>CM032059.1:4271772-4617756 GCA_018831715.1 Matsumurasca onukii | reverse complement strand
TGCTGTTGGCATTATCGTGGGGCCTAAGTGATCATCTAGAACAATAAAACTATTATTAAATTACTTTATGATTCAGTTTCCTTTAGTGTATGGAATAAAACGCTTAGCTGGTGATGATTGTATGTTAAGCTAGAGTTTTGTTTCAAGTTTGGTGTTGACGATGGTAAACCATTTCTGAGGTTCAAATATTATTACGGACGTTTTCCATAATTTTTGAGTGAACAAAAGTACACGACGTTTCGGGGTCTGGAATTCGACCCCGTCTTCAGGTGAAAAACATAGTACAAAGGATTAGGAAAAGAGCTGGCCTAAAAATAATCATCGAGAGCAAACCAGTCACCCACCACCAAATAACCTTAACTTTTTTATCTTTCCCTTCCCCCGTTAAGTTTGTTAATATTTTAACAGCTAGCATAGAAAACAATACAACATACAACACAATTAAAATAATAGAGAAATTGCACGTCCACGGCCAGTGACAATAGTTTCACTGATGTTAGCTGCCATCCCCATTGGCAAGCTTGAGCAGTGGACGACCAATCATAACTGTGAATCAGACCGACCAATGTAACAAAGAACACAAAAAAATACCTACTATGCACAACACAAATTTTCTCCATACTATATAGAGCTGGCGGTGTTCCGTTACAGGGAGTTATTGGGGAAAAGGTCAGGAAATGTAATAATGGATAAGATCACCACGGTTATACAGCGTGGTCAGGCCACATATCAGAAGAACATAAAGAAGCCACACAAAAACTGAACGGACGTCGATTGCAAATATGAGTTTACGCATTACGACAAAGCTTTTTATCGTAGCAATGGATAAAACATTTTCTAACCTCAAGCATAAACATTGAAGTTGCTATTAATTTGTGCTTGCTGCACACAACATGAACATTTTTTTGTACAATTGAGCGCTAGTATTCTACCTGTTTACAGGTAATAATTAAAAAAAACCGCGTAGCTCTTGGTAGTTTAAACGGTCAGCCAGTTATACCATTTCACAATTTGGTAAAATCAAATGAGACATAACAATATTAGATAGGAAACAGAGTTAGTTGAATGTGGGATATAAAGACAGGCACTGATCTTCAGGTTATCATTGATTGATTTCTCAACTGTTGTATTGCTGCATTTAAAATTTTTTGTTACGTGTCAAATAAAATGAATATTACTCATTTTAGCAAAAAATACTTAATAAATGAAATTCAGCTGATATAACATTAAGCAAATAAAATATTGCAAAGTGCACAACATAACCACGACAACTGGTTTTCTCTCCAACTCTGTTTTATGGAACAGCTACAAACAATTATTGTATATTCTTATTTGTTTGTTTATATCATTTTATAGTTTTTACCAATAAAACTATTTTATTAGAATATTGGCTCTTAAATGAGTAAATCTCAAGGAAGTCAAACACCGTATAAACTACTA
This sequence comes from Matsumurasca onukii, assembly GCA_018831715.1. NCBI lineage: Eukaryota > Metazoa > Arthropoda > Insecta > Hemiptera > Cicadellidae > Matsumurasca > Matsumurasca onukii. Next base: position 4,616,316 of record CM032059.1, on the reverse strand, counting down.
AAAATACAGGCAAAAAATCATGTTAAAAGGTTTTTTGTTAAAGAATAAACAAATTAAGATACAAAGTTATGTTTTATAACAAAACATGTTCATATTTAAATTAATCCTACAATGATATGCAATATGCTATATCTTTACTATTTAATATTTTTGACTTATTCATGATAATAGCAACTTCAATGTTTGCTAGATTTTGAGGTTAGAAATGTTTTGAAACATTCTTGTAGTACATATTATTAAAGCTCGTTAAATTTTGAGAAATAAATACAAACTCATATTTTTAATCGACTTATAGCCTCTTACCTAACATGTGAACCAAAAATCTACTTAATTCAATCAGCCTGGCCAATATGGCGGCGATAAACAATTTTCGGTCGCTATCTTGGTCTTAGAACGGAGTTTCGCCATTTGCCTTTGAAATTTTACAGTGCCCATAATTGTATTAAACACACTGATACGCCATCACACAGGTTGCGTTTACAACATTTATTGTACCTATTACAGCTGTTAAGTGAGATTAACATATAGTTAAATTTTACAATTTTATGAGCCCAGGATCTAGAAATTACGTAGTTTAGGGCTAAAGCAATGCAGTTAGATTACCTGTGCCAGGCTATATTAATATCACTAAGTTAAAACGTTTTGTGTAAGGAGGGTGTAAGGCACATTTTATGAACCTGAATGCTCCTAAACAATTTCTTTATTATAGTATTTTTTAAACGTATTGACGAAATTATAGTCTGTTTTATTTCAGAGCTATGCATCATGTTGCTCTGAAAATTTGTTCCAACTTATTGCTCTTCCCTAAGGTGTGTACAAAATCCAACAAGCCAAGATGGTGGTGAAAAACTGGTTATGTATGAAGTCTGGCATTCGGCGCAGAATCTATTGGGAAGCTCAAAGCTGCAAACCAAAACTGTTCTCGGACGTTTCGTTCTAGAAATTCGCTAATTATTCGATGGGCCTAATGGTCGAAACCGGTCCATGATAAATTAATTAATGAAACTAAATTAGTAACTTAATTAGTGTGAAACTTCAAAGAAAGTCTATACGTTTTCGTTGTTGACGCTAGTAAGTTTTCAGTAAGAATTCACAACAGTATACGTGGCGGATTGGTATCGCGCGCGACTCCGGGGCTCATCACTCCGGTGACGTGGGTTTGTAATGTGACTATACGGTGACACTAGGTAAAGGTCTAGGTTGAGTATTAGAGAGGACTTTGTAGTCCTAACTTCGCCTCGTTAAACAAGACAAACTTTGCCTTTTTCACCTTTATCTGTTGTTACTTAGTATTAAGTTGCTTAGTATTAAGCGCCCCCGACCAATAAAAGGACCATCCGATGTACCGATTTTGCTGGTCAAACCTAATTTAGATGTTAAGCAAAAAAGAACGTTTGTACCAAATGTGAAAATAGGACAGAAAATGTGGCCTGTAGAGTTCACAGGGGTCAACAAACTCGTGTAAATTTAACCCCGTTATAGAAAATTCGTTATGGTTCACCGTAGCATTTGATCGTTTAGTATACTGTTTATTCGAAGTGGTCTAGAAGTTATTAGACATAAACACAACACCGATACTTCGTCCGACACCCACATATCAATGTAGGACCAATTATAGACAAATCTTCCACGATAAGTAATAAGTAGCCCGTCTCACTGTATTACATAACTTATTGCTTCTAGATGTGGTAACGGAAACTTTCAGCTGAAGAAGCAATGATTGATTAACAACAATTACAGCATTCGCCGGCACGCAGCAAAGCGCTGGCATGAGCTAAGCGAATTTTCTTTGCAAATATGTTAGTCCAGTTTGCTACGCCTCAAACTAACGAGTTCTTTTCACTGCAAGTTTTATTACATATAATAAAACGACAACAATAACTTTTTTAGCCGCCATTTTGAAACGAAATTTTATGTCTTTTTTGGTTTTTGAGGTTGAGTTATTATTGTGAACTTTTCCTTCACGAAAACCATCGTTTCGCCATAGTTTATTTCTTCTTGTTCTCTAAAAAAACTATGGACAACGTCCGGAATAACACTTCAACCCTTTAAAACATTAAAACTCATGCTAGACATACAGAACGAAAAAACAAATTAGTGTGTTTTGTTAGTGTGTAAAGAATTTTTTAAATTAAAAATATATTGTTTCATATACTTTTAGGCATAAGATTTTACCCGACTGACATTTTGAACAACCCAACTTTTGAATACAGGCACAAACTTATTACATAAAGCCGTTTGAACTGTCCGTTCATGATATAGGGTGTCTCAAAAGTCACTACCCATCGTAATTATTCGTAAAGAGGTTCTTAAATAAAAAAACGAGACACGCGAATAAAACAAACTGAACCATTATTTTTATATGTATTTTTTTAGTTTATTTGACTTAAAACACAAAAGTCAAAAATCCGTTTTATTGGATTGTCTGCAACGTTCATTTCAGTAAAAATCCGAATCGCATTTTTTTCATTTTGGTACGTTGCTTTGAGACACCGACCATTCTTAGAGAGTATTTCAAGGTGAGTACGGAATGATAGTGAGTGTTTTTGATGGATGATGAGACGTAGACTTGTTACAAACTAAGGCCCACTGTTCCCCAGATTGAGTCATTAATTAATAGCTAAACGACCAATGACATGGACCAACGGCTTAACGTGACTTCCGAACCTAACTGATGGGTAGTACATTCAAACACTTTTGGGACATTTCTGAGATCGCCATTGTAACGTTTTTACGATAACATCCACTCTAAGATATATGAAAGAGTGAATACCACCCTCAAAGATTGCAAATCGAGCCACTCTTTAAAGGGAGTAGCTGGATTTTAACACCCGTAAGATCGAAATTTCATTCTATCTGAGTGGCCATCGTCACTCTTTCCTTTTTAGAGTGTTCAACCACGCCAAAAGCCGGTCGAAACGGTGTTTAAATATTCGCATACAAATCACCCACCTTCTGGTTTCTCCGGAGTTCTACCGCTCTCCACGACGTGCAGCTCCATGTTCTTCGTGTTCGTCTTGCCGTTCTCCCCGGCATGTTTCCCGTTCTCCCGTGGCACTATGTCTATACTCATTGTCACACGCGCACACGCAACACACTGTTTACTCTGTGACACTGACACTACTCTCCGGCGTACTCTGCGGTGCGGTTCACAGCTGGTCGCCGCTTCGCGACTCTCAGCTGTTTTACAACTCCACCCCCCTCCCCACAGCAAACGCCCGCGCGCGCAACAGCTGCTGCATTGTTGCGCCTCCCTCCCCCTCCCGCGCTGACCCTCGCAGCGCCCCTTTTGTTCCGGACTTTGCACGCTTTTGTCCGGTTGCAAATTTTGGAAATGCATCCGGGCGCGATGCAAACGGGAATGCTGGATTAGTTGTAGGTTTATATTGAGAATATTATACAGAATGTCATACTTTCATTCTTCTGTAACTTTTATACCATAAGTGTCATGAATAATTAATAAATGATTAAAATAAGAAGTTCCAAAATGTTGCTCACATACATTGAGAGGTATTTTAAAATAGCCAGTCAAATCAATTCAGCGAGAGATTCGTTGTCATTTTTTATTTCGTCGTTACTTTTCCTTGTGGGACTTTGTTAAAGAGGAATGTTTACGTATGTTGACCTGCGGAACCGTATCAGAGCTGCGGTCAATTTTATAAATCAATATTTTTTTCATGTTGTGTGGGAAGATTTTGATTTTAGGCTGGAATTTTGCTCAGAAATTAGGGTAGGAAATGCTGAACATTTAGAAAAGTACACCAGGAGGGACAAACTTTGAAAAATGCTCTTTTTACCAGTATTTAGTTTATGTAAATCTAAGTAATTGTCGATGAAATAGAGTTGTTTGAAAGTAAGATTTCTTTTTGAATAACCCTGTACTTTGAAACTACAGGGTGATTTACGAAGAGGGTACATTTTAAATTCAAAATTAAACTACCGCTTTGACAGCACATTGTGTATATTTTTATTCAAACTAATTAGTTTGACATTTACAAAAATAGTATACTGTATATAATTGAGATTTCCATTCTTGGTAGCCGGTAGACCTCCTTTTTTTTGACGAAATTCTCCACTACTTTTCCTGCCCTCTCGCAACACTGCAGCGATATGTTCACTGGGAGTTTTACCGCACTGGGAATAAGGCATCACTTTCCAAATAGTTCTCAACCAGATAATTACTAAATTTCACAATGTTGGTATTGTTAGGTAGTTCTGCCATAAAATCCTCCGAATAGGCGTCATGAACATCTTCCGGCTTCAGATACGGCAGTCCGAAGATTCGGCGTAACCAACTGCTTTGGCGCTTTTCTTCTTCACGTACTTCCCCTTCTTGACTTTTATTTTTACAAACGCTTGTCAAACCAAGATTTTGGATTTTCCTGTATCTGCAACAAATACGAGTATAAATGTATTATGTCGCGAACCAAAAAATACAACGCTGAACTACGTGTGTGGGTGCGACCTGAACAATGTCAACTGTACCTAATATGCTAGATGCGTATCAACTGGTGTGCCCAAGCGTTCTTAATTATTTCTCTCTCTCTCTATCGTGGAGGAGTTGGAATGCCCTATCATTTTCACGTTTTGGTGGAGGAGTTGGAACCCACCCGTTCAGCCGATCGGCTAATTTTGACGAAAAGGTCTTTTGACATCTAACACTGATATTTTATTAATATTTAGTTATTAAATTAGGAAGGATAAATAATGTGCCAGCAAATAAAATTAATTTTAAATATTTTATAAGTACTTAAATAGAAATAAATATTAAAATAAAAATTTCCAGTAGTATTGAATTTTTTAATGGGCATTTATAAATACCGAAGCCATTCGGTAAGGCACAAACTGAGCTAGTAAAATTCACACCACTCCTACAAAATGTTTTAGATGTACATACTATTAAACATCGCTGTTAAGCTGAAAACCCTCCATCACAACTAATGCTGTCAAAGGTAAACAAAGCAGTTTAAAAAGTATCAGCTGTTTATCTCTATAAATAAATCAGAGGTACCAACTTAAAAATAATACCACCTAATAAATCACCCTGCATGTTTTCGAGGCACTGACCAATTTTAAAGAGTATTTGATAAGAATACCGGGACGAAAAGTGAGTGTTTTGAGTGCTATATCACTAAATCACTATTTGAGATGCCGACCACTCTTATTTTAAGGCAAATATGTGGTGAAGGAAGAGTTGATGAGTGGTAGTAATGAGTTATGAGGTGTAGTCTTGTTACAAACTAAGGTTGACTCTTCCTTAGAATGGGTCATTAATTAGTAGCCCAACGACTAATGGAAATACAAGGACCAACGGCTTAACGTGACTTCCGAACCACGCAGGTGATTGTCTGATATGTCTAAACGATGGTGGGAGTTGATGCGGGTATCATCAGATGATCACTGAGACTATCTGAGCCGCTTTAGACCTATGTCGTCCTCAAAACCTATAATCCCATAATCTGTGTTGTACTAGTAATTTTTACTCTATTGTTTGTAAAAAAGAACACATGTTCTCTAATAATAAATAAACATTGTTCTTCCAACCCTTGTTAAACGTATGATGTGTTCCTTCTCTCTCTACCATAATTGTATAATATTTAAACCTTTCTCGGTCTCTTTCTTCATCATACTCATTTAATGTATCCCCTTAGTATCTTCCTATTTACTTTTCTCATCCCCCTCTCTCTGGTCCTTCGAGTTTATCTCATTTTAATCTATTTCAAAATAAAGGTAAGCACATTTTTACCGGAGTATTGCTCGAAAGTCACGTTAAGCCGTTGGTCCATTCTATACGTCATCGGGCTATTAACTAAACACCTCACCATCCACCAAAAACACTCAACACCCTCACCCTGCATCCCATATACAACTTAAAATACCCTCTAAGAGTGGTCTGTGTCTCAAATCAAAGTATTTTTTTAAAATAAACTACTGGGACTCGTGGCATGGTCCTGTAATCCAGCTTCATGGAAGTCAGGTTTTGACCATCACTTGCGTGGTTCGGAAGTCACGTGAAGCCGTTGGTCCTTATATTTCCATTGGTCATTGGGCTATTAATTAATGACCCATTCTAAGGAAGAGTCGGCCTTAGTTTTTAACAAGACTACACCTCATTACTACCACTCATCCTTCACCACATATTTGCCTTAAAATACCCTCATGAGAGAGGTCGGCATTTCAAATAGACAAATAGTGATTTAGTGATAGTTTTCTTCTGAAAATGTGAACACTTAAGTGCAAAATGAAGCTTTTCTACACCGTTTCAAACTCTTGAATTGTCAGAAACCAATCGGTACAGAAGTGGTGGAGGGTTAAGATTTTCGGCTGGAAATTCGGGGATATTTTAGGGATTTTAACAATATTTTAGAATTCATGTTAAAATACACTTACTAAGGCTGAATAATTTTTCCGATAGTGATTTTTTTTCAATCGATTGAAATCATTACATTACCTGTCATAAGGGATGCGTCCAGGTCATAGACAATTAATTTTTTTACCTATTAAACAAATTTAAACTAAACATAGCCGACACGTAGCCACAAGCGCTACAGTGAATCATAGCGAATTTCCACTAAACAAAAAGACTTTTCATTTTTATTATTTCCAAATTAGAGAAAATTCTTTTATACATATAATAAAAAAACAACAGTTGTTAATAGTTTTATTTGTTTATTGTAATATCTGCCCAGAGCTCTGAAAGTCGAAGTGAAGAAATTTTGACAGAATAATTAAATTACTTTAAAACGGTATGCTCTAGAGCAACGGGAGTTGTGTTGATCAATTGAGGAGGTACAATTAGCTAAAACTCGCGAGGCCTTCTCGCTTCACGGTCCAGGGCGGTGGCGGCAGCAGGAAAGGTCTCTATCAATCAAATTTGGGACAGCGGGCGTTCATGCGGGCGAAGACCTCGTGCTAGGATCGGCTTTCCACTCCAGAAACTCTCCGCCAAGGATGGACCAAGGGAAGCGAAGAAACCAGAACATTCTTCCGAGAAATATTCAGTTGGTCTTTGAGCAGCGGTATAGACATAGGATTGGAGGGGGAGGGGCTTTCCAGGAGTATATATAATATTCATGATCGCCGCAGAAAAAGTTGATCAAAACATGCTCTCGGTGTTTCCCATTTAGGACGCTATTTTTTGGCGTAGAGATTAGAAAAGTTGTTTTCCATGGGTTGTCTCTAGGTTTGTATAACCTGGTATTTTAAAATGTCTCACGCAAATATTAGCAAACAAATGATATAGTTGGCAAAAAAGGCTGTTTTAAAAGTGTTTTAGAATATATTTTTGCGCAAGCAGTTTTTTTTTTTTTCGTGTCTAAGGCACATAGAACAACTCCTACCCGATCATATAAATCCGTGTTTGCACGTTTCGGTTCATAAACGGCGTCGGAAACAGGGGACCACGAATTTGTTAGTGGAAGAATAATCGAAGTTTCGTTTTTTCTTGACCAGGTAAAGTCGCCAAGCAACCATACAATAATTCAGACGCAAAATGAAAACTTTGACCTTAAAGAGTGAAATTATTCGCGGCCTGTGTTCTGGATTCATGTTTCTGTGTGACATGTGCGGTCTGACCCCAAATGCGAATCTGCAGTGGACATAAATGCGGCGGCAGTAGCTGGCTCACTCAGTACTGGAGGAGGATACGCCAATCTTACCAAGATACTGGGTGCATTGAACGTTCGCTGTATGGGAAATTCAACGTATCAAAAGTACCACAGCCTTATTTAACAGGAGGAGAGGACTCCGCAGAGGAAGAAATGACGATTGCCATGGAAGAAGCGGCTGACGCACGGGACCGCAACAGTGTAGACAAGGACGGCGTGGCTCGGCTGGGCTGCAGTAACAACGGGAGCGGCTGGCTTGTACAGATGCAACTACAACTCTCTATCCGGGGCGGTAAGTGTAATGCAATACTACTAATTGACATACTACAGCAGGGACCTAGCGGGTAGGGCAGGGAACCAGATGGTTCAAAAATCACAACAAGCCACTACATTAATCGTTGAGCTATTAATTAATGACCCGATTTGGGGATCAGTCGGCCCTAGTTTGTAACAAGACTAAACCTCATCAACCGTCTAAAACACTCAACACACTCACTTTTCATCCCATATTCACCTTAAAAAGCCCTCTAGGAGTGGTTGGTGTCTCAAATCAAAGTATCAAAGTAAGATTCTTAACATCCCCTAACCAAGGGCGCAGTGGGCAGGGCAAGGGACCAGTGGGCAGGGGGTAAGGTAGGGATCCAGTGGGTAGTGGATAAGGTTACCCAGTGGGTAGGTCAGGGAACTACTGGATATGGCAGACGGGAACCGGTGGGTAGGAAGGGGAACCATTGGATAGGGCAGGAAACCGGTGGATAGAGCAGAGACCCAGAGGGTAGCGCAGGGATTACAGATGGGGGAAGGCGAACCACTGGCGGACAGGAGGACCCAGCGGACCTGAGTGGGCAGTGAAGGGCCCAGCGGGTAGGCAGTAACCAGTGGCGCAGGACCGAGCGGGCAGCGGCGGAGTCCATGGGCAGGCCGGACCGAGTGGGCAGCAGGACCCCAGCGCAAGGCAGGAACGATGGGCAGTGCAGGGGCCCAGTGGGCACGACCGAGTGGCAGCAGGACCCAGCGGGCAGTGCCAAATTCAGTGGTACGACGGACCGGTGGGCTGCAGGACCGAGTGGCAGTGCCGGGACCAACGGTATACCGGAACGAGTGGCAGCAGGCCCGTGCGGGTACAAATGACCGAGTGGGCAGCAGGTCCCAGCGTACAGGCAGGACCGATGGGCAGCTAAACCAGGGGTACGCATGACCGATCAGCAGCTATGTCCGGGAGCTGAAGGGCTGGGACAGATGGGCAGCGCAACTGGCGGGTACGCATGGACCGATGCAGCTATGGTAACCAGCAAGGACGCTATGACCTGATGGCAGAGCAGGTCCAGCGGGCAAAACCGCGGACCGACAAGAAAGGAAACCAGCAGGCATGCTATGATCCGCGGGCAGCAGGACCAACGCTGCTATGGTCGATGTCCAGCGAACGGGCTGAATGATCCATGGTAGCATGCTATAAACCAACGGCAGGGTGAAATCCAATACTGTGTGGAAAATCCAGCGGGCAAGCAACGATAACCAGTGGGCAAGAAAATGTCCGGCAGGGCTATGTCCAGCGGGCAAGAACCAACGGCACATTATAACCAGCGGCACAAGAGAACCAGCAAGTACAAGAGATCCCAACGGGCAGGTTAAGAACAGCAAGCAAAAATGGGTCCCAGGCAAATCCAGGTCCAGCGGGCACAGAGGGTCCAGCGGCAGATTATAACCAGCGGGAGGATCAGTCGAGGTCCAGCGGGCAATGAGTCCCAGCGGAAGTGCAGGCAACCAAGGCAGGCAGGTCCCAGCGGGCACAAGAGGGGTCCAGGCGGCACAAGAACCAACGGTGTACGAGTCCAGTGGGATAGGAACCAGCGGGCAGGCCATACCGATATCCAGCGGGTACGGCAGAACCAACGGCATGCAACCAGCATGCAGGCTATAAACTGAAAGGCGCCAGGCCCGGAAAGCATGAACCAGTGGCAGGGCACGATATCCAGCGGGTACAAGAACCAATGGCAGGGCGTAACCAGCGGGCATGCTATGAACCGATGGGCAGGGCATAACCAGCAAGATAATGGGTGAGGGGTCCTAAGTGGGTACAGGGTCCAGTGGGCAGCGCACAACCAGCAGGGCGCGCAGGGTCCAGGCGGCAAGGCAGGGGTCCAGTGGCAAGGAACCAGTGGGCAGGGCTAACGAGGTCCAGTGGCATGCTATAAACCAACCGGCAGGGCGCAAATCAGCTAGGTACAAGAACCAATAGGTACAAGAAATCTGGCATATGAACCAGCAGAAAGGCACGATAGTCCGCGGGCGTATGCTATAACCAATGGGCAGGGCGTAAAATCAGTGGGCAGGCTATGACCGAGCAGCAGGGCGGGCGGCCCATGGTACAGAAAACAGTGCGGCAAGGTAGGGCCCTGGCAGCAGGGCCCGGCAGCAGGACCAGCGGGCAAGGCAGGGCCCAGGCAAGGCAGGGCCCAGTGGGCAGGGCACCAGCCCAGTGGCAAGACAGAGGTCCAACGGCAGATCTAAATTCAGCGGCATAACAGGGCCAGTAACGCAGGAATCCAGCGGTTGTTATAAGTATAACCCAGGCAGGGCAGCACTTAGCGGCAGTGCAGGAATCCAGTGGCAGGGCAGGCCATGAGTAGGGCATCGAGGTCTCAGTGGCAAGGCAGAGGTCCAATGGGCAGGCTGCAAAATACAAGGCACAAGAAATTTAGTGGTCGTGCAGGAAGCAGTTAGTGCAGGATCCAGCGGGCAGGCAGGACTCAGCGGCAGTGCAGAACCGCGTGGCAGGTACCAGCGGGCGAGTGCAGGTATCCGCGGGCGGCAGTTCCAGCGGGCAGCGCAGGACCAGCGGCCCAGGGCCAGCGTACCGGGGTCCCAATGATGCCATCCCAGCGGGTACGGGTCCAGTGGCAGCGCAGAACCAGCGGGCAGGCAGGCCGGGCCGCTGAAGGTTTAGCGCAGAGAACCAACGGGCAGGGCAGGGCCTAGTGGCAACCAGAAACGCGGGCATCAGGCCTAGCGGGCAGCAGGATCCCAGCGGGCAAAGAAACCGGCGGCAGTGCAGTGAACCAGGCTGAGATGCGCCCTGGCAGTGAGGTCCAGCAGGCAGGCATCAGCGGAGCGCGCAGGAACCCAGCGGGCAGGGCCAGGATTCCAGCGAGTCAATCAGCACCCGTGGGCAGTGAGGAACCAGCGGGCAGGCTATGGCATTATGATAAAGTGCAGGACCCAGTGGGCAGGCTAGGATCCCCAGTGAGCCGGCAGGCACCGTGGCAGTGAGGACCCAGCGGGCTGGGCAGGGCCAGTGGCCAGTGCAGGGACCCAGTGGCAGGCTGCGCTACCAGCGGAAGCAGAATCCAGTGGGCAGCAGGACCCAGCCCATAAATGAAGGAATCCAGTGGCAGGGCAGGGCCCAGTGGGTACTGCAGGAACCAGTGGGCACAGACCCAGGGTTAGGGCAGCCAAGGCCGTGGGGTCCAGTGGCAATGGACCCAGTGGCAGGGCATGACCGAGTGGGCAGGTAGGGAGTCAGTGGGTAGGGCAGGGGCTCAGTGGGTAAGAGCAGGGAGCTCAGTGGGTAGAGCAGGAGCTCAGTGGGTAGGCAGGGCTCAGTGGGTAGGGCAGGGGCTCGAGTGGGTAGGGTGGGGGAGGGCTCAGTGGGTGGGAGCAGGGGCTCAGTGGGTAAGGCAGGGGCTCAGTGGGTAAAGGCAGGGGCTCAGTGGGTAGGCAGGGGGCTCAGTGGGTGGGAGTAGGGACTCAGTGGGTAGGGCAGGGGCTCAGTGGGTAGGGCAGGGGCTCAGTGGGTAGGGTAGGGGCTCAGTGGGTAGGAGCAGGGGCTCAGTGGGTAGGTGAGGGGCTCAGTGGGTAGGGCAGGGAGGCTCGGTGGGAGGTGGGGGCTCAGTGGGTAAGGTAGGGGCTCAGTGGGTAGGGCAGGGGCTCAGTGGGTGGTGCAGGGGCTCAGTGGGTAAGGTAGGGGGCTCAGTGGGTAGGGCAGTGGCTCAGTGGGTGGTGGAGCTCAGTGGGTAGTGCAGGGGCTCAGTGGGTGGTGCAGGGCTCAGTGGTGGGTAGTGGGGGCTCAGTGGGTAGGTAGGGGCTCAGTGGGTGGGGCAGGGGCTCAGTGGGTAATGGGGGCTCAGTGGGTAGGTAGGGGCTCAGTGGGTAGGGCAGGGCTCAGTGGGTAGTGCAGGGGCTCAGTGGGTAGGTAGGGGCTCAGTGGGTAGGGCAGGGGCTCAGTGGGTAAGGTAGGGGCTCAGTGGGTAAGGTAGGGGCTCAGTGGGTAGGGCAGGGGGAGCAGTGGGTAGTGTAGGGACCCAGTGGGTAGTTCAGGGACCCAGTGGGTAGGGCAGGAGCTTGAGTGGGTGAGTGTAGGGACCTGGGGTAGGGCAGGGCAGGTGGGTAGTGTAGGGACCTGGGTGGGTAGGCAGGAGCTTGGTGGTGTCATGCAGGGACCCAGTGGTAGTGTAGGGACAGTGGGTAGGGCGGTGGCAGTGGGTAGGAGGTGTGGGACCAGAGTGGGTGGGGCAGGGCTCAGTGGGTAATGTAGGGTCCCAGTGGGTAGGGCAGTGGCAGTAGTAGGTAGTGTAGGGACCCGGTGGGTGGTGCAGGGGACAGTCGGTGGTGTAGGGACAGTCGGTGAGTGTAGGGACCCAGTGGGTAGTGTTGGGACCCAGTGGGGCAGAAGGGGCTTGAGTGGTGGTGTAGGGACCCAGTGGGTAGGGCAGGGGACTCAGGGGTTAGGGCAGGGACTCAGGGGGTTAGGGCAGGCCGGGGGTTCAGTTGGTGCAGGGGACCCAGTAGGGTGGGGCAGAGGGGCTAGTGGGTAGTGTAGGGGCTCAGTGGGTGGGGCAGGGGGCAGTGGGTGGTGTGGGGACCCAATGGGTGGGGCAGGGGCTTGGTGGGTAGTGTAGGGGCCGAGTGGGTAGAGCAGGCGCTTAGTGGGTAGTGTGGGGTCCAGTGGGTAGGGCAGGGGCTTGAGTGGGTAGTGTGAGGGGCCCAGTGGGTGGGTCAGGGGAGCTTGAGTGGGTGGTGTGGGGACTCAGTGGGTAGGGCAGGGGCTTCGTGGGTAGTGTAGGGGCCCAGTGGGTAGGGCAGGGTCTTAGTGGGTAGTGTAGGGGCCCAGTGGGTAGGGCAGGGGCTCAGTAGGGGTAGGTGAGGGGCCTAGTGGTAGGGCAGGGGCTTGGTGGGTAGTGTAGGGGTCCCAGTGGGTGCCGGGTCTTGGGTGGGGCAGTGGCTTAGTGGGTAGAGTCGAGACCCAGTGGGTAGGGCAGGGGCTTAGTGGGTAGGATAGGGTCCCAGTGAATAGGGCTGTGGCTTAGTGGGTAGTGTAGGGACCCAGTGGGTAGTGCAGGGACCCAGTCGGTAGTGTAGGGACCCAGTCGGTAGTGTAGGGACCCAGTGGGTAATGTGAGGACCCAATATGTAGTTTAGGGACCCAGAGGGTAGGGCAGGGGCTTAGTGGGTAGTGTAGGGACCCAGTGGGTAGGGCAGGGACTCAGGGGTTAGGGCAGGCCATGGTTCGTGGGTAGTGCAGGGACCCAGTTGGTAGGGCAGGGGCTTAGTGGGTAGTGTAGGGACCAGTGGGTAGGGCAGGGGCTCAGTGGGTAGGACAGGTGTGAGGAGCTCAGTGGGTAAGGCGGGCCGAGTCTCAGTGGGTAGTGCAGGGGCCCAATGGGTAGGGCAGGGGCTCAGTGGGTAAGGTAGGGGTTCAGTGGGTGAGGCAGGCCGAGGCTCAGTGGGTAAGGCAGGGGTCCAATGGGTAGGGCGAGGCTCAGTGGGTAGGGCAGGGGCTCAGTGGGTAGGGCAGGCCGAGGCTCAGTGGATAAGGCAGGGGGCCCAATGGGTAGGGCGGGGGCTCAGTAGGTGAGGCAGGGGCCCAATAGGTAAGGCAGGGGCTCAGTGGGTAGTGCAGGGACCCAGTGGGTAGGGCAGGCCGAGGCTCAGTGGGTAAGGCAGGGGTCAGTGGGGGTAGGGCGGGGGGCTCAGTGGGTAAGGCAGGGACTGAGTGGGTAGGGTAAGGGCTCAGTGGGTAAGGTAGGGGCTCAGTAGGTAAGGTAGGGGCTCAGTGGGTAGAGCAGGGGCTCAGTGGGTGGTGCAGGATCAGTGGGTAGGTGGGGGTTTCAGTGGGTAGGGCGGTGGCTCAGTGGGTAGGTGGGGTTCAGTGGGTAAGGTGAGGGGGCTCGGTGGGTAGGTAGGGGCTCAGTGGGTAGGGCAGGGGCTCAGTGGTAGGTAGGGGCTCAGTGGGTAGGTGGGGAGCTCAGTGGGTAGGGCAGGGGCTCAGTGGGTGGTGCAGGGGCTCAGTGGGTAGTGGGGACCCAGTGGGTAGGGGCAGTGGCTCGGTGAGTAAGGTGGGGGCTCAGTGGGTAAGGCAGGGCTCAGTGGGTAAGGTAGGGGAGTCGGTGGGTAGGTGGGGTGTTTAGTGGGTAGGTGGGGAGCTCAGTGGGTAAGGTAGGGGCTCAGTGGGTAAGGTAGGGGCTCAGTGGGTAAGGTAGGGGCTCAGTGGGTAAGGTAGGGGCTCAGTGGGTAAGGTAGGTGTTTAGTGGGTAAGGTAGGGGCTCAGTGGGTAAGGTAGGGGCTCAGTGGGTAGGGTAGGGGCTCAGTGGGTAAGGTAGGGGCTCAGTGGGTAAGGTAGGGGCTCAGTGGGTAAGGTAGGGGCTCAGTGGGTAAGGTAGGGGTTTGAGTGGGTAAGGTAGAGGGGCTCGGTGGGTAGGAGTGGGGAGTCAGTGGGTAGGTAGGGGCTCAGTGGGTAGGTAGGGGCTCAGTGAGGTGGGTGGGGAGCTCAGTGGGTAAGGTAGGGGCTCAGTGGGTAGGTGGGGGCTCAGTGGGTAGGTAGGGGCTCAGTGGGTAGGTAGGGGACTCCAGTGGGTAATAGAGTAAAAGACTCAGTCAGTAGGTAAAGGAAGTCAATAATCATTAAAATGAAGTGTTAGGTAAAATGGGTAGAAACTGAAAGTAAGGTAGGTAGAGTGTTAAGTGGGTGGAAATACAGGGCTCGAGTGGGTAGAGTAGGGACTCAGTGGGTAGGGTAGGACTCAGTGAAAATGGTAGAGCTCAATGGGTAAGAGTAGGAGTCAGTGGGTAAAATGAAGTGTTTAGTCAGTAATGGGTCGATGGAAGTAGGAACTCAGTGGGTAAAATGAAAGGGCTCAGTAAAGTAAGGTGAGGGGGTCAGTGGGTAGGAGTAGGGGTTTAGTGGGTAAAGGTAGGGGGCTCAGTGGGTAAAATTAGGGGCTCAGTGGGTGGAAATGCGGGGAGCGGTAAGTGGGTGTGCAAAGGAAATCAAGTGGGTAAGGTAGGGTTTGAGTGGGTAAGGTAGGGACTCAGTGGGTAGGTGGGGCTCAGTGGGTAGGGTAGGGGCTCAGTGGGTAAGGTGGGAACTCAGTGGGTAAGGTAGGGGTCAGTGGGTAAGGTGGGGTTTGAGTGGGTGGAGTAGGGGGCTCAGTGGGTAGGTAGGGGCTCAGTGGGTAGGGTGGGGGCTCAGTGGGTAAGGTGGGGGCTCAGTGGGTAGGTGGGGGAACTCAGTGGGTGGGTAGGGGCTCAGTGGGTAAGGTAGGGGAGTCAGTGGGTAGGTAGGGGCTTGGTGGGTAGGTGGGGGCTCAGTGGGTGGGTGGGGGCTCAGTGGGTAAGGTGGGGGGTCAGTAGGTGGGGAATCAGTGGGTAGGTGGGGAGTCAGTGGGTAGGTGGGGCTGAGTGGGTAGGTGGGGGCTCAGTGGGTAGGTAGGGGCTCAGTGGGTAGGTAGGGGACTCAGTGGGTAAGGTGGGGGCTCAGTGGGTAAGGTGAGGGCTCAGTGGGTAGGTAGGGGGCTCAGTGGGTAGGTGGGGCTCAGTGGGTAAGGTGGGGGGCTCAGTGGGTAGGTGGGGAGTCAGTGGGTGGGTGGGGCTCAGTGGGTAGGGTGGGGGCTCAGTGGGTAGGTGGGGGCTCGGGTGGGCAGGTGGGGCTCAGTGGGTAGGGTGGGGATCAGTGGGTAGGTGGGGCTCAGTGGTGAGGTGGGGCTCAGTGGGTAGGTAGGGGCTCAGTGGGTAGGGTGGGGAACCGGTGGGTGGGTGGGGCGGTGGGTAAGGTGGGGGCTCAGTGGGTAAGGTGGGGTTTGGTGGGTGGGTGGGGCTCAGTGGGTAGGTAGGGGAGTCAGTGGAGTGCAGTGGGGGCTCAGTGGGTGGGTAGGGGCTCAGTGGGTAAGGTGGGGCTCGAGTGGGTGGAGTGGGGGCTCAGTGGGTAGGTGCAGGGGCTCAGTGGGTGGGTAGGGGCTCAGTGGGTGGTAGGGGCTCAGTGGTGGGTGGGGGCTCAGTGGGTAAGGTGGGGCTCAGTGGGTAGGTAGGGGCTCAGTGGGTAGGTGGGGCTCAGTGGGTGGTGGGGGCTCAGTGGGTAAGGTAGGGGCTCAGTGGGTAGGGTGGGGCAGTGGGTAGGTGAGGGGCTCAGTGGGTAGGTGGGTGTCAGGTGGGTGGTGGGGGCTCAGTGGGTAGGTAGGGAGTCAGTGGGTAAGGTGGGGGGCTCAGTGGAGGTAGGGGCTCAGTGGGTAAGGTAGGGAGCTCAGTGGGTAAGGTAGGGGGCTCAGTGGGTAAGGTAGGGGCTCAGTGGGTAAGGTAGGGGCTCAGTGGGTAAGGTACAGGGGCTCAGTGGGTAGGTGAGGAGTCAGTGGGTAAGGTGGGGTTTGAGTGGGTAGGGGAGGCTCAGTGGGTAAGGTAGGGGCTCGGTGGGTAGGTAGGGGCTCAGTGGGTGGGTAGGGCTCAGTGGGTGGGTAGGGAGTCAGTGGGTAGGTAGGGGACAGAGTGAGTAGGGTAGGGCTCAGTGGGTGGGTAGGGCTCAGTGGGTAGGTAGGGGCAGTGGGTAGGTGGGGGCTCAGTGGGTAAGGTGGGGCTCAGTGGGTGGGGAAGGGAGCTCAGTGGGTAAAGGTAGGGCTCAGTGGTAAAGGTGAGGGCACAGTTAAGGTAAGGTAGAGAACTCATGGGTAGGTAGGGGTCAGTGGGTAAGGTAGGGAGGTCAGTGGGTAAGGTAGGGGCTCAGTGGGTAGGTAGGGGGCTCAGTGGGTAAAGGTGGGGCTCAGTGGGTAAGGTAGGGAACTGGTGGGTAGGTAGGGGCTCAGTGGTGGGTGAGGGCTCGGTGGGTAAGGTGAGGGGCTCAGTGGGTAAGGTGGGGAACTGGTGGGTAGGGTGGGGAACTCGGTGGGTAGGTGGGGGCGGTGGTGGGTAGGGGCTCAGTGGGTGGGTGGGGCTCAGTGGGTAGGGCAGGGGCTCAGTGGGTAAGGTAGGGGCGGTGGTGGGGTGGGGGCTCGGTGGGTGGTGAGGGGTCAGTGGGTGGAGCAGGGAACTCAGTGGGTAGGTAGGGACTCAGTGGGTAAGGTAGGGGCTCAGTGGGTGGAGGTGGGGGCTCAGTGGGTAGGTAGGGGGGCTCAGTGGGTAAAAGATGGGAACTCAGTGGGTAAGGTAGGGGCTCAGTGGGTAAGGAGTAGGGGCTCAGTGGATGCAGGTAGGGAACTGGGTGGGTAAGGTGGGGCTCAGTGGGTAAGGTGGGGACTCAGTGGGTGGGCCAGGGGCTCAGTGGGTAGGTGAGGGCTCAGTGGGTAGGTAGAGGGGCTGGTGGGTAAGGTGGGGAGTCAGTGGGTAAGGTGAGGGGCTCAGTGGGTAGGTAGGGGCTCAGTGGGTAGGTGGGGAGTCAGTGGGTAGGAGTGGGGAGCTGGTGGTAGGGCGGGGCTCAGTGGGTAAGGTGGGGCACGGTGGGTAAGGTGGGGAGATCAGTGGGTAGGAGTGGGGGCACAGTGGGTAAGGTAGGGGCTCAGTGGGTAAGGTAGGGGGCTCAGTGGGTAGGTAGGGGCTCAGTGGGTAGAGTGGGGCACAGTGGGTGGGTAGGGGAGTCAGTGGGTAAGGTGGGAGCTCGGTGGGTAGGTGGGGGCTCAGTGGGTAGGTAGGGCTCAGTGGGTAGGTAGGGGCTCAGTGGGTGGAGTGGGGGGCTCGGTGGTGGGGTGGGGAGGGCTCAGTGGGTAGGTGAGGGAGTCAGTGGGGCAGGCGGGGCTTGGTGGTGGGGTGGGGGCTCGGTGGGTGGGGTGGGGCTCAGTGGGTGGGGTGGGGAGTCAGTGGGTAGGGTGGGTGTTTGGTGGGTGGGTGGGGAGCTCAGTGGGTAGGTGGGGGAGCTGGTGGGTAGGTGGGGAACTCAGTGGGTGGTAAGGTATAGGGAGCTCAGTGGGTGGGAGTAGGGAGCTCAGTGGGTAAGGTAGGGACTCAGTGGGTAGGTGGGAGCTCAGTGGGTAAGGTAGGGTCAGTGGGTGGGTAGGGGCTCAGTGGGTAGGTAGGGGCTCAGTGGGTAGGTGGGGGCTCAGTGGGTAAGTAGGGGCTCAGTGGGTGGGTGCAGGGGCTCAGTGGGTAAAGGTAGGGGCTCAGTGGGTAGGGTGGGGCTCGGGGAGGAGTGGTAGGGTGGGGAGGCTCAGTGGGTGGGTAGGGGCTCAGTGGGTAGGTGGGGGCTCCAGTGAGTAGGTAGGGAACTCAGTGGGTAGGTGGGGGCTCAGTGGGTGGGTGGGGGCTCAGTGGGTAGGTAGGGGCTCAGTGGGTAGGTAGGAGTCAGTGGGTAAGGTAAGGGGCTTAGTGGGTGGGTGGGGGCTCAGTGGGTAGGTGGGGGCTCAGTGCAAGGTAAGGTGGGAGGCTCAGTGGGTAGGGTAGGGGAGCTCAGTGGGTAAGGCAGGGGCTCAGTGGGTAAGGGTGAGGGGCTCAGTGGGTGGGTAGGGGCTCAGTGGGTAGGGTGGGGCTCAGTGGGTAAGGCAGGGGCTCAGTGGGTGGTGGGGCTCAGTGGGTAAGGTGGGGGCTCAGTGGGTAGGGCAGGGGCTCGGGGAGTGGGTAGGTAGGGGGCTCAGTGGGTAGGTAGGGCTCAGTGGGTAAGGTGGGGGCTCAGTGGGTAGGTGGGGGCTCAGTGGGTAGGTGGGAGGCTCAGTGGGTAGGTAGGGGCTCAGTTAAGGGTAGGAGTGGGAGCTCAGTGGGTGGGGCAGGGGCTCAGTGGGTAAGGTAGGGGCTCAGTGGGTAAGGTAGGGGCTCAGTGGGTAGGGCAGGGGCTCAGTGGGTAAGGTAGGGGCTCAGTGGGTAAGGTAGGGGCTCAGGTAGGGCAGGGCTCAGTGGGTAAGGTGCAGGGGGAGCTCAGTGGGTAGGTAGGGGCTCAGTGGGTAAGTAGGGGCTCAGTGGGTAGGGCAGGGGCTCAGTGGGTAAGGTAGGGGCTCAGTGGGGCAGGGGCAGTGGGTGGGCAGGGGGCTCAGTGGGTAGGTAGGGGGCTCAGTGGGTAGGTGGGGGCTCAGTGGGTAAGGTAGGGGCTCAGTGGGTAAGGTAGGGGCTCAGTGGGTAAGGTAGGGGCTCAGTGGGTAAGGCAGGGGCTCAGTGGGTAGGGTAGGGGCTCAGTGGATAAGGTAGGGGCTCAGTGGGTAGGTGGGGGAGCTCAGTGGGTAAGGTAGGGGCTCAGTGGGTAGGGCAGGGGCTCAGTGGGTAAGGTAGGGGAGCTCAGTGGGTAGGGCAGGGGCTCAGTGGGTAAGGTAGGGGCTCAGTGGGTAGGTAGGGCTCAGTGGGTAAGGTAGGGGCTCAGTGGGTAGGGCAGGGGCTCAGTGGGTAAGGTAGGGGCTCAGTGGGTAAGGTAGGGGCTCAGTGGGTAGGTGGGGCTCAGTGGGTAGGTGGGGCTCAGTGGGTGGGTGGGGGCTCAATGGGTGGTGGCGGGGGCTCAGTGGGTAGGTAGGGGCTCAGTGGGTAAGGTAGGGGGCTCAGTGGGTGGGGCAGGGGCTCAGTTAAGGGCAGGGAGCTCAGTGGGTAGGTAGGGAGGCTCAGTGGGTGGGTAGGGAGCTCAGTGGGTAAGGTAGGGGGCTCAGTGGGTGGGTAGGGGCTCAGTGGGTAGGTGGGGACTCGGCAGTGGGTAGGTGAGGAGCTCAGTGGGTAAGGTAGGTGCTCAGTGGGTAGGTAGGGGCTCAGTGGGTGGGGCAGGGGAGCTCAGTGGGTAGGTGGGAGCTCAGTGGGTAAGGTGGGGGCTCAGTGGGTAGGTGGGGGCTCAGTGGTGGGTGGAGTAGGAATGGGAGTGGGTAAAGGTGGGGGGCTCAGTGGGTAGGGCAGGGGGCTCAGTGGGTAAGGCAGGGGCTCAGTGGGTAAGGTAGGGGCTCAGTGGGTAAGGTAGGGGCTCAGTGGGTAGGCAGGGGCTCAGTGGGTGGTGCAGGGGCTCAGTGGGTAAGGTAGGGGGCTCAGTGGGTAGGTATTGGATAGCAGATTACAGTATATAACTAGTTATTATACCTTTTAATTAACTGCAGTAGTTTTCTTCAGTTTACGTATAACTTTAAATACTTTAATTAGAAGACATGAATAAACATAACTTTATTGCAACTCACACATTAATAATGCTTGACTACAAGAAAACAATATAAAACATATGACTCTTGTTGTCTTTGAGAGAGTGTTCAGGAACATAAATAATATTATAATAAATCTAACTCCCCTCACGAACTCAAATACAAGTTGTCAGGTCAGTCCGTTAAACATCTCAGCTGTCAAGTTTGGGTCCTGGTAAGGTTTGGTAGTTAACAAGTCCGCTTCCATCTCTCCTGTAGGTTTGTACTTGATTTTTATTTGGCCTTGAGAAATGGTGTCTCTGATGAAATGTTCCTTTATACTTATGTGCTTTGATTTTGAACTGATGATTGGGTTTTCTGCTAAGTTCTTGGCAGATTGATTGTCATTGTACAATGTGATTGTGCCAAAATTCCTTCCCAAATCTTCTCCTAGTTTCTTCAAGTGTAAAGCTTCTTTTGCTGCTTCGGTTAAGGACATAAATTCAGCCTCCGCTGTTGATAGAGCGACAGTCCTCTGTTTTCTAGATTCCCAGCTGATAACTGCACCACCATATTTGAAACAGTAACCAGTGTATGATCTTCGGTCATGTTCTGAAGATGCCCAGTCTGCGTCCGCCATTCCTTCTAGTGGTTTGTTTGTCTTCTTAAATCTCAAAGACAGATATTTTGTTTCTTTCAGATATCCCATCTCACAACGGAGCAAAGTATTTTGTAACATTTACAGACGACTACTCTCGATACTGTCGAGTGTATTTCTTAAAACAAAGAATGAAGTGTTTAAGAAATTTAAAATTTCAGATGAAATGGAGCACTCCACAGGCAAAAGAAACTAAAGCTCTACAAACTGATAATGAAGTGTCAGAATACTGTAATAAGGAGTTTGACAATTATTTAAAAAATGTGGAATTAGAAGGCGCTTAACAGCGACCTATACACCTCAAAAATCCTATATCAGAAGAAAGAACAGAACTAATGGAAAACAAGATGCTTACTAGTGAGCAAACTTGCCAAATTCATTTTGGGCTGAAGCAGTCAACACACAACAAATAGGTGGGTGAGGCAAAGGGCTTGAGGTGGATAGTGCAGGGGTCTAGTGGGTAGGCAGGGACCTAGTGGGTTGGAGCAGGAGCTTAGTGGGTAGTGTAGGGACTCACAGTGGTGGGGCAGGGGAGCTTGGTCGGTAATGTAGGGACTCAGTGGGTAGGGCAGGGGCCTGGTGGGTATTGGGGACTCAGTGGGTAAACAAGGGCTCAGGGGTTGGGGCAGTGGGTAGGCCGGGGTTCAGTGGGTAGTGCAGGGACCCATTGGGTAGAGGCAGGGACTGAGTGGGTGGTTCAGGGGCCAGTGGGTAGGGCAGGGCTCAGTGGGTGGTGTGTAGGGAAAATGTGGGTGGTGAAAGGGGGCTTGGTGGGCCAGTGTGGGGACAGTCGGTAGGGCAGGAGACTCAGTGGGTGGTTCAGGGGACAGTGGGTAGGGCGGGAGCTCGGTGGGTGAGGTGTAGGGGACTCTGGTGGAGGTGGTGGGGAGACTCGAGTGGGTGGTGTGGGGACTCAGTGAGTAGGTCAGGGGACGGTGGGTGAAGGGCAAGAGCTTGGTGGGTAGTGCTTGGCAGGGACCTAGGGGTAGGGCAGGGAAACTTGGTGGGTAGGCAGGGGCTCAGTGGGTAGAGAGGCTCAGGGGCTTGAGTGGGTCATGCAGGGACAGTCAGTGGCAGGGACAATGGGGCGGGGCCGGTGGCTTGAGTGGGTGGTGTGGGGACCAGTGGGTGGGGCAGAGCAGTGGGTAAGGTAGGGTCTCAGTGGGTAGGGCAGTGGCTTTAGTAGGTGGTGTGGGAACCCAGTGGGTGGTGCAGGGGACTCAGTGGGTAGGTGAGGACAGTCGGTAGGTGGGGACAGTGGTGGTGTTAGGACCCAGTGGGTAGGGCAGGGGTTTAGTGGGTAGTGTAGGGACCCAGTGGGTAGGGCAGGGACTCAGGGGTTAGGGCAGGGACTCAGGGGTTAGGGCAGGCTGGGGTTCAGTTGGTAGTGCAGGGACCCAGTGGGTAGGGCAGGGGCTTAGTGGGTAGTGTAGGGCCCAGTGGGTAGGGCAGGGGCTTAGTGGGTAGTGTAGGGACCCAATGGGTAGAGACAGGGAGCTTAGGGGAAATAGTGTAGGGAGCCGGAGAATTGGGTAGGGCAGGAGCTTAGTGGGTAGTGTGGGGCCCAGTGGGTAGGGCAGGAGCTTAGTGGGTGTAGGGGAGGGCCCAGTGGGTAGATCAGGGGAGCTCAGTGGGTGAGTGTGGGGACTCAGTGGGTAGGGCAGAGGACTTCGTGGGTGGTGTGAGGAGCCCAGTGGGTAGAGACAGGGTCTTAGTGGGTAGTGTAGGGAGGGCCCAGTGGGAAGGGCAGGGGCATTGGGTAATGTAGGGGCCAGTGGGTAGGGCAAGGAGCTTGGTGGGTAGGGCAGGGAGCTTGGTGGGTAGTGTGGGGCACAGTGGGTGAGGCAGGGCTTAATGGGTAGTGGGGGTCCTGGTGGTTTGCCAGGGGAGGAAGCAGTGGGCCAGGGCAGTGGCTTAGTGGGTAAAATCAGGGACAGTGGGTAGGGCAGGGGGAGCTTGAGTGGGTAAAATAGGGTCAGTGGATGGGGCTGTGGCAGTGGGTAGTGTAGGGATTTTGTGGGTAGTGCAGGGACTCAGTCGGTAGTGTAGGGACAGTCCCGGTGGAGTGTAGGGGACCCAGTGAGGTGATGTGGGACCCAATGGGTAGTTTAGGAAACCAGAAGTAAGACAGGGGAGCTTTGTGGGTGGTGTGAGGACCCAGTGGGTAGGGCAGGGACTCAGGGGTTAGGGGCAGACCATGGTTCAGTGGGTAGTGCAGGGACAGTTGGTAGGAGCAGGGGCTCAGTGGGTAGTGTTAGGGGCTGTGGGCCAGGGCAGGGGCTTAGTGGGTGGTGTAGGGACCTGGTGGGTGGGGGCAGAGGCTTAGTGGGTAGTGTAGGGACAGTGGGTGGAGCAAGGACTCAGTCGGTGGGGTAGGGGAGCTTGAGTGGGTAGTGTGAGGGACCCAGTGGGCAGGGCAGGGAGGCTTGGTGGGTGGAGCAGGAGGACAGTGGTCAGTGTGGGACCCAGTGGGTGGGGCAGTGGCTCGGTGGGTAAGTGTGGGGCCCAGTGGGTGGGAGCAGGGGGCTTGGTGGGTGGTCTGGGGACTCAGTGGGTAGGGGGCAGGGGCTTGAGTGGGTGGTGTGGGGACCCAGTGGGTGGGCAGGGAGCTTGGTGGGTGAGACGGTGGCTTGAGTGGGTAGTGTAGGGACAGTGGGTAAGAACAGGACTCAGGGGATGGGGCAGGCCGGGTTCAGTGGGTAGTGCAGGGACCCAGTGGGTTGGGCAGGGGCTCACATGGGTAGTGAGGACCCAGTGGGTAGAGACAGGAGCTTGGTGGTAGTTTGGGGACCCAGTGGGTGGGCAGGGACTCAGTCTAGATAGGGCAGGAGCTTAGTGGGTAGTGTAGGGACCCAGTGGGCAAGGCAGGGGAGCTCAGTGGGTAGTGCAGGGACCCAATGGGTAGGGCAGGGGCTTAGTGGGTAGTGTGGGGGCCGAGTGGGGTGGGGCAGGCGCTTAGTGGGTGGTGTGGGGCCAGTGGGTGGGGCAGGGAGCAGTGGGTGGTGGCAGGGGCCCGGTGGGTGGGACGAGGCCAGGGCTCAGTTGGTAAGGCAGGGGCCCAGTGGGGTGGGTAGGGGCAGGGGAGCTCGGTAGGTAGGGCAGGGCTCAGCCAGGTGAGGCAGGGGCTCAGTGGGTGGTGCAGGGACGGAGTGGGTAGGGGCAGCCGGGGCTCAGTGGGTAAGCAGGGGTCAATGGGTAGGGCTGGGAGCTCAGTGGGTAAGGCAGGGACTGAGTGGGAAGGAGGTAAGGAGCTCAGTGGGTAGGTGGGGCTCAGTGGGTAGGTAGGAGCTCAGTGGGTGGGGCAGGGGCTCAGTGGGTGGTGCAGGGCTCAGTGGGTAGGTAGGGGAGCTCAGTGGGTAGGGCGGTGGCTCAGTGGGTAAGGTGGGTGGTGGGTGGTAGGGGGCTCAGTGGGTAAAGGCAGGGACTCAGTGGGTAAGGTGGGAGCTCAGTGGGTGGGGCAGGGGGGCTCAGTGGGTAAGGTGGGGAGCTCAGTGGGTAGGGCAGGGGAGCTCAGTGGGTAGGTGGGTGTTTGGTGGGTAAAAGGTAGGGGCTCAGTGGGTAAGGTAGGGGCACAGTGGGTAAGGTGGGGAGCTCAGAGAGAGTCAGTAAGGTAGGGGAGGCTCAGTGGGTAGGTAGGGAAGCTCAGTGGGTAGGTAGGTGTTTAGTGGGTAAGGTAGGGGCTCAGTGGGTAAGGTAGGGCTCAGTGGGTAAGGTAGGGGCTCAGTGAGTAAGGTAGGGCTCAGTGGGTAAGGTAGGGAGTCAGTGGGTAAGGTAGGTGTTGTGGGTGAGGTAGGGGCTCAGTGGGTAGGGTAGGGCTCAGTGGGTAAGGTAGGGGCTCAGTGGGTAGGTGGGGCTCAGTGGGTGGGTGGGGAGCTCAGTGGGTAAGGTGGGTGTTTGGTGGGTGGGTAGGGGCTCAGTGGGTGGGGCAGGGGCTCAGTGGGTAGGTAGAGGGGCTCAGTGGGAGGTAGGTGGGGCTCAATGGGTGGTGCAGGGGAGGCTCAGTGGGTAGGTAGGGGCTCAGTGGGTAAGGTAGGGGAGCTCAGTGGGTAAGGCAGGGGCTCAGTGGGTAGGTAGGGAGCTCGGAGAGTGGAGTAGGAAAAGGGGCTCAGTGGGAGTAAGGTAGGGGAGCTCAAATTAAGGAGTGGGAGTAGGGGCTCAGTGGGTAGGGCAGGGCTCAGTGGGTAAAGATGGGGGCTCAGTGGGTAAGGTGGGGGCTCAGTGGGTAGGAGCAGGGGCTCAGTGGGTGGGGCAAGGGCTCAGTGGAGTGGGTAGAGGGGCTCAGTGGGAGTGGGGCAGGGGCTCAGTGGGTGGGAGCAGCAGGGGGAGCTCAGTGGGTAAGAGTAGGGGCTCAGTGGGTAGGGTAGGGGCTCAGTGGGTAGGGCAGAGGCTCAGAGGTGGGGTGAGGTGGGGGCTCAGTGGGTGGGTGGGGGCTCAGTGGGTAAGGCAGGGGCTCAGTGGGTAGGTAGGGGCTCAGTGGGTAAAGGTGAGGGAGGCTCAGTGGGTGGGGCAGGGGCTCAGTGGGTAGGGCAGGGGCTCAGTGGGTAAGGTAGGGCTCAGGCAGGTAGGAGCAGGGGAGCTCAGTGGGGGTGGAGTAGGGGCTCAGTGGGTGGTGGGGCTCAGTGGGTAGAAGCAGGGGCTCAGTGGGTGGAGTAGGGGCTCAGTGGGTGAGGAGCGGGGCTCAGGGGTGGGTAGGTGGGGGCTCAGTGGGTAGGTGGGGACTCAGTGGGTGGGAGTGGGGGCTCAGTGGGTAGGTGAGGGCTCAGTGGGTGGAGTAGGGGCTCAGTGGGTGAGACAGGGGCTCAGTGGGTAGGTGGGGGCTCAGTGGGTGGGTGGGGGCTCAGTGGGTAGGTGGGGGCTCGGTGGGTAGGGTGGGGGCTCGGTGGGTAAGGTGGGGCTCAGAAGTGGGTGAGATGGGGCTCAGTGGTAAAGGTAGGGGCTCAGTGGGTAGGGCAGGGGCTCAGTGGGTAAGGTAGGGGCTCAGTGGGTAGGTGGGGGCTCAGTGGGTAAGGCAGGGGCTCAGTGGGTAAGGTAGGGGCTCAGTGGGTAGGTAGGGGCTCAGTGGGTAGGGCAGGGCTCAGTGGGTAGGGCAGGGGCTCAGTGGGTAGGGAGGGGCTCAGTGGGTGGGGCAGGGGCTCAGTGGGTAGGTGGGGAACTCAGTGGGTAAGGTAGGGGAGCTCAGTGGGTGGGGCAGGGGCTCAGTGGGTAGGTAGGGGCTCAGTGGGTAGGTGGGGCTCAGGTGGGTAGGGCAGGGGGCTCAGTGGGTAAGGTGCAGGGGCTCAGTGGGTGGGGCAGGGAGCTCAGTGGGTAAGGTGGGGGCTCAGTGGGTGGGTAGGGGGGCTCAGTGGGTAGGGCAGGGGCTCAGTGGGTAGGAGTAGGGAGCTCAGTGGGTGGGGCAGGGGCTCAGTGGGTAGGTGGGGGCTCAGTGGGTGAGGGGGAGGCTCAGTGGGTAGGACGGGAGCTCAGTGGGTAGGTAGGGGCTCAGTGGGTGGTGCAGGGGCTCAGTGGGTAGGTGAGGCTCAGTGGGTAGGTAGGGGCTCAGTGGGTAGGCAGGGGCTCAGTGGGTAAGGTGAGGGGCTCAGTGGGTGGGTGGGGGCTCAGTGGGTGGGTGGGGGGCTCAGTGGGTAGGGCAGGGGGCTCAGTGGGTAAGTGGGGGGCTCAGTGGGTGGGTGGGGGCTCGGGCAGGTGAGGGAGAATGCAGTGGGTAGGTAGGGGCTCAGTGGGTAGGTAGGGAGGGCTCAGTGGGTAGGGCAGGGGCTCAGTGGGTAGTGCAGGGGCTCAGTGGGTAAGGCAGGGGCTCAGTGGGTAGGGCAGGGGCTCAGTGGGTGGGAGTGGGGGCTCAGTGGGTAGGTGCAGGGCTCAGTGGGTAGGGCAGGGGAGCTCAGTGGGTAGGTAGGGAGACTCAGAGGTGGGTAAGGTAGGGGCTCAGTGGGTAAGGCAGGGGCTCAGTGGGTAAGGTGGGGGCTCAGTGGGTAGGGCAGGGGCTCAATGGGTAAACAGGGGCTCAGTGGAGGTGGTGCAGGGCTCAGTGGGTAGGGCAGGGGGCTCAGTGGGTAGGTGGGGGCTCAGTGGGTAGGCAGGGGCTCAGGTGGGTAGAGGCAGGGGGCTCAGTGGGTAAGGTGGGGAGCTCAATGGGTGGTGCAGGGGGGCTCGGTGGGTAGGTAGGGAGCTCAGTGGGTAAGGTAGGGGCTCAGTGGGTAAGGCAGGGAACTCAGTGGGTAGGTAGGGAGCTCAGTGGGTAGGGTAGGGGCTCAGTGGGTAAAAGGGTAGGGGACTCAGTGGGTAAGGTGGGGGCTCAGTGGGTGAGGCAGGGCTCAGTGGGTAGGGTGGGGGCTCAGTGGGTAGGAGTGGGGGCTCAGTGGGTAGGTAGGGGCTCAGTGGGTAGGTAGGGGCTCAGTGGGTAGGGCAGGGGCACAGTGGGTGGGAGTGGGGCTCAGTGGGTAGGGTGGGGCTCAGTGGGTGGTAGGGGCTCAGTGGGTAGGCAGGGCTCAGGTGGGTGGGTGGGGCTCAGTGGGTAAGGTGAGGGGCTCAGTGGGGTAAAGGCAGGGGCTCAGTGAGTAGGCAGGGGACAGTGGGTAGGTAGGGGCTCAGTGGAGTGGGTAGGGCTCAGTGGGTGAGCAGGGGCTCAGTGGGTGAGTGGGGAGCTCAGTGGGTGGGTGGGGAGCTCAGTGGGTGCAGGGGCTCAGTGGGTGGTGCAGGGAGCTCAGTGGGTGGGTGGGGGCTCAGTGGGTAAAGGCAGGGCTCAGTGGGTGGTGCAGGGGCTCAGTGGGTAAGGTAGGGGCTCAGTGGGTGGGGTATTGGATAGCAGATTACAGTATATAACTAGTTATTATACCTTTTAATTAACTGCAGTAGTTTTCTTCAGTTTACTATAACTTTAAATACTTTAATTAGAGACATGAATAAAACATAACTTTAGTGCAACTCACAGTATAATGCTTGACTACAAAGCTCATATAAAAAATAGGACTCTTGTTGTCTTTGAGAGAGGTGTTCAGGAACATAAATAATAGTGTAATAAATCTAGCTTCTCCACTCACGAACTCAAATACAAAGTTGTCAGGTCAGTCCGATTAACATCTCAACTGTCGAAGTTTGGGGTCCTGAGTAAGGGTTTGGTTAACAGTCCTTCCGGCATCTCTCCTGTAGGTTTGTACTTGATTTTTATTTGGCCTTGAAATGGTGTCTCTGATGAAATGTTCCTTTATACTTATGGTGCTTTGATTTTGAACTGATGAGTGGGTTTTCTGCTAAGTTCTTGGCAGATTGATTGTCATTGGGTAATGTAGGGGGCCAAATTCCTTCCCAAATCTTCTCTAGTTTCTTCAAGTGTAAAGCTGCTTTTGCTGCTTGGGTTAAGGACATAGAATTCAGGCTCCATGATAGAGCGACAGTCCTCTGTTTTCTAGATTCCCAGCTGGTAGGTGCACCACCATATTTGAAACGGTAACCAGTGTAGGATCTGAGGTCATGTTCTGAAGATGCCCAGTCTGGGTGGGCCAGGCCTTCTCAGTGGTTTTGTTTGTCTTCTTAATCTCAAAGAGACAGTGGGTTTGTTTCTTTCAGATATCCCATCTACAACAGACAAGAGTATTTTGTGGCATTTACAGAGGATACTCTCAGGAGGTCAGTGTAGTGGGTAAAACAATAGAATGAGTGGGTGAAATTTAAAATTTCAGAATGGGTGGAGCGCTCCTGAGCAGAAACTAAAAGCTGGACAAACTGATAATGAAGTGTCAGAATACTTAGTGTAAGGGTTTGACAATTATTTAAAAATGTGGAATTAGAGAGGCGCTTAACAGGGAGTATACACCCAAATCCTATATGGAAAGAAAGAACAGAACACTAATGGAGAAAACAAGATGCTTAGTAATTGAAACAAAGTTGCCAAAATTCATTGGGAACAGAAGCTGTCAACACAACAATTATAGTGGGTGAGACAGGGCTTGGTGGATGGTGTGGGGGGGTCCAGTGGGTGGTGCAGGGAGCTAGTGGGTTGGGGCAGGGGCTTGTGGTGGGTAGTGTAGGGACCTCAGTGGGTGGGGCAGGGGCTTGGTAGGTAGGGACAGTGGGTAGGGCAGGGGCCTAGTGGGTATTGTAGGGACCCAGTGGGTAAAGCAAGGACTCAGGGGTTAGGGCAGCTGGGCAGGCCGGGGTTCAGTGGGTAGTGCATGGACCCAGTCGGTAGGGCAGGGACTGAGTGGGTAGTTCAGGGACCCGGTGGGTAGGGCAGGAGCTTAGTGGGTAGTGTAGGGACCTAGTGGGTAGTGCAGGGGCTTAGTGGGTAGTGTAGGGACCCAGTGGTGGTAGTTCAGGACAGTGGGTGGGGCAGGAGCTTAGTGGGTGAGGTGTGGGGACCAGGGGGGTGGGGCAGGAGCTCAGTGGGTAGTGTAGGGACCCAGTGGGTAGGGCAGGGGCTTAGTGGGTGGTGTGGGGACTCAGTGGGTAGGGCAGGGGCTTGGTGGGTAATGTAGGGAACCTGGTGGGTAGGGCAGGAGGCTTGGTGGGTGTAGGGACCCAGTGGGTAGGGCAGGGGCCCGGTGGGTAGGGCAGGAGCAGTGGGTGTAGGGACCTGGGGTAGAGCAGGGGGCTTAGTGGGTGGTGGCAGGGACCCAGTGGGTAGTCAGGGACTCAGTGGGTAGGGCAGGAGCTTGGTGGGTAGTAGCAGGGACCTGGTGGGTAGTGCAGGGAGCTTGGTGGGTAGTGTAGGGACCCAGTGGGTAGTTCAGGGACCCAGTGGGTAGGGCAGGAGCTTGAGTGGGTGAATGAGAACCTCAGTGGGTAGGGCAGGGGCTTAGTGGGTAGTGTAGGGACCCAGTGGGTAGTTCAGGGACCCAGTGGGTAGGGCAGGGGCTGGTGGGTAGTGTGAGGGACCCAGTGGGTGGGGGAGCTTAGTGGGTGGTGTGGGACCCAGTGGGTAGAGCAGGGGCTTGGTGGGTGGTGTGGGTACAAGGAGTGGGTGGGGCAGGGCTTGAGGTGGAGTGGCAGGGGTCCCAGGTGGGTGGGGCGGGGCAGTGGGTGGTGTGGGGCAGTGGGTGGTGCAGGACCCAGTGGGTGGTGTAGGGACCAGTCAGTGGGTAGGGCAGGGAGGTTTAAGTATGGGTAGTGTAGGGACCCAGTGGGTAGGGCAGGGGCTCAGGGGTTAGGGCAGGGGACTCGAGTGGGCAGGCTGGGGTTCAGTGGGTAGTGCAGAGGACAGTGGGTAGGGCAGGGCTTGAGTGGGTAGTGTAGGGAGGCCAGTGGGTGAGGCAGGGGGCTTAGTGGGTGGTGTAGGAGGGACCCAATGGGTAGGGCAGGGGCTTAGTGGGTAGTGTAGGGACGCCCAGTGGGTAGGGCAGGGGCTTAGTGGGTAGTGTAGGGCCCAGTGGGTGGGGGCAGGAGCTTAGTGGGTGGTGTAGGGGCCCGGTGGTGGGTCAGGGGAAGAAACTGGTGGGTAGTGTAGGGACTCAGTGGGTAGGGCAGGGGCTAGGTGGGTGAGTGTGGGGCCAGTGGGTAGGGCAGGGGTCTTGGTGGTGGGTGGTGTGTAGGGGCCCAGTGGGTAGGGCAGGGGAGCTTGGTGGGTAGTAGGGAGGGGCCAGTGGGTAGGGCGAGGGACCCAGTGGGTAGGGCAGGGGCTTGAGTGGGTAGTGTGGGGCCCAGTGGAAAGGGGCAGAGGGGGCAGGTGGTGAGTGGGGTCCTGAGTGGTTGGTGGGGGAGGCAGTGGGTAGGGCAGTGGCAGTGGGTAGAGGTCGGGGCAGTGGGTAGGGCAGGGGCTTGGTGGGTAGGGGAGGGGTCCCAGTGGGTGAGGCTGGGGCTTGGTGGTGGTGTGGGTGGGTAGTGCAGGACAGTGGGTGAGTGTGGGGACAGTCGGTGGTGTAGGACTGTAGGGTGATAGGGACAATGGGTGGTTTGGGGACAGAGGGTGGGGGAGGGGAGGCAGTGGGTAGTGTAGGGGTTGGTGGTGGGGCAGGGACTCAGTGGGTGGGGCAGGCCATGGTTCAGTGGGTGGTGGGGACAGTGGGTAGGGCAGGGGCTTAGTGGGTAGTGTAGGGCCCAGTGGGTAGGGCAGGGGCAGTGGGTCGAGCAGGGACCAGGTGGTAGTGTGGGGACAGTGGGTAGGGCAGTGGCAGTGGGTAGGGCAGGGCTTAGTGGGTGGTGGCAGGGGACCCAGTGGGTGGGGCAGGGGCTTGAGGTGGGTAGAGTAGGGACCCGGTGGGTCAGTGTGGGGACAGTGGGTAGGGCAGGGGCTTAGTGGGTAGGGCAGGGGCTTGGTGGGTGGTGTAGGGACAGTGGGTGGGGGCAGGGGCTTGAGTGGGTGGGAGGCAGGGACCAGGTGGGTGGGAGCGGGGGCTTAGTGGGTAGGGCAGGGGCTTGGTGGGTAGTGGGGACCCAGTGGGTAGGGGCAGGGAGCTTGAAGTGGGTGAGCAGGGACCCAGTGGTCGAATGTGGGGACCCAGTGGGTAGGGGCAGTGGCAGTGGTGGTGTGGGGCCCAGTGGGTAGGGCAGGGGCTTAGTGGGTAGTGTAGGGTCAGTGGGTGGGGCAGGAGGCTTGGTGGGTAGTGTAGGGACTCAGTGGGTAGGGCAGGGGAGCTTGGTGGTGGTGTAGGGGCCCAGTGGGTGGGGCAGGGGAGCTTGGTGGGTGGTGTAGAGGGACCTAGTGGGTGGGGCAGGAGCAGGTGGGTAGTGTAGGGACCCAGTGGGTGGGGCAGGGACAGTGGGTAGGGGCAGGGGCTTGAGTGGGTAGTGTGGGACAGTGGGTGGGGCAGGGGAGCTTAGTGGGTAGAGCAGGGACCCAGTGGTCAGTGTAGGGACCCAGTGGGTAGGGCAGTGGCTTAGTGGGTAGTGTGGGGCCCAGTGGGTAGGGCAGTGGGTAGTGTAGGGACTCAGTGGGTAGGGCAGGGCTTAGTGGGTAGTGTAGGGACCCAGTGGTTAGGGCAGGGGCTTAGTGGGTAGGGCAGTGGCTTAGTGGGTAGTGTAGGGACCCAGTGGGTAGGGCAGGGACTCAGGGGATAGGGCA
The DNA here is from genome assembly GCA_018831715.1 of Matsumurasca onukii. Classification (NCBI taxonomy): domain Eukaryota; kingdom Metazoa; phylum Arthropoda; class Insecta; order Hemiptera; family Cicadellidae; genus Matsumurasca; species Matsumurasca onukii. The sequence goes on along the minus strand of CM032059.1, from coordinate 4,584,792 downwards.
GGCCGGAGTTCAGTGGGTAGTGCAGGGACCCAGTGGGTTGGGCAGGTGCTTAGTGGGTAGTGAGGGACCCAGTGGGTAGGGCAGGAGCTTAGTGGGTAGTGTAGGGACCCAGTGGGTAGGGCAGGGACCTAGTCGGTAGGGCAGGGGCTTAGTGGGTAGTGTAGGGACCCGGAGGTGAGGGCAGGGAGGGGCAGTGGGTAGTGCAGGGACCCAGTGGTTGAGTGTGGGGACAGTGGGTGGGGCAGGGCTTGGTGGGTAGTGTAGGGACCCAGTGGGGGCAGGGCTTGGTGGGTACAGTGGGCTTGGTGGGTGGTGTGGGCCCAGTGGGTAGGGCAGGGGCTTAGTGGGTAGTGTAGGGACTCAGTGGGTAGGGCAGGGGCTTAGTGGGTAGTGTAGGGACCCAGTGGGTAGGGCAGGGGCTTAGTGGGTAGGGCAGTGAGCTTGAGTGGGTGGGTGGGGACCCAGTGGGTAGAGCAGGACTCGAGGGGTAGGGCAGGCCGGAGTTCAGTGGGCACTGCAGGAACCAGCGGGCGCGCCAGGGGAACCAGGGCCAGGCAGTCCAGCAGGCCGTTTAGTGGCAGTGACATGGACCCAGTCGGTAGGAGCAGGGACTGAGTGGGTAGTGCAGGGACCCAGTGGGTAGGGCAGGAGCTTAGTGGGTAGTGTAGGGACCCAGTGGGTAGGGCAGGGGCTTAGTGGGAAGTGTAGGACCCAGTGGCTGGGCAGGCAGCTTAGTGGTGGTGTAGGACCCAGTGGTGTAGGACCCAGTGGGTAGGGCAGAAACCAGTGGCAGCAGGTTGGGCTCAGGTAGTAAGATACGCTGGAAGTCAAAAATCAGTTGAAGAAATGGCCCTGCACTCCCCCAACTTTGAATCTGAATTTAGATCTGATTTAACTTAAGGAATTATAATTCTGAACTAAACAACTGAATTAGGACAGGTCTTGTGACTTACTGGTAGTGGATCGACTGTAGTTTAGCAAACTCTCTACAGAGCTGATCATAGTTTAAGCTCTGGGACCACCTAGTATGAGAAAAAGTTGAAACATGCTGAATTTGTCACTTTAATGCTCTAAATTCCTGCGAATTTAGGTCCAGGTTACAGTTTGGGACTGCTATAGTACACTTTCTCGATTGGGTACGTCAACATGGTCACCTTGTGTTGGGTACCAGGACACTCTGTACAGGTAATGAAGGTGCAGACGCATTAGGTAATAATGCAGCAATCACAAAGCTGGGTGGACCCCAACCTTTCTGTGGAGTTCTAGTAGTGCAGTCCATCAACTCATCTCAGAGCGCGGTAAGTGTGGAGCATGAGAGGACGTGGCAGCTTGAACTAGGCCATGCATGAGTAAGCTGGTTCTTCAACCCTCCAGCACCATAGCATTATATCAAAATCAAATCAAATCAAAACATCTTATTCGTCATGCATTTACATACATATAAAATAGTCCTTTAACTATACTTATTATTATAGAAAATATTATTACAGTGTAAAAGAGACATATTTGAAATTAGGCTATAACTGATACCTAGTTTTGAAGAAAACAATAATTACTGATTATATTACATTGAATTAATAATATAATCGGTTTACAGTATGTGATATAAAAGACAATAGTAAGTTTAATTAAATATACTTATTAAATACAACAAATATTTTACAAATAAATTTGTTTTAAATTCACAAATTAAAGTAGTCTCATTTATCTAAAAAAATTCATCTAAAGAATAATAGTTTTTTTAATAAGGTTCTTTAACATTTTACTGAAAACAAGTTTTCCCTATATTATGTTTTATATTATTTGGTAGATAATTTAAAACTTTTGAACCCATATGTTTTGCCTTTTGTATAAAAAAAACTTAAATTATGCTGAGGTAGACTCAATTTGATTTCTATTACGGGTGTTATAGGAATGGAATGTAATACGTAACCCAAAGTGTGGAACTGATTATTTACCAACATGGTACAGTCCATTATACACTGGATTGTAAACTGTCAAAAATACTTAGTTCTGAGAATTGTTCTACTGAATCTAGGGTGTGGGAGGTTTAATATACCCTAATAGCATCTTTGAAGTATCAGGAATCTCTATCCAGGTTACTTTTTGTTGTTCCCCATAGTTGAGAAAATATGAATGCATGGAATGAATATGCTCTAAATTCCTGGATTTTCAGAGTTTTGGGATTGCTATAGTACATTCTTTCTCGAATGGGTATAGCATCTCAGAACATATTTTATTAGTTATTTTTCCTATGTGGCAGACGCAATCTAAGGTTAATGGCTCATTGCTTAATCCCAAAATTTTGTGTTCCTAGTCTTGCATGTCTTTTGATCTATTCAAAACAGTTAGTTCTGGTAAACAGCATTTGTTCAGTGGGCCATCGCATAGTAAATTGGTTTTGGTTAATCCTCAAGCTCCAGCACATCATATCTGCTCCACCTCAAGAGGGATAGACTGCGGCTGGATAATTGACTCATCACTGGTCACTGTGGCCTCAGGTTGCACTTACAGAGGTGTGGAGTCTTTGACGGGGTCCCTGCATGCAGGAAGTGTGGCATGCATGATGAAACTGCTGAACACATTCTCTTCGACTGTCATGGTCTGGAGCAGGAAAGAACGGCTACTTTTGGTGAGATGACTAAGGGTGGTAAGTTAGCGGAAGAGGGACTTGTGAGAAGGATTTCGGAGTTCTTAGAGCTCACAAATCTTTTTGAGTAGCATCTCTCTACACCAACATAAGGGGAGCGCAATAAGTCCTAAGGGCTGACGTGCATCAGGATCAGACCGCCCCTTCTCAATGTAATGTAATGTAACCCTATCTTGTTTCGTTCCGAAGTTTTTCACAATTTACCATTAAGGGCCGCTTGACTATCCGAAAAAATGTTGATAGACTTGTTTCTATAACCAAGTCTAAGGTTTTCCTGATCACACCATAGTATTGCAGTAACCTCAGCCTGAAACACTGAGTGATGCATTCCCATGGGGATACAAGCTTCCATCCTAGGGCCTCTGCACCATACGCCAGCCCCAGTACCCTTCTCACCTTTAGAACCATCGGTGTACCACTCCATTTGTGCCCGAGGGATAGGCCTGTCATCAGGCAGCCACTCCTGACGTCCCGGGATAGTGATCCTGAATGGCTTGGAAAAGGAGTAACATACCTTCATCTCGTCAGAGTACATGTCCAGGACATTGTCCTCCACCAGAGTTGTTATTCTGCCGTGGCTGTAGGGACGAACCCCCCTCCACGTCTGGCCACGTTGGAGACGATATGCACACTTCCTCGCTTCTGACCTGATAAATATGTCGAGTGGCGGGATGTTAAGACAGCAGTCAAGAGAGGCACCAGATGTGCTGACAAAGGCACCTGTGACGGCCAAGCACGCCAGTCTCTGGAAACTTGCAAGCCCGGCCGCCGCCGTCCCAACTTGACTCTGGGCCACCATACGATAACCCGTGCGTGAGAGCTGGCCTTACCACAGCAGTATAAAGCCAAAGCCAAAGCATGATCTTAGGCTTCAGACCCCAGGAGCGACCGACTACTCTTCTCCAAGCCATGAGGTACTGCTTTCCCCGATCGATGACTCGTTTTACCTGTGCAGCCCAAGTGAGTCTATTGTCCAATATGACCCCAAGATACTTGACCTGGTCCCTGAGTTCTAGTTGTACTCCCTCCATGACGACCGGCCCAAGTCCTTGAAGCTTGCGCCGATTTGTGAAAGGGACAATAGTAGTTTTTTGTGGATTAACCCTCAGTCCAACTTTCCCACACCAGATGCTCACCGTGTGCAGAGCCCCAGAGAGGAGTTCAGTTACCGTGGGTTCAAATCTGCCACTTACCAGTATCACGACATCGTCCGCGTAAGCCTGTGCATACACCCCGCTGTCATTGATTATCCTGATAAGCTCGTCCACCACCAGATTCCACAGGAGTGGTGACAGAACACCCCCCTGAGGACAACCTCTAGTGGTACTTACTGTTCTGCTGACACCTAGAAGGGAGGCAGTAACAATTCTCCCTCTTAGCATACTGGATATCCACTTACATGTGATGTCATCAATACCATGCCTCATAGCAGAGTTCTCGATGACAGATGTTCAGTGTTGTCAAAGGTCCCTCAATGTCAAGGAAAGCTGCCAGTGCGATCTCCTTATCATGAAGGGACTTCTCGATTCTACATACCAGGTGATGCAGCGCAGAGTCGCCGATCTTCCAGTAATGTAGGCATGCTGATTGGCATGGAGAGGATACCTGACCAGAGCGTGTCCCACACATGTCTCAGCACGATCTCTCTAGAGTCTTGAGTAGGAAGGACATAAGACTGATCGGGCGAAAGGATTTCGGTTCGAATAACACCCTGCCTACCTTCGGTATGAAGACAACCCCAGTAAGTCTCCACGAAAGTGGTAAGTGACTGAGAGCTAAACTCCTGAACAACCTGCAGAGAATGGGGAGAATGCACTCCATAGCCATCTGCAGATGAACCGGTCTGATCTCGTCTCCTCCTGGTGACTTGAACGGGCTAAAGGTCTTTAGGGCCCACCTTACTCTGCCATAGGTGACGATGCGACTGGCGCTAACCCAGTCACATCTAGCTGCTCCTGCCCTGATGATATTTGCAGCTCCCTCAGCATCAGGAAGACCATCCCCTTCATTCAAACAGCCAGGAAAGTGGGTGCCCAGAAGAACCCCAAGAGTATCCGCTGGGCTGACTATTAACTCACCAGATTGACTTCTGAGCAAGCCGGCAGGAGAGATGTGTTCCTTAGCTAGGACTTTGCGTAACCTGGATGCCTCCTGCAGAAGATAGGGTTAAACGGTTTGCAGATTCGTGTTCAGAGCGACCAGGTGGTGCAAAAAAAAAAAGGTATCATATGTTTGGTTCAAAAACAAAAAATGTTCTCCCCGTTGCTGGCGGTTAATCGTGAATAAAATTTGAACAAAACAAGATAGGGTACAACGGAGTGCAGATTCGTAATCAGTGGGGCAAGGCGGTGTTAAAAAATGTATCATATGTCTGATTTGAGACGCAAAGTTTTTTTTGCCCATGGTCAGAGCGATTTTTGGCTCCGTTTATCGTAAATATCTTCTGAACGGAAAAAAGTTTTTCGCCAATCAAAAAACCATAGGTTTTTTGTCAAAATTACTGGCAACGAGTTTTTCAGGTTTTTTGGGAATAACTTCCGAATGAAACAAGATATTTTAAAACGGTTTGAAGATTTGTGTTCTGTGCGACTAGGCGGACCAAATTAATATATAATATGCCTGGTTTATAGAGAAAAAAATCTCCCCATCTAGGCAGTTTTTCTTTAATTTCTTTTGAACAAATCAAGATAGGGTTAAAAGATTTGCAGATTTGTGTTAAGCGTGTCGAGGCGGTGGAAAAAAAAGGTATCACATATTTGGTTTAAAAAAAAAAAATCACCCCTTGTTGGCGGTTAATTGAGAATAACTTTTGAACGAAAAAAGATAGGGTACAACGGAGTGCAGATTTGTAGTTAGCACGACGAGGCGGTGTTAAAAAATGTATCATATGTCTGATCTGAGACGCAAAGTTTTTCGCCCATGGTCGAAGTGTTTTTTGGCTCCGTTTTTCGTAAATATCTTCCGAACAAAAAAAGGTAAAATTATTAAAACCAGTTTTGGGTTCAGCGGGCTGAGGCGCTTCCAAATATATAAAACTTTTTTGGTTACAATTAATTTTTTTTTAAATGCCTGTTTTTTTTTGAAAATTTTCTGAACAGAACAAGATTAAGAAAAAACCTTTGCAGGTCTGTTTTTGGGTCGACAAGGCAGTGTCAAAAAAGGTATCACATGTCTAATTTTCCAAAAAAAACTTTTAGACATGTGAGCCAAAATTAGCGGAGCAATGTGTTTTTTCAGGTTGTTTGGGAATAACTTCCGAACTAAACAAGATTTTTTAAAACAGTTTGAAGATATGTGTTCAGGGAGATGTGCCGGACCAAAATAATGTATCATATTGGTTTTTGAAAGTTTTGTTAGGTTTGAAAAAACTTTTCACTTTTTTGGCCGCCATTTTGAAACAGCTTGGTGGATTTTTATAATTTTTGGTGTATCGATGTATAACAATATAATACATATTATTCCAAATTTCATCAAAATCGGATGAAAGTTACTGTTTTTAGATCATTAAAGCCACTTTTAAAGTGATAAGTCCCTCCCAAAAAGGGGGTTTGGGTAGTCCGATTTTGCTGGTTTACAAACTCGATTAAGATATTTGCAAACAGAACATTTGTACCAAATTTCACAAAAATCAGACAAATTTGAACACTGCTTTCAATTGTAACCAATAAACAGAATCAACTTCTCAAGAATTCGAGATAGAAAATGTTTTAAATGTTCATTTCAGTTTGCAAACTTTAAAAAACATACCCCATAATAAAAAATCCACGATAGATATCCATCCCACTAAAACTTAACCCATTAATCGGTGGGGACAAAAATGTTCAAGTGAGAGACGAATGAAAAACTTCAAGTGTTGAAATGAAATTATATTGTACACAACAAATAACAATATATCAAACAAGTCAGGCTCATTAAAAGTAAATGTCAAGCTATATTCTGGAATGGAGTCCTTAGAGGTCTGTGACTAGAAAATAATTTACAAAACAAATACCTAACGGTAATATTTATCAGACACCAACGTAATAGTACTTCAACATTCAAGACAACTATTGTATAGTTGGTTGCTTAAATGTTATATAAGTAACAATAATAGAGTACAGAGCAACTTGTACAAAGCATACACTTCATGCAAAACACAAACCTTTCGTAAAATTTTTTAAAAAACTAAAACTAATTTTAAAAGAAAATTTTTGCAACAGTAAATGAAACATTGTCTAACAGATAAATCTTAACGTTGAAAGAACAGAATGGGGAACTATGCGAGACGGTAAATTATTGAATATAAGCAACCAATAACATTTATGTTCCATAAATTCTTATTTAATTCTGATTAAATACTCTTATAAAATTCTTATTTAATTACTTCTACCAATTGAATTTACATTAGTTATGATCACAATAATAAGCTGATAGGAGCAAACAAATAAATTCTCTCACACATATACAATAAAATAATAACAGATTTTTGTTCATAGTAAAATACTTTAGTTTTATGTAAATACACATCATGTACAAGGCATTGCACCTTTCATAGAAAGACGCAATAATAGTGTTAAATCTTCTTATACTATAGACAATAAAAACATTAGCTTGGAAAATTGTTCAAAAACATGTGTACAAAAGCTTTTTTAATATTTACATACATTTGATTCTAAAAAAGACAACACTACATTACTCGTTAAGATAGTAACTTGGCCATTCACTTGTAAATTAAAATCAAAGAGTGAGATAGCTAGGCAAGAAAATAAATTAGAAACTGACAACACAAATTGCAGTATCAGATCAATTTAAATCATACCCGCCTAGATGTTATTTTATAAATTATTAAACAAAGAATGAACAAAAATAAAAGTAAGAGTAACTCACACCAACAAAGCCCTGATCAAAAGGAAAGAATTTCTACATCTCGTCGACGTGTGCAGAGAGACTCTTGGAGGTTTTCATGTTGGGGAACAGATCACTGACGACCTTGTCCAGGTCCACCGGACAGTTGTCCTCGCTCAGGTCGATGGTGAACGGCTGCAGGATGGTTGACATCGTTGTCGTCGTCGTCTCCGGCTTTATATGAGGGTGGTGCCGTTTTATGTGAGAGTCCAGGTTGCACTTCTGTATGAACCTGTACACAGGAATCTTGTAACAATTTTGAGGGCCTTGGGGAAATCAATTTTCAGGGCAGAAAGTTTGTTTTAGATTCTGTTGGGCAGTTTTTAAATGTAGAAAGTACTAGGTGCTGTCTTACCTTATTTTTAAGTATTTGAAACCGTTGTGTAACATGTTAGTTTTTACTTAAACTTTCGTAATACTCATGCCTACAAACTATTCTCTATCAAGCAATCTTTATTCAAAACTATTTTCAATTTTAAGCTTGAGTGGTTAGTCATAATAAAAATTCTTTTTGGATTAAACCACTAAATAATATTTTATTATATAAGATATATAACAAAAACAAGACATTTCGCCTACACTATGGTAGACATCTTCAGTTGTAGAGACAAAGAAGAGTTAAAATAAATGTATAGTATGAAAAAAAATAAATTTTATATTTTTATACTCCCTATATATTTTATATTTTTTCATTTTATACATTTATTTTAACTCTTCTTTGTCTCTACAACTGAAGATGTCTACCATAGTGTAGTCGAAACTTCTTGTTTTTGTTATATATCTTGTATAATAAAATATTATTTAGTGGTTTAATCCAAAAACAATTTTTATTCATAACTCCCTACACAAAGGTAAAATTCACACATCGTAGAATGACCACAAACTAGTGGTTCTGGACATGGCCACCCTAATTTGTATTTCTGGTCTTCCGTCCAAGTCGGTGGTCCTGGACGTGCACTACATCAGAAGACTCTGGTCCTACACCATTTTCCATTTTATTAACTTAGGTAATAATTTTAAAATGGATTTTCCTTTAACCCTTTGCGCTCTAATTTTATTTTCGTAAAAACCCGTATGGGTTTCCCCAGTCCCCTGTAAGCAAAATTTCAGCAAAACCGCTCTCTGGTACGGTGCATTACCAGTCATTGAACCACTCCTCTAAGCGCGGGGATTTAGTGCCCTAAGCTCAAAAAGTGCCACTCGCCGCCTCACTGGATTTGATGAGCCATTTTTTCTTCAGTGATCCTCAGCGGGTTATTGTGGCCCCCGCACCCGGGATGATCCAATGATTAGCATTGCACCGTACCAGAGCGCATCCGGGTGGGATTCGCCCCAGACAGGGGCCAACTGTCCGTCACTATAACCACTAGACCAATGAGCTGTTTGTCGTGGGCTGTCAAACTCGCACGTGAGTTGGTGTCAGGAGGGGTGGTAGTTTCAGTGTTCTCTGCTAGGTGCCGTTATTGTAGCGTAGTCCTTGCCTATCGTTTGCGCTATATGCAATAAACGATGTGTCGGACTAGACTATTTTGCCGTTCCGCTCTGATGTCGGACTCAGTTCGCCATTGGAGTGCAAAAGGTTAAAGCAAGGGGAATGGACATTTCTTCTTTGTTCTATGGACATTGGAAGGTGGGACTGCATTAAAAATTAATATCTTAATAGGGATGGACTTTTTTGTAGGGATGGGCCAACGATACCGATACTCGATACATACATTCGGTCCGATACTTTCTGGGCTTGGATTTGATATCGATACTATTTAAAACCTAATGCTAACGTTATCAAAGTTGTGATTTCGTCGCGGACGCTAGCGGAAGTCAAGATATCGGCGCAAACAGAATCGAAGTCGTTATTTCGACGCAGGTGATTGAACGGAGAGATGAGCTCCGGAGTCGCGCACGATTCCAACCCGCCTCGGCTCCGCTAAGTATCTAAGTAATCCTACTACATGTAATCACAAATTTAACATACCTGTGTGAACACTCTGAACATTCAAACTCCTTCTCCTCAGTGTGGATCTTGAAGTGAGTGACCAGAGTCTTCTTCTGCAAGAACCGCTTGTAGCAAACCTGCAACAGTGTTACAAGTATAGAGTTGTGGTACATCATACAAAACAAATTTCATTTGACATTGTAGGAGGGCGGCTGCTTAGTGTGTTTTCTACTCAAAGGTAAAAATAGAATCAGAGTATATAAGGGGGATTTCCAATCCTTTCCACCTCTAGATAAAATTGATCAAAATCACTAAATTACTATTTGAGATGCTGACCACTCTCATGAGGGTATTTTAAGGCAAATATGTGGTGAAGGAAGAGTGTGATGAGTGGTAGTAATGACTTATGAGGTGTAGTCTTGTTACAAACTAAGGCCGACTCTTCCATAGAATGGGTCGTTAATTAGTAGCCCAATGACCTATGGAAATACAAGGCTTAACGTGACTTCCGAACTACGCAGGTGATGGTCTGATACGTGTAAACGATGGTGGGAGTTGATGAGGGTATCATCAGATGATCACTGAGACTATCTGAGCCGCTTTAGACCTATATCATCCTCAAAACCTGACCTCCATGAAGCTGGATTATAGGACCACGCCACAAGATAAAAGATAAAAAGGTAAAACAAAAAAAATAACAACTAGCGGCTACAAGTCTCTTTCCAGACAGTGAGTGTCCCTTGTAGCTATTTTAGGGTGTCTACTCAAACATGTCATTTAAATTTAGGCTTTTTACGGTTTTCAAGGCTTTTTTTTTTCGGTCTTCAGAGGTAAAAAGTATATTACGTTTGGGGTGAAATAAAGTCAATAAGCTTCTACTGGAAAGTTTCAAATTATTACGCCTAAAAACAGAAGTCTACAAACTATATTTAAGCCAGTTTTGTGCCCCACCAACTGACTCGTAAGGTTCTAACAGCAAAATTTTCGTAAGAACAGACATACAGCCTGATGATAGCAATTTCTTTTGCACGATGCTGCTGAACACAGAATAAAATGTTCATAGATAAAATGTTTATTTTCACACAATTTTTTTCAAATGTTATAAATTATTGGCTTGCCTTGATTTTGATCCTTATTCAAGATTTCAAGGCTTGGTGGACAACCTATTTGCCACCCTCTAATCTGACAGTCACTACAAAACCCTGCATTCTCTCAAGACACTCATCACACATGTGTTTGCCTATGAATGAAGATGTTTCGATCAATTTATTGATGGTTAAGTTAGACTCACCGGACACTCGAATGGTTTCTCTCCTGTGTGGATCTTTTTGTGCCTCCCGAGCGACGATCGCTTGGTGAAAACCCTGTCACACACCTCACACTGTGGCGGGTCCTAGAACAAACAAACACAATCAAATGTAACTCAAAGAGCTACAATCTAGTTTTTCCGGTCTACACAGCGTCAAAACATAATAACTAGCTTGAAATATTTTGGGCTTGCTTTAGAGTACTATCTTCAGTCACTGATTGATTGGCTGAAACTCGCTGTCTGATATCCTGTTGTTGGCAGGGCTGCCAACCGTCCATTGGAACAAGGATACCAACTGTCAATGTTTTCATTGGCATCCTTGCTCCAATGGACGGAGTGCTTTAACCTGTTCAACCAATCAGTGACTGGAGATGGTACTCCACAGCACGACAGAAATATTTCAAGCTAACTATTGTGGTGTTTTGATTCGGTGTGAACCGGAAGAGCTGGATTATACTTGTGACGCCGGCCGTGAAAGCCTAAGAGTTAAGTAACTCAAACAAAGAGGCATTGAGACTGATAAATATGATATCACTATGAGTGAAACTCCCTGGTGTAAGATTCATCCCACAAAACTATTTAAAATAATTATTTGTTTACCTTAATTTTTGTCTATAAAATTTTCATTTTTAGTGAAGCACGCCCATGTCAGCTAGACAAAACATAATTTTACTTACGACTGAAAATAAGACAAAAAGAAACGTTGACTATTCTGGCTCTAGGGCACAAAAAAAATTTACAGGACTTTTGTTGCGTTCTTAGAGCACACCAGCCTTGATGTCACAAAATTTTTATCTACACAAGATATGCAGCTTTTGGGAACGTTATAGCTTAATACAACAGCTTTTGTTGGATATTTACAAAGATAACACTCCTTAAAATGGACACACATTGTGATGTTCACATTAATATTTCATTTTCAAATTCATATTACTCTAATTACTATTAAGGAATATTTCTATTGATGGTACCAGGAAGTTAGCGTTTGAAATTTAGAACATCTACCAGGCAAAACGAGACACATTCATACACAAAAGGCATAGCTAAAATTTGGAATTGTTGAAATTTGCAAGATTGAAAATGCAAAATTTTCTCTAAGCTGACAGGTAATTTTTAAATCTGGGTGACTCTGTCGCCTACAGTAAACTACCGTAACTTTGGTCTCCGCATAGTCCGGCCGGCTCTCTGAGCATGAGTCACGCACTTGCCGGACACGAGCTGGCAGCAAGTCTCAACTTGTTTATTGTATTCTTTGTTTAGTTCATCAGTTCGCCTCATATATTCATACTCTGCGGTCATCCTTACAGTAGGCCTACAGTCGGTAATTCTTGTTTCACTTGTGTATATTCTTAGATAGGCATCGATTAGTTTGGCCTAGGGTCCGATCCTGAGTCAGTTGAACTTGCGGATGTTTACTGTACTGCGGATTTTTCACCGTAAAGTTGGTTACGGAGGAAGTAACTTAGAGCGAGCCTGTAACAGCACCTCAGCTGCAGTCTCCCGTCAGACTTTTCTGTATCACTCCTGTATTATTCTTGTCTCTAATGGCTGCTCTACAACAAAAAAAGAAACTACTGGCTAGGTAATCACCTAGGTAATCATTTCGGGGTAATCATTTCCGGGGTAAAAGAAAGAACCGTACAGTTTTCCTCCTCCCTGAAAAAACCCATGTTTTATTAATTCCCGTCAATATTTGCTGGAAATCTCCACCAATCCCACTTCCATCGCCACTACTGTACCTCTACTTCATCGGCATCGTCCGGGTTGGGGGGCTCTAGCTCCAGATCATCCTTCAGCAGCACCTCGCCCACATACTCCACCGACCGCTGCCCCTGCCCCACTCCCTTGTCTTTGAAGTGCAGATTGTAGTGGGACTTGCGGTGCCCAGACGTGCGGAACCTCAGCATACAGATCGGACACCGGAAAGGCCGAGAACCTGCAATCATGTTGATAATTAGAGCTGTGCGCGATGGTCAGGTTGACTGATAAAGATCTCAGAGAGAACCAAACGCCCATTTTGTACTTCTACTAGATTATTCTAGCTTGCAATATCGTATTTTTATTGTTCTAAAACCATTGCCAATTAAACCGTATAAATGCTCTGAAAACAGTATTTGCCTGCTGAAATTCATCATTTAGTAAATGAGGAGGTGAGATAAGGAAATAACAAACCTCTACACTACACTCTCCTCAAAGCCCCATCCCACTAAATCACTTGCATATTAATTATTATTGTATATATAATTGTAAAGAAAAATACTGTGATTGGATATGCGACCCCACCCTTCAGTGGTTGCCTAGCAACAGCTAATGACATAGTAGCCAGATGCTCACATTGACACAACACACCTGTCTACACACTGCAGCAACTGTATTTCCCTCTCTGTCTTTCTCTTTTCTTGTACTTTTTGTCTTTTCTTTTACTCTTTAAGCCCTCATCGCTATGCTCTAGTAGCTCAACCTCCTCACATTAGCAACCTGTTGCAACGATCCCGTTGTGATTCGTACACCTGATACTCCTAACTCTCCCAAACTCTTTTTGTATATTTGGAGCTAAGTGAGTTAGTGTTATTCATGGAAATGGGTGAGGGCGAGTGGCCTATATAATAGTTTTATGTCTTTAAGAGTTTTGATTTTAAAACTGTACTGTTGTATAGCAACACACATCAGTTGAGCTACCAACGCACCAATTGATCATAAACAAAGTTATTTTAATTAAAAAACTTTATAGTCAACTCACGATTAACCGCGATGAGGGTTAACGGCGACACCGAATGAAGAAAAATACAAAGCCGCCATCTCTCGCAAAACAGACCATAATAGTGTCCCGTGTGACCTTGACTCGTTTTCTCTGACTCCCTAACAATATTAGTTCAAAAATAGCAACTGTCCCCACCTACCAGAATTACCCATCCGCCTCACCGATAAATCTAACTAATTAGGCCTATTCAAGGTTTTGTCAGTGGTATAAGAAGGCATATAATTTTCTGAAGTGCGGTTGCAGGAGTTTTTGTTATCGGAGTGGTTATTGGTGACTGGGAAACAATGTCTACTAAACGCCAACGGGTCGTATTGACAATACGGCAAAGCTAGGCATGATGCAAAACATTGATCGAGGTTAAACAGTAAATAAATGTGCAACCAGTATAACATTGAGCATTGATGATTCAACGGTATACGAGTGATATACGAAAGTACGATGACAATAACAGCACAAACACTAACAATACTCTGTCGCCATGGTTGCTGTGGTAACCAAGTCACGTGACCTGTCAAGAGTTCGACGCTAGTGCTGCTGATCGCTCAGTAGCTAACTAAAACCGTGGAACCAAGGCTACCATAACACGCCTCGCGTCCGACCGCGCGGCGCTAAAATACATGAGAACTAATGACTAGAGACCACTTGCACTGCTCACTGGAATCTGTTATCCTCATTTTTAGTTGTTTAGATATTTATATATATTTATTGTACAATAGTTTTGAGTTTTTGCGGATTAACTAAGATTTTGCTTATACGGGAAGCCTCAACCTGACTTTATCGCGGTTAATCGAGAGTTGACTGTATTATAGTTACTACAATATATATTTATTAATTATTATCAAGTGATGCTATAAAATATGTCTATTTGCTAGTTTTTCCAGTTCCTGAATTCTGGATTTTTACCCTCCCGTTCCTGCCCCCAACCAAAGACAGCTGTATTGATAATAACTATTTTTGTTTATCTCAGGAGGAAATACGTTACACACCTAGCAGCTCCACTTTATGCTTGTTGCAGCTCCCCGTAAGAGCTCCCTTTTCTGCTACTTTTAAAAGTAACACAGTTTATTGACTGGAGCTGGTTGATAAGACGCACACAGTTTTCAAGGTAAACCCAGGTTCAATAAAAGGAAACACTTCAAAATTAACTGCTTTTGAATGTCTTTGCAAAGGTTCAGTGAAGGGCTTGGGTATATTTAAGGGGGGATTTGCAGGATCTATTCCAAGCTTGATCTACCAGGGGCTTAGGGAGGATAAACTCTCAAAATGATTTTAATACGTTGTTAGAATCTAACCTGTGGTTTTTTCACGGACACCCAAGAACTAAATCACTATAACATATCAACTAATGCATATGGCATAAGCACACCAAATATGTCTTTGGCAAAATCTTTTTGTTCGTGGCTGAAATTTTTAACTTTTAGCGGAACGGTTGATTACTTTTCTTGACTTCCCTTCGAGGAAACCCCCGCAGGTTGGCTCACGCCCTAACTCCTCCACTACTGCCTGCTTACCATACCGGCCGAAGCCCAAGCATCATTTCCACACACTCTAAGACAATCGTTCTTTGTTTACAACTGCACTTTGATGACAATGGCATGTTCTGGGCTATTAGAACTTGTATGACTCGGGTAGAACGGGGGACTGCTCAGCGAGAGCCAAGGACCACGATGATGATCCCTTCGTGATCTGGAACTCTCCCTTCGTCATCTGGAACTCACCCTTCAGGGTGGGCAAGAGAGGCTGATGCTTAGCTGATTTATCAAGGGGGGCCTCAGGAGAATCATATTTACTCCCACCGTTCCGAGTATTCCATTACAATATAAAACTTTTTCCATTTATTATTTATTTGGCTATTAATTAAGCAATAGTACAGTTTTGTGCTTTAGGAACAGTATTATTTTCTCTACAGTTGATGAAAACTTCTCTAAAACAAATCCTACTGTACATACACGTACTTTACATCCTAAAAGGCCTTAGACCCACTGTATATAAATTATATCCCAAAAGGGCCTTTACCAAGGCCACTGTGCACTAACCTGTATGCAACCGCATGTGCACCTTGAGGGAGCCCTTGGTGGCAAAGTAGAAGCCGCAGACGTGACAGACGCAGCGGTTGGGTTCGTTGTGCGTCTTGATGTGCGAGTCCAGTGTCGACTTGACGGTGAAGCACTTGGCGCAGTGGTCGCATTGGTAAGGGCGCTCTCCCGTGTGCGTGCGGACGTGCCTCACCAGGTCGCTCGGCTTGCGGAAACTCTTCACGCAGTACTTGCACTTGTTCGGGTGATCAATGCACGACGTCTGCTGGATCTGGTTCTACAACAAACAACGGTAAAGCTGGGACTCGCGATTTTCGACATGTTTCTTGGACAGTATTCCCTGTACACAGATATCCAAATCTAACAAGCACAGTTCAGCCAACACAAACCTACATCAATCAGCATGTACTCCACACAGATAAGACCCGTCGTTTCGATTGGTCAACCTGCGTTTCGGGGTACACGCCGAACTTGGAAGGCAGAGCAGGGCCCATTCCCGTTGGAACAGTCATACGCAAACCTCGTGCTGACTTATACTTTCAAACCGCTAATATTCTCAATTTATAACATTTTTCTCTTCAAACTCACATATCTAATCAACACCTTTTAACTTTTCATCAACGTAAATTCATTCCGTCATAAACAGTGATTTTTTAAGTGTTTTATGCCATACCTTGCCCCAGGCATTTTTAATTTTCTTTATGGTGCAAGTAACTTTAAGTTTTGTGTGTGACAATATTGTGTGTTCATCATCATCATCATCAGCATCCCCACAGAAGGTACCTTCTCCCCTGGATCCAGACGGATGCTGTGAGGCCCTCTTCAAGCCCTCTTCAGTGAGCCAGGATTTTCAACAACTCAAGGTACTTTCATCAGTTTCTTGCACCTTTCTAAATATTGTGATAAACTTGCATTATTGATTTGGTTTTTTTAATCGGCTGCTTCTTACTGCATAAGTTGTTGCGTGACAGTGCAGTTAACATCCTCTCTGACAGCTCGTATTCTGGCTTAATTAAAATTTTATTATTTTTAACAAGCGGAACGCGCTGTACCCCCCATCTTTTCCCTTAAGGGTTGTGCATTCAAAAACTAAAAGTAATTTTTAATTTTTTTTTAATGTTCAAAGGACAGTATAAGAAACTTATATTCAACAATAATAAAATTTAAAAAATTATTTCAGATTGTGAAACGTTGTGTTTTTTGTTCATTAAATAACTGGGACTCGTGGCGTGGTCCTGTAATCCAGCTGCATGGAGGTCAGGTTTTGAGGATGATATAGGTCTAAAGCGGCTCAGATAGTCTCAGTGATCATCTGATCACACCCGCATCAACTTCCACCATCGTTTAGACATATCAGACCATCACCTGCGTGGTTCGGAAGTCATGTTAAGCCGTTGGTCCTTGTATTTCCATTGCTCATTGGGCTACTAATTAATGACCCATTCTAAGGAAGAGTCGGCCTTAGTTTGTAACAAGACTACACCTCATAACTTATTACTACCACTCATCACATTCATCACCACATATTTAACTTAAAATACCCTCGTGAGAGTGGTCGGCATCTCAAATAGTGATTTAGTGAATGGAAAACGTCCATAATAATAGTTAAACCTCAGGGACAGTTCTTCTTATTCCGACAGCACATACCTGGAAGCTGTCTGTGATGCGGTCTCGCTCCGCTATACTCGCTATCAACACGTGTTCCGACATGCTCGTCGCTTCCTGTGTGGTCACCTGTTGCGCCTCCTCCTCCGTCAACTTGCGCGCGCCGCCGCGCTTGCTTCTCCCGCAACTCACGGTGTTCTGTGTTTGTGTGTTTGCGCAGCTGCCCCTTTGTGTGGAATGTTCGACTACACGCTGTGCATGCAAACAATCTGCAAGCACAAGAGGAAAATGTTAGCGTTAGTATTCAAACTACGAGGGCTATCCAGAAAGTAAGTTACGTTTTGGAATAAAAATTCTACGAAGAATAGGAAAAGATTTTTATTATACACATTTGAAAATTGAAAGCCACACTAAAATACTACTTTTCTACATAATCGCCATACAAATTTAGGCAATTATCATACCGATGGACGAGCTTTAAAATTTCTTCGTCATACAATTCTGCCGCCTGTTCCTTCAACCCTTTTGTTACTTCTTCCTGCAATCGTTCATCATCGTCAAAAGCTGTCGTTGCCAGCCACTTCTTCATCGTTGGGAACAAGTGGTAGTAAACTAATGCAAGATTTGGACCGTGCGGTGAATGAAACAACTCACACTCGTATGGTCACCCTAATCTTCCTTATCGACATCGTTTGCATGCATTTTTTTTTTTTTCTGAAGGAAATTTGTGTGTCCCCACTGCATTGACTGCAATTTCGTCTCACAGTTAACATGTTTCACCATGTTTCATCACCAGTAACAATCCGATTAAGTAGTGAATCGCCATATTTGTGGTAATGGTCCAAAAACGTTAACGCTGCACCCAATCGCTGATTTGTGTGAATTCATTAACTTTTTGCGCAAGTTCGGCATTAGCCAAGCTGGATCTTCCACTCCTTTTCAGCGTACATTTTTCGCCATTTTAAAGCGAATGCTCCATTGGCGCACTCCACCTTCAGTGATGGTATTGTCCCCACACACTTCACAAAGCTGCCGATAAATTTCAATCGGTTTACAGTTTTTTGCAGCCAAAATCCTTGAGACTGCACGCACTTTACAGCTGGCGGGATTTTCAATTGACAAAGACATTTTCAAGAGACACTGTAACGTAAAAAAGTACGACATAGACCTGAGAGTTGATCGGCTAGATGCAGAATTAACTGGGGAACAACCACATATCAATATGGCGGCTTAGCTTCGCTAAGCGGAGGTAACCGAAAACGTAACTTACTTTCTGGATAGCCCTCGTATATGTAGGAGTGTTTACAAATTATAAGAAATTTTTATGTTAAAAAGGTTTGAAAGTGAGCCTGTAAGCCGTTTCTGTCAGAAACATTTCACGCTCAAACTTTCAAGCTCTTTGGACATGTAAGGCCAGAAATCTGACTGTTTATGTTGTTACACATTACATCTTAAAAGAACCTTTTTTCGGCAACACACTGTTACTGACCTAACAATATTTTCTATCAATATTCAGATAAGATTTTTAACTATGACAAAATGTTTAAACTTCCTTTAGCCTTTTAAAAAAATAATTACAGTATTTTACCATTTTTGAGTGAATTTTTAATTTGAACAAAACCCCTAAGGAACTGAATTTAACCTATTTTTCTTTGCTACTGATTTCCTTGATTATATTTTATTCCTACCTTCCTTTTTTACCTTTTGGGTAAGCATGTTCTCCTTCCAGCCAATTACTAACCAAACGCAAGTAGGGTTTAAACCGATTAAGAAAATAAAATTACCATATAGTTATAGCATTTCCCAAGACACATTTCACCGTTTCCAAGTATTGGGGTACAAATCTGTTCGGTTCAAATTTAAATTGACTAAAACCGTTGATTATTTGTTATTTTACTAGATTATTGATTATTGACTAGTAGTTATTTCAAGAGAGCCATGGTCTTTCCCGCCTAGTTCCGGGACATAAACAATTTTGCGGAAGACACTCGTGATCTCTAGTATCTTGTTACCAACCATGACTATATAAAAAAATCCTGTATAATTCTCGGAATTTCTGTACGATGGACAACCTGAATAACATTGGACAATTTTTACAGTATCCACAAAACACAGAAAAATACTTGCTCCGAAAAAAAAAGGAAAATGATCTGCCCATAGCTGTGAATGTTTAAAGCTTACCTGTCTGCACTGTGTACAGCCTTATGGCGTTCGAGCATGTACGCACTTCTGAACGTTGAGCCGCAGTGGTCACACTCAAAAAACTCCTTCTCCCGACCATGACTCCGTACGTGTCTCTGAAACACACATGTGTTGTACTACTCTGCAATCCCCTTGACACAATTCACAACTGATCATTTGAAACTGTTTGAAATTTCAACTTGGATCAACCGCTTCAAAATAGAGAGTAACTAGCATAGTGTAGGTAGGGTAACGTTAAGCCGTTGGTCCTTGTATTTCCATTGGTCATTGGGCTATTAATTAACGACCCATTCTAAGGAAGAGTCGGCCTTAGTTTGTAACAAGACTACACCTCATAACTCATTACTCTCACTCATCCTTCACCACATATTTGCCTTAAAATACCCTCATGAGAGTGGTCAGCATCTCAAATAGTGATTTAGTGATAACTAACATTTATAGCATATTTCTTTAAGTAGTTTTTCGGCAGAAAGAAACTGATGTTAAGTTCAAATAAAAGATAAGAAAAGGATTTTAGAGAGAATTATATTACAGTAGACTCTCACAAATCCGGAGTCCGGCAAATCCGGACCGCTAAAAAAACATTTTTTGTAATACAGTAACAAAATCAGTAAAATGTAGGTAACGCGAAGCTTAAGCGCCTTCAATTTCCCCGCGATCATTCCGCATTGCAAGAATGACGTCTTTTCTATTCTAGTAGCTGTGGGTCACGAGGAGAGGGCACTGACCGGCCCCCTCCCCAACGGCCCAACAGCTCTTTGTTCACGCGTGCTTGGTTCGTCAAAGTCAAAGTTTATTTATACAGTAGAACATTGTTGTTTTTTGTACAAGTCAATTATTGCTGATTTACATTTTACATTTAATTACATTTTAATTTCATTTTACATTTAAGAACTAAAAAAACACATTTATCCTTTAGAGATATGAAAAATGCCGAAAAATGATTTCTCTCTCTCTTCCCCTTCGGATGACTTGCTGGCTTGCACTCTCTATGAGCTTAGGGCTTCTTCGAGGCTGTAGAAAGCTGTCCCGTTCAGGTACTTTCTCAATTCAGCTTTGAAGCCATGAAAATTTTAGAGTTTTTAAGTGGCTTGAAACCGGCAACAATTGAAAATTTTGGGTCAGTAAAAAAAGTGAGTTTTGGCGTCAGTTGACCGCGCCTACTCATTCAGTGCAGACGTCAGTTAACCTTGTGTTGTTTCGGTGCCACGTGTCTATCGCGTTTTGTTTTTAAGTAAGATGAGTGACAAACGGAAAAAAGTGTGTGTGTCAGTGGAAGAAAAACTCCGTGCTATACGGCGGATTGATGCTGGAGAATCGGTGAAAAAAATCGCTCTAGAGTTAGGAGTAGGGACAAGTACAGTTTCAGATTGGAGGAAGAATCGCGGACAGATAGAAAAATGGTGTTCCTCTCAATCCAGTGGAAGTGCGATTAAAATTAGAAAAAGCATGCATAAAAGCAAACATGTTGAAGTTGAAGAAGCATTATTCTTGTGACACGAACATTTAAGAGGTAAAGGGGTTCCTATTACGGGGCCTATGCTTCAAGAAAAGGCGTTACATTTCAAAAAAGAAATTGAAGGAGAAGATGGTGAATTTACAGCAAGTGAAGGTTGGCTTGATCGTTGGAAGAAGCGATATGGTGTTCGTGACTCTCAATAAGTGGGGAGGCTTTATCAGGCAACAAGGCGCTGTTCCTGAATTTAAGAAACTACTTTTAGTATCTTGGACAAAGAAGAAATTTCCGGAGAACAGCTCTACAATTGCGACGAGACTGGTTTAAATTACAAGATGTTGCCTACAAAAACTCTTGCTTCAAAAAAAGAAGTTTCAGCTCCGGGTTATAAAAAGAACAAGGAACGAGTCACGGTGTTGGCGTGTAGTAATGTGACCGGCAGTCATAAGCTTAGGTTGACATTAATTGGAAAATCAAAAAAACCCCGAGCTTTTAAGAAACTAAAGAAAGATGATGAGTTGCCTCTCTGGTATACAAACCAGCAAAAAGCGTGGATGAATTCTGCAATTTTTAAGACCTGGTTTACTAAGGAATTTGTCCCTTCAGTAGAGAAACATCTGACTGAACAAAACTTACCGAGAAAAGCAATTCTCCTGTTAGACAACGCCTCAACACTGTGATGAGTCATTTGGCCGAGGGGGTATTTCTTGTTGGGTTTTGTTTTGTTTGGCAACAAGTTGTTGCTCGTGATAGTGAAGGCCCGTGCAGCTGGTCTGTACTGGGCAGGCAGAGTCATGCAGTGTGAACAGCTGATGCTCTAGTTGGTGAGCAGTGCACACTGGAAGAGGGGGAGAGAGGGGTGCAGAGAGATAACACGGGTGAGTCTCTTTGTGTCCAGGTAGTCTGATTGTGTGTGTCTGTGGAGACGGTTGTGACTGGGGAGTCGACACAGTGATTGTTGTGTGCGATAATAGTGTTTCTGGGGTGAGTTGACCCGTACCTATTATATTTTGAATATTTAACTATAATTATTTTATTGCTCATTGAATCTAAAGTATTACAGAACTGATCTGTTGTGGCAAGTTTTATATTGAGAGGCCGCTCAGATCTGGTTATAGATTTTGACATTTAAACATAACTAATAATAATTAAATACGAGAGCCAGTATCTGAATAATATTTTATTGTGTTCATATTTTAATAATAATATTCTTTTAGGCCTATCAGTAAGTCGAGTTGTTGGGCAGAGTATTTGAGTTTGATTGACAGAGTGACATAAATTGTCTTGAGCCTGTCAAGGCCCGCACCGGCTACATATAGTGGGCAATACATTGAGGCCCCTATATTGATTGTTTTGGGCAATATTAAATATTAGGGATACTTGGCGGATTTGTTTGTATTTGAGTTTCAGGTTAGCTAGGTGAATTTTGGACGTGAGGCCTGCCGTTAGATTTGCAGTTAATACGTAGCTGGGCAGTGTAGAGGTCCATTTCACCGGAGTCCTAGCGTAGTGGGCTTAGGCCCGGCGTGTGAAGACCAAATAACAAGCACAGTACGAAATAGACCTTGCAGTATACTGGGGACCTGGTTTTGTTAGCTGTTAGCGGTGGGTATTATAGACCCCGCTGTGCAGGAACCATTGGAAGCGTGCAGGCGACCAGTGCTGTCAGAGGTACTGTGCTACGTGTATTATCTGGTGGTGTGGTGTTTTGTTTACAGAGGTCCTGCCCGTAAATACCGGAACCCTGGAATAATACCCAGCCAATAGTAGGCTGAGTTGTCTGTGGCAATAAATTTATTTGTGCGAACCAAACTTGTTCTTAGGGCAGGAAAGTTTGTCGCAACACATCCAATAATGAATTAAAGGCGGTGAAATCAAAGCTGTGTTTTGCCGCCAAGCGTAACAGCTTTGTGTCAATGGACCAAGGGTGCTTCAGGCACCAAAACTGAAATACGGTGACTTCTCAGCTATTTGATTTGACAATTGATAATGACCAGGACTATATCGGTGCACTAAAAAGCTTGACGTTTTGGATGTGATTAGGTGGGTAGCCGAAGGGTGGGAGGAGATTTCTCCTTTAACAATAGTTTTGTCATGGAAAGTTCTCTTGGATCATCAGGGAAGCAAATTGAAGAAATAGCTGTCGAAAATGTTGATGAAAATCAATTTGAAAGAGAAACAGTGGTTACATTGTTGGAAAAATTCCCCGGATGTGAGGAAGTGAGTGATAATGACGTCCATGATTGGATGAACAATGACGATGAAAATGAAATTACAGATGATGACATAGTCAGAATGGTGACAAATGAAGAATGTTTGGAAGAAGAAGAAGAAGTAACTGAGAGCAATATAAACCTGATTCCACATTCAGAAGGATTCAAAGTGTTGGACCGAGCCCTAGAGTACATTACTCAGCAGGATGGAATGTCTTCAGCTGACATTATTTGTTTGAGGAAATTAAGAGACACTGCGGCAAGAAAACGTGCTGAAACGGTGAAGCAAAAAAATATTAAAGACTTTTTCAAGCATTTGTAAGTTTCTTTTTACACACTGTTTCTTTCAATTTGTTTTACGTTTTTGAAAACTGTAGTAATGTAAATTCTTCAGCCTTATTAAAGTCCTTCTACACTATTCACTGTCTATTTTGTCCACTCCTGTGTTCAGTTAATTGCAGTTCAGGACTGTTTTATGCACGTAACAATACGGTACATATCTTAAAGGTTATCAATAATGTTGTAGAATACAGTATCGACGCGAGTAGCGGTCAGCGCACGACACAACTGCCGCGACTTACGTCTCCCGTCTCGGGTAATCAGTTTTCAGAATCCGGATCGGCCATCCGCCACTATAGTCCGGATTTTCGAGAGTCTACTTAACAAAAATTAGTGTTTTTAATCATTTCATCTTAAACATAACATAAACAAATGCAACATAGTTTTCAATAATAATTAACTATCATATGTCCTTTAAAAACACATATGATTTAAAGACAGTACTCAAACATCTCCTCCTTTTAGTTAGTCGTTCTGGAAGTGCTTCACAGGTTTGACTAATCTTCCTGATCTGGTTCTGAGTTCCATACCCGTTGTATATTTGTTTGTACCACTTGAGGATCTGTTTGTTTCATTTTGTGAGTTGGAGAACAGTCTTGTATTGTAGTGGCGGTGAGGTTGCTCGTTTACCTCAATTCCTTGTAGAGGATGAGAGTCATGATGGTTTTCTTCTCCCCTCGTTAGAGAGAGAGGAATCAGAGTGGTAGTTTTGCATTGTGAGGGACCTTTGTAGGGGATCAAATGGTAGCGGTTTCGACGAACTGTGTTTTTGTCAGTCTTCACCCATAAGATCGAGGTTCTCTAGCCAGGCTGGTTACCACACAATTACGTTTCAGATCTTGGATCCAAGCGCTGTCTCCAACTTTGGGTAGATCTTTTACTCCATTGTGTTTGTCATATTGGTTTTGTATGATGCTCTGTAAAGTTCTTCCTTTTTTCTCAGTTGAGAAAGATCAGGCTTTTAAAAGTTTCTTGGTAATATCGGTAGGTTATCACGAAGAGTTGATTGAACAGAAGTTGAGCTGGGCTTAGTCCATTGTGGGACAAAGGTGTGCGATATGATAGCAGAGCTAGGTAAGGATCTTCTTTGTTTTCTTTAGGACACACTTAGCAATTTTTACAGCAGCCTCTGCAGACCCATTGCTTTGATGGTGTCCTGGGCTACTTGTTTTCAGTGTAAGTTGTACTCTTGAGAAAACCTTTTAAACTTCGTTATTTTCTAGACAAGTGTATTGGGAAGCAAATTGAGTTCCACAATCTAACCGTGAATTCATAAGGTATTCGTGTCGGCTGAGCGTTGATTTTTTTCTATTACCTCAGCTGAAGATAGAGTTTTTAGTGTAGCTATTTCAAAGTATCTTGAAAAACAGTCTGTTAAAACCTTAAACCATTGTCCATCAGTTTTAAACAAATCGATTGCTGCTTTTCCCATGGGAGATGGCATTTCACTTGGAATAAGTGGTTCATGATGTTGGATTTTGAATTCTGTACATTTAGGGCATTCATTCTCTGTCCTTTCGATGTCAGCCGATCACAGCCACCACATACTGCCACTTGCTTTCGCTGTCGGCATTTGTTGACACCTAAGTGTCCAGAATGAATTCTTGTTAAGATTTGGCGAAGGCAATCAGGAATAATTAGCGATTACCTTTAAGTAAAGACCATCACAAAAAAAATTTTGTGGCGAACAGGATAGTATGATAGAGAGTGGTATTTTTTTGATTTTTCAGGCAATTGGGTTGAGCAAAGTTGTGAATTTTCTAAAATTTGGACAAGCCTTTTGAGCAGTACCTATTCTTTGAATGATTGCATCAGTCGTTTGGATATTTGCAATCACAGAACTAACAGAGCCTTCAACTTCTTCTTCTAAATCATAAGTTTCTTGGGTTGGGATTGGATTTCTTGAAAGACAATCCGCTGTAAAGATTTCCAGGAGTGTAAGTAACGATAGCAATATCGGTCAGCCTTAACCTTTGGTCGAGGTGTAAGATCATTTAGTTCTTTTGTTCACTGGTAAGTGGTTTGTGGTCCGTTTCAATCATAATATCTTTCCAATTATGTACTCCTTAAACTTATCGCAGCTCCATGTGATGGCAAGTGCTTCTCTTTCAATATTTGAATAGTTTTTTAGGCTCTCCGTTAGTGTCCAGATATATGCGATATGGGTTTCTATTGATTGTTTGGTTGTTGTTGTAGAAGAGCGCCACCTAGACCCTGTTGAGATGCATCTGCTGATACCATTATGGGGCGACCAATGTAAATAAAATGCCAGTTGAGGGAAGAAGTTAACATAGCTTTCACTTTTCAAATGCTGCTTGTTGAGAGTGGCCCCAGTGCCAGTCATTTTTTTACTAAGGAGGTCAGTTATTGGTTTGAGAAGTTGACTTTTGTTTGGAATGTATTTTCCGACAAAGTTAATCATGCCAATGAGTCTTTGAACACCGGCTATGTCTTAGGCAGAGGTAGTTTTCTTATAGCTTCTACCTTTGATTTGTCAATTTTGATTCCTTCTGGAGAGAGATGGTGACCTAAGAATATGAGAGATTTCTGAGAGAACATACACATTTCTTTATTAAGTGTGAAGCCTGCGTTTTATAATTTTGTAAGCACGTGTTCGAGGATAGAATCGTGTTCTTGTTGAGTTTTCCCCCAAATAATGATATCGTCCATGTGTGCTACTGCATTTTTCT
This sequence comes from Matsumurasca onukii, assembly GCA_018831715.1. Taxonomy (NCBI): domain Eukaryota; kingdom Metazoa; phylum Arthropoda; class Insecta; order Hemiptera; family Cicadellidae; genus Matsumurasca; species Matsumurasca onukii. The sequence goes on along the minus strand of CM032059.1, from coordinate 4,558,714 downwards.
GTCCATTAAGAGTCCTGTTGACATATTCTTGACACATTTCAGGAGCAGAACTTATCCCGAAAGGCAATTTCAAAAACTTGTAACGACCAAAAGGCGTCAAGAAAGTAGTTAAATCTTGCGATTCATCGTCCAAACTGATCTGTCAGAAGCCGTGATTTGCATCTAGTTTTGAGTAGACTGAAGCTCCTGATATTTGAGCAAGTGTTACATGAATTGGTTAATATCTTCGTTTTACGCTTCGATTGAGTTGAGATAAGTCTACACATATGCGAACTTTAGTGGAATTCTTCCTTGTTACAACGACCATAGGAGCACGCCAGTCCGTCCCATGGTTTACTTCAGAAATTACTCCCATTGAAACCATACCTTGAAGCTCTTCTTTTGTTGATTCCCAGTTAGGCAAAGGTACTCGACGAGGAGTGTTGATTGCGTATGGAGTTGCATTGTCTTTTAACTCTACTTTATATTTATCTGTTACTGATCCTAATCCATTAAATAGGTTTGGGTGTTTTGCGTGCCAATTTTGTGCAGACATATTTATTTCATTTATTCTTGCTATGAGTTGAAGCTTTTCAATCGCAGGTTTTCCTAAGAGGGGTGTAGTTGTCCCTTCAGAGACGTAAATAGTCTCATAACATTACTTGTTTTTGTAAAATAATTTAATTTGAGCTATTCCTTTTATTGATAGGTCTTGGCCATTAGCTCCTTTAAAAGATCTCGTTGTTGGCATTAAATTGAGTTTTTACCCAATTTAAGGTTTGATGGTAAAATAGAAACGTCAGCTCCTGTGTCAATTTTGAAAAGTACGTTGTCATTACTGTTAATAGTTAAAGAGATTGTCCAAGGATCATTGTGAGATGTATTTAGATGAGGTACAACTGTAGCGACAAAACCTTGAGATGGTTGTGATTGATCGTTGTCTGTTAGATCTGACTCATTGTTAGATTCAATTTGATTTATTTTTTTTTGATCTGCACACTTTAGGAAAATGACCGATTTTGCCACATAATTTACAAATGTGGTTTTTAGCTGAGCAATAGTTTTTGTGATGTATCACATTTTCACCACACCAGAAACAGGGATTAGGCATTCATTTTGTTATTGTTTTTATTATTAGGCCTCTATGAGTAGTTGTTGTTTGAGAAATGCATGAATTGGGTTCAAATTTAGATTTAGAGAAATCAATTTGACTAATAATTGTATCTGGCTCAGAAAGTTTTAGTTCACATTTTTGCCTAACAAGTTCTTCAGACTTCCGTACAGTGTTCAAGGCCAATTCTAACGTTAAATTGTTTTCTAACTGTAGACGGTCACTTAGTGTTTTCCTATTAAGAAAAACATTACGGTCTCGCATTCCTATTAAGAGTACCATTAAGATCATTTGTTCTTCAATTTCTCCCCATTCACAATTTTTGGTAAGATAATGTAGATTAGTTACAAATGATTCAATCGTTTCAGTAGAACCTTGTTTTCGTCTAAGGAACTTTGCTCGTTCAAAGATGAGATTTTTTTTAGGTACAAAATACTGATGAAATTTGTGTAGTACGGTATTAGAATCAGATACATCTGTTGCATTTAGGTTGAATGATTCCAAGAATTTGTTCTCCTTTTTCACCCATACAATAAATAAGCATGTCTACTTGTTGTTTACCTGTAGTGTCTTTAAGTTTGCTGAGTGAGTGGTATCTTTCAAATCTCTTTTTCCAAATACTCCAGTCTGTTGGATTAAAGCTGAAGGTATCTGGAGGTTTTACATTTAGGAAACTGTAGGTTCATTATTTGAAATGAAAAGTTCAAATAAGAAAAAGGATTTTAGAGAGAATTATATTATTAACAAAATTAGTGTTTTTAATAATTTCATCTTAAACATAACATATATAAATGCAACATAGTTTTCAATAATAATTAACTATCATATGTCCTTTAAATACACATATGATTTAAAGACAGTACTCAAATTGAAACAAATTAAAAAAATGTGTTAAAATATCAAATATTACAACTTTTAGTTAAGACGAGGCCCGTACAAAAGTATATCCTTCATCCTTTTTGTCCAGACTTGACGATGAAGGCATTGTCTTCAAAAGGCCTCATCCTAAATAAAAGTTGTAATATTGGTTTTGATATTTTAAAATTATGTTTTATTACTATTGCCGATATTGAACACCTTCTACTTCAGAAGGAAACAGGTTAACACACTTTGTGACATTGTACTTACAAGTGACAAAAGGAAAGTAGAATTCGTTATGACATTAAAAAAAAAAAGAGAAATATATAACAATTTGAGCACATAGTTACAGCAAATACTAGAAGATCCTGCAGCAGGTTTTAAAATTGAGACGAGATCGGCGAGAATCAATAAAACTTGAGAATCGAGTCGAGAAATTTTAATTTTGATAATTTTAAAACCCATTTATTTGTTTTTGCTATTATTAAGTAGTTTGCTTAGTTGTTATAGAATATGGTATTATTGTAATATTAAAAGTCCAATGTGTTACATTTTCCTGAGTGCTCTAATAGCTTGTACTGTACTACAAACAAAATGTTTGTCCAGTTTTGATTACCAATAATAATTATTTTTAGAGATGGGTGGGTTCCAAAATTTTACGGTTCCGGTTCTAGGTTCTGAGAAAAATGGTTCCGGTTCGGTTCTGTCGGTTCGGTTCCGTTCGCGGCGTCTAATGACTGCCGCTACGCCCTTGATGAAATAAAGACATCGATTCCGTTACGGCGATCTCTTGACACCCTTCGCGCCAGCGGTGAAATCCGACTGCCGATACCGTTGGTGATCTCCGACCCTTCGCGCCAGCGGTTAAAATCCGACTTGATACGTTCGCGTCTCCGACTCCGCTTCTGCGCCAGCGGTGAATTCACGTGATACGTTCAGCGGCGATCTCTTGACTCCCGCTTCGCAGCAGTGGAATCACGACCGATACCGTTCAAGGCAAATTACTCGGTAAATTTCGACTTTATCGATCAGATGCGAGAGAATTCAGTAAGCGGTAATTACTCAAACTTCGGACTCAATACGCGGTACTGCAACCCTAATTATTTATTTGCTTCGGAGGCGGTTCAACCGAATCCAATTACGGTTCGGTTCCGTTCTGTCCGAGCCGGTGGAACCGAGAACGGAACCGAGGAACCGACTAATCTCTACATTTTTTTTCACGTCTCAACTTTTCAAGATAAAATTCACTTGAGAAAAATTCAAATCTCGATCTCGAAAATTCGAGATCGCACACACCACCTCTAGAAGATCCATTACAATTTTCAAAGAGAAAACTAAGTAAACTAATAGAGAACCTGAGCCATCGTATTGGAATAATAAATTTATAATTAGACAAAATGAAAACAAAAGCCAATACTTTGAAGAATTTAACTTGTTAGTTTATTCTAATCTAATATAAAATTACAATAGTTTAAGCTGTATGGGATGAATTTTATTCGTGTATTCCACCACGGGTGCCTGTAAAAAAGAATAAAATTACTAACGTAGGGTTCTGAGCTAATATCGAGGCCCACTTTTGGCTGAGGACAACGTTAATCTTGGTTGGACGTATAAAGATGGCTGTGATAATAGTTTAGATAAATTAGCTTAAGTTGGGAAATTCGAGGGGTCCAGCAAGCTCAATTCAAAACCAGGTACATTAGCGGTATCAGTCAACACTTAAGGACCAGGGGCGCCACATACGCAATAAAGATATTTCCAATTTCCTACCCTGAACTGGGACTCAGAGGAGAAGGACTTCTCGCACAGTTCACAGACGAGATGCGTCTGCCGATGTAGGACGTGGTCCTCCTCACTGTGGCTCACGTTGTTGCACGCATCACACCTGCAAAACACAGCAATTAAGAATAAAGAATGAGAATTTCTTTATTTCCTTGAATATTTAGTTTACAATTGATGTCTGAAACTAAAAACATATTTGTTACACTTTATCATTAGGACATAAAAATAAGAGTCATATCACTGACGCTAGTAATTAAAACAAAAGTCAGTCCTCTAAGTAACAAAATAGAACACAAAATAAACTGTCTTTGACCTGTCAAGCTGAACCTTAAACGTCTTTCGAGAGCTCATATCAGTGATGTCGTCTTTGTTCTCTGTGCGTAAAGTACAGGGCCAAAGGGACACAAGGGATCGGGAAGTACCAAACATTTGGCAAAAATGTCCTAAAAACAGGAATTTTCAGGCTGAATGGATTCTTTGAAGATTTTTAAGTGAAGGGATTTTTTGAGGTGGAAGAGGATTTTTAGGGGTTTTTTTGGGGATAGGAGGGATTTTTTGGCAGATAGGAAAATTTACAGGACATTTTCTGTAGATTTTATAATTTAGGGGGATTTCCAAACAATCTGTCACTTTATAATAATTTCACTTTGATCGCTAATCAGTTTTCTAGGCAATACCCTATTACAAAAATTACCAGTTAATATTACTATAAAATTTGATTTCAACTATCTTTAGGAGCTTTTAGACACTAGACTGAGTGAAATATACGTTTAAGATCTAATATGAGGGTCATCCAGAAAGTAAAGAACGTTTGGGCATGGTCAAATAAAAAATAAAGATATCAACACAAAACTTTATTTACAAATACATAGAACCTTCCTCTACTTTTCTACGCAGTCGCCATGGATTTCAAGACACTGGTTTTAACGTGGGATCAGTTTTCCATACCCATGTTCTACTCATTTACCGCCAAAACATGAGCCAGGATTTCTTAGCTTCTTTGAGTTCCTTATCGTTAGCAAACTTTTTTACCCAAAAGTCCTTAAGCTTCGGAATAAGTGATAATCACTGGCACTAAAACAGGGCTGTAGTAGTTTCTTTTCTTGGCATAAATTCAACATAGATTAAGCCCTTCGATCTCAAAAACAGTTGCCATGACAGTTCGTTTAAATTTCACACTTTACATTTAGCGAGTTTTCAATTGTCGATGCCATTATTAATCACTGTGGACCGCAGCAGTAATCACACAGCAACGAACCTACACTCAAACTGAAGAGGAAGAATGTAGCTTGATGCGCAATCGTTCTTTACTTTCTGGATGACCCTCGTAATTACCTGTACTCAATAACGCCAGGAACCATGTCTACTGTTGGTAGGCTTTCTTCGGTACCCTCTGCCAGGTTTTCTACCTCTGCCAGGTTTTCTACCCCAATATCTTCTTCCAGGATGATTTTCTACAACAAATAAGTGGTTTATAAGAAGTTTGAAGGTAAATGCTACACAGAACTGAAGCAATACTTTGGTATAAAGCTACTGAAAGTTTGAAATGTTTACTGAATCATGTTTTTTTTCTTCTGCATGCTTAAGTTTGACAAGTGTACATTTCTTTCATGCTGGTGTGATGGTCTAAAATTAACTCTTTTAGTAAATTTATTCCTTTGGGTAATTTTTAAGTTCTAGTCATTAAAAGACCAAACTTACCCCTATGGTGATGGTTCTGGGTTCTTCGAGACAGTCCTTCTGCAGATGATTGAGTCTGTGTTCCATGAGTTCGTTCTCGGTCAGGAAATGGAGGTTACATTCTTCACAGCTGTAACGAGAAAATCAGTCGCAAAGTTAATAGGTGGTAAACCACCACGGCAGTGATGATTGTGTTGTAGCGGTCAACTATCTGAGGGATCGAGAAATTCTCAAAGAGAATTTAAATTAGGGATGGACTGGTTGGATTTTTTTTTTAGGAGGGAATCGGTGAGAAACATTTTACCTGCTTGATATTGGGAAAATTTTCGAGATTAAAAGCTTATTTAAGTTTTACAAACTATAAAAGGTCTGAAAATTAAAAAATGTTTTTTACAGTGAAAAAATATTTACCCAAAGATCCCAATTTTGTGTTTCTTTGTGAGTTAAAAAAATGTATAGTACAGCATGATTGGCCTTTGATATTATTATATCGTAGTCAAAAAGGGATAAAATAATAACTCATTTACCCTTGAAAAGATGTAAACATTTTAAATTTTCATCTGTATTTGTTTTGTAAATGGGGAAATTTTTTTAGAATTCACCTGAGAAACTGATCATTGATCAGAGTAAATTTATCAAAAAATGAGATTGTTTAGAAATTCTCTCAAATTATAAAAAGTTCCACCAGCCAAAACATTCCCAAAAAATCCAGCCCCTCAAAATTCCTTGAAAAATCCCTCCTGTCCTAAATATTAGGGTTTCTCTCTTCATTTTTGGGATTTTATTTGTTGTCGGGAATGTCCTGATTTTCGGTTGTCCACCCCTAATATTGAGGAAAAGCTCAACATACCTGAATAACTTAGGGTCCTTGCTTACAGAAGCAACAAGCTCGGAGAGTTTCACAGACGACAACGGCACCTGACCCAGCTCCAACTGTTCATTCTGTCAAACAATTTATCTGTGAATAATTTGGTAAAATTGTACTTTAAACCCTATTTTACTTGTTATACAGTATAGCCTATATATCAGAATAATATTTATGGTTTTTCTAAGGCCAGTAAGCTGAAATGGACTGCACACATTGAGGATATTTGCTCTAAACTTGCCAGAGTGACATTTTGCTTCGCAAACTTGCCAACCTAATCTCTGATTCTTTTCTGGTCAATGTGTACTATGCAGTCTTCCACAGTCATCTTAGTTAAGGCCTCCTACTGTGGGGACATTCCTCTAAAACTGTGCAAGTCTTGATCCTACAAAAGCGTGGGGGAGGTTTATCACATCTAGCGGTTGGCTGGACCACTGTAGGCCTCTTTTCAAGCTTCGGCATACTGACCGTCCACAGTCAGTACATTTTGGACTGTGCTGTCTACATTAAGACCAACATTTTGAAGTTTGAAAGAAGGGAGGAGGTGCACAGCTATGGTACCAGGAGACATGGAGAGATTAACACCCCATTCTGTCTACAATCAAAGTTTGGGCGACAAGCAGTTCCATACGATCCTCAAGAAATGGTTGAAGGACAGGCATTACTCTGTCACCGAGTTCCTTAATGATAATGTTGAGGGACTTGTCTAGATCTGCCGCCAAGATCCAACAAATTTTTAATGTTGACAATCTTTTTAACAAAGAGTATAATTATAGTATAGTATTATTTTTTTATGACACAACCTACCGGAAAGGGTCTTGGCGAAGAAGAAAGGTATAAGGTAAGGCTACGCAGTCTGAAAGACTAGTTAGCAAGATCGAGAACACTCATTTAGGTACATTTAAATGGTCATAATCACTCTCGCTACTTAAAGTTGTAGTTACTTCGGTGGCCTGCACTATAAGCCGTTTCACTCCCGCAGTGGCTTCTGGATGCTGTTTCCCTTCTATGATAACTCCAAAGTGCATATTAAATCCCGAAGTACGTTCCGAGGCTAGCTCATTTTCTAATATTTTGTGTTATTTTAGCTTACATTTAGAGGTGTGCAAGAGCAGGTTTTTAAGGTCGAGACGAGATCGAGCAAGAATCAGCCAAAATCTCGAGAATCAAGATCGAGACAAGAAATTTTAATTTTAACAAATTTTTGGCCCCGCTTTTTTGGCTTTTTGCTATTATTAAGTAGTTTTCTCAGTTGTTTTTGGATATAATTGTGATGTTGAAAGTATAATGTGTTTGATTTTTTCTAGTGTTCCTATAGTTTAAGTATTGTACACATAAATAAATATTAGTCAATTCAATTCAATTCGTTTATTACTGAGTTTTGTACATTATAACGGCCTCACCAAGTTAACACTGAGGAAAAATAACGTAACATTAATTTTAAGGAAACATTAATTTTAATGTAAAATAATGTTTTATCATTATTTTACATTAAAATGATATAAAAAAATTTATTGTCAAGCTGTAGCTAGGCCTAAGCTAGACCACACCAACAGCAATATAACCTAAAACATTACAAGTCAAATAAAAAATTTAACTAACAAATGCTTCGAGAAATATTAAACTAAAATATTAAGGTTATGACATAAAGATTATAGATTTATCAGGTAATTGTTACCTATTCCACCCTATCACATCAAGTTTCAGTTAGACTGGCCTAACTTGGACTGACAATCTGAGAGTTCTAATTTGGGTTTGTTAGGCTGTAACACTATAAAACATTAAAATAAACTTGAACTTGTACAACTAAAAATGAGTAAATCAACAGGCTGAGCTTACGTCTTTTCCAAAACTATACTGTGAGGTTAGGTTCTGAACATACTGACAAATGAGCGTTCTTATAATATTTGGAACAAATCTTCTAGTTTACAGCGAAAATCTTGTTTGAAATAGCTTCTAGTCAGTTTTATGGTATTACAAATTTTTTCAATTTTAATTTTTTGTACTCGTCTTGAACAAAAAAAAATATTTGAGAATAAAAAGTTTAGTCTTGATCTCGAAATCCCAAGATCTAGCACACCTCTAGTTACTTTCAACCTGTAGACAGGATCAGATATCCGATTCCGAAACCTCATGAGCTACTTGATAACAACGTCCGTAATAATATTTCAAAGCACCTACTTTAGATAGTAGAAATATCTTGAAACAATTAAACGGCAATTTTATTTATATGTTTCAGATTCGTCCAGTGAACACAGAGTGATTACCTGAAGTGTGATTGTGGGGAAGACGGAAGGGTCCAAGCTCTGGTCGAACAGCACCACTTGTTCGTTGTCCATGGTCAGCTCCGGGGCACAGAACAGCTGTTGATTCAGGGACTCTTCGATCTCTCGCAGATTCTCCTGTTAACATACGCCATCGACTAGAACAACTTCATATTCCAGGGGTGTCCAGCGTTCATGAAAACCTAAATTCCCGTTTTGGGTACGAACTATTAGACTACAAGTCGTATTTAAACTGACAAAAACCATTGAAATGCTATTTATGACTGGCTAAAGTACTTGGCAGTCTCTTGCCGGTGCTTCTACCGGGGAAGCTGGTGACCTCAAGCGTCGGACCTAAATTAGATGGAAGGAGAGTGGCATGATCATATGCTATAAGGCGGAGTCACTACTAGTGCATGCAACCCCTAGGGTGCTGTAAACACCCTGAGCTTGAGCCTGGGCGCCGCCCGCCTTGTCAGCCATAATCGAGATGTTCGCCCACTATCCTAATGCTGCTCCTTATTGCAGTTAGAGACAGCGTTAACTTTAGGCCTCTGCTAAGAAGAGAGTCATAGTTACTCCCACTCAGGTTTGGCACATAAACTGTTATATCTTAAGTCGGCAGTAATCTCTATTAACCCGTTTACATTTGTGACAAAACCATGACTTTCATGTCCACCGTTCTCAAATTTTCTGGTTTAAGAATGAAATTCCCACATAATTCCCAACTTTTCCCTGTACATCAAAAGGTCTTGAATCATTCCCGTAAACTGGACACTCTGAGAGAAGTGACACATAGACGCAGAAACATAATGAAGACCCCAACACCATTATAAATAATAATAGAAACCAATGAGTTTTGAAAGCCTTCACGAGTCATTATAACTAGAAAGTGGAAGATGGAATTTTTTACAATGGTGAAATTTGAAATTAAGGGTGGGCGGAGTTGGACTTTAATTTCCTTCAGGTGGGAATCGGTAAACATGTTTTCTTGAAATTACAAACTATATGAAAAGGTCGAACATTGAAAAATACATTTACAAAAACCAATCTTGTGTTCCATTTGTGGGTTTGAAAAGAAATGTGTGTGGTACAGAATGATTGTAATTTGATTTGATATTATTGATCATATGTAATGTTACCATATAATTGAACTGTAATTATTACAAGAAATTGTAAACATTAAAATGTCAAAATAGGTTAAATAATAACTCTAAAAAATTTACACATTCAAAGTGTACATTTTGATTTGTTTACTAATTGGGGTAATTTTACAAATTCATAAAACTCATCATTGATCAAGTAAAACTCTCAATAATGAGAAAAATTATAAAATCTGTCAAAAATTCCTTTAAAACTAACATTTTTTCTGAAAATCCCAACGCCCAAAAAATGACCCAAACAATTCCTCCCACTTCAAAAATTCCCCGAAAAATCCCTTCCGTCCCCGAAATCCCTCCAGCCCAAAAAATCGATTTAGGGATTTCCGCCTGTTTTTCAGAATTTTATTTTTTGTTGGGAATTTCCCGATTTTTGGGTCTTGTCCACCCCTATTTGAAATACTTGGTATTCTTCTGGATGGAACGGGATAAGGCCATAAATAGTGTGAGTAATAATTATTGATAAGAAGAGTGTACAACCGTGAATCAACGTTAACGGTTGTTAATAAGTCATTAAACACCAATTTTGAAAATTTCCAAAATTTTTTACACCCAGCAAGCTGGCAAATAAAACGCCCTAAACAACCACAAAAGTTTTGAGACACGCCTAGCTAAAAAAAATTGTCTTGTTTAACAAGGCAAAGTTAGGACTACAAAGTCTTCTCTACCACTCAACCTCGACCTTCACCTAGCGTTTCCGCAAAGTCACTGAACAAACTGTTAGTGGTGACTGAGAGGATCGAACCTACACCACCAGAGTAATGATCCAGAGTCGCTAACCATTCCAACCGCCACAAATACCCGCTAAATACCTGGAAAAGTATTAGAACTACAAAGTCCACTCTACCACTCAACCACGACCTTACCTAGCTCCTCCGCAGAAAGTCACTGAACAAACTGTTAAAGGTGACTGAGAGGATCGAACCTACACCACCAGAGTAATGAGCTCCAGAGTCGCCAACCATTCCAACCGCCACAAATACCCGCCAAAATACCTGAAAAGTATTAGAACTACAAAGTCCACTCTACCACTCAACCAACGACCTTACCTAGCGTTTCCAAGAAGTCACTGAACAAACTGTTAGTGGTGACTGAGAGGATCGAACCTACACCACCAGAGTAATGAGTCCAGAGTCGCTAATCCATTCCAACCGCCACAAATACCCGCCAAATACTGGAAAAGTATTAGAACTACAAAGTCCACTCTACCACTCAACCACGACTTTTTACCTAGCGCCTCAAGAAAAGTCACTGAACAAACTGTTAGTGGTGACTGAGAGGATCGAACCTACACCACCAGAGTAATGAGCTCCAGAACGACATTCCAACCGCCACAAATACCCGCTAAATACTCTGAAAAGTATTAGAACTACAAAGTCCACTCTACCACTCAACCACGACCTTACCTAGCGCTTCCAAAGTCACTGAACAAACTGTTAGTGGTGACTGAGAGGATCGAACCTACACCACCAGAGTAATGAGCTCCAGAGCTCCAACCATTCCAACCGCCACAAATACCCGCTAAATACTCTGAAAAGTATTAGAACTACAAAGTCCACTCTACCACTCAACCACGACCTTTACCTAGCGCTTCCAAGAAAGTCACTGAACAAACTGTTAGTGGTGACTGAGAGGATTGAACCTACACCACCAGAGTAATGAGCTCCAGAGTCGCTAATCCATTCCAACCCCGCCACAAATACCACAAATACTCTGAAAAGTATTAGAACTACAAAGTCCACTCTACCACTTAACCACGACCTTTACCTAGCTTCCAAGAAAGTCACTGAACAAACTGTTAGTGGTGACTGAGAGGATCAACCTACACCACCAGAGTAATGAGCCCAGAGTCGCACGATTCCAACCGCCACAAATACCCGCCAAATACTCTGAAAAGTATTAGAACTACAAAGTCCACTCTACCACCAACCTTGACCTTTACCAAGGTTTCCGCAGTCACTGAACAAACTGTTAGTGGTGACTGAGAGGATCGAACCTACACCACCAGAGTAATGAGCTCCAGAGTCCATTCCAACCGCCACAAATACCCGCTAAATACTCTGAAAAGTATTAGAACTACAAAGTCCACTCTACCACTCAACCACGACCTTTACCTAGCGCTTCTCCGCAAAGTCACTGAACAAACTGTTAGTGGTGACTGAGAGGATCAACCTACACCACCAGAGTAATGAGCTCCAGAGCACCCATCTCCAACCCGCCACAAATACCCGCTAAATACTCTGAAAAGTATTAGAACTACAAAGTCCACTCTACCACTTAACCACGACCTACCTAGCCAAGAAAGTCACTGAACAAACTGTTAGTGGTGACTGAGAGGATCAACCTACACCACCAGAGTAATGAGTCCAGAGTCGCTAACGATTCCAACCGCCACAAATACCCGCTAAATACTCTGAAAAGTATTAAACTACAAAGTCCACTCTACCACTAAACCACGACCTTTACCTAGCTGCTTCCGCAAAGTCACTGAACAAACTGTTAGTGGTGACTGAGAGGATCGAACCCACACCACCAGAGTAATGAGCTCCAGAGTCGCTAACGATTCCAACCGCCACAAATACCCGCCTAAAACTCTGTTGTTATCGCCCGCCACTTGGGTGCCACGCTTTGATCGTAGTTCGAGATGAAAGTCCACTCACCTGGGTGAGAGTGTCCGTGGTGAATTTGGAATGGTTATCGTCCCAATTAATAGATCCGCGCATCGACTGATCACACCTTGGCTGCCGTTCATTGCGTTGTCTGGCGCATTCTAACATACATCAATAAATGTCAACATTGGTGCTTTCGTTAAGTATTCTTCATTGTTTGATAGTTTATAACAATTTGTAATTAAATTGACTAACTAATCAAAGAGCTAGGCAGGTGTTGTTAAACCTTACACTGTTGAATTCTAAAATAAAAACATTATCTAGCCATCATTCAAATGAAATGAATAAAAAGCAGGGTCAACCAAATACCAGAGGAGCTCAGAGAACACACAATCTTAATATTAAGTAGGGCCGACAATTTGATTTTAGAAAAAGCTTTTGAAAGCAGCCCATTCAACCAAGCAAATCCAAACTGGCATTGTGAAACAATAGATTTAGCAAATAGAACACTAGGCCAGCAATATGAGACAATAAAAAAAGTCTAGAGCTTATTAGTAAAACAGTTAACTCTTAACTCTTAGGCTTTCGCGGCCGGTGTCACAATTATAATCTAGTTCTTCCGGTTCACACCGTGTCAAAACATCATAGTAATTAGCTTGAAATATTTTGGTCTTGCTGTGGAGTACCATTTTCAGTCACTGATTGGCTGAAACTGAGATACTTTGTGTCTGCTATCGTATTCAGAGCAGGGATACCATGTCACTCAATGAGAACATCGCCAGTTGGACGTCCTACTCCAATGGACGGTTGGCAACCAATAGGATAGCAGACAGCAAGTAGCTCAGTTTTAACCAATCAGTGACTGAAAATGGTACACAGAGACGAAATATCTTAAGCTAATTATTACTATGTTTTGACGTGGTGTGACAGAAGAACTATATTATGGATTATTCTTATTATATTTCTTGGATAAACATCGTTGGTCATCATGTTTCATATGAAAATTATATACAAAACATCACCATGTTAAAATATCTATACAGTCATATGAAATACGTTATGACATTTCATATTTATAAATCATTATGGCATGTATTTCAGATTGACATATTGTATCTTCGCTTTTATTATTCATATTCATTATCACCTATCATTACGTATTGTATAACTTTTTATATAGTCTATATTTTTATAATCTCATATCAACACTAAGTTATTTAGTATAAAGTTAGTCATTATGAGATCAGCATGTAAACTCAATGTATTGTGGTTTTGCAGTTGGAATGGAAAATAAAATAAATGCCTGTCAAAACTATTATTATGTTTCCCAATCTGTGAAGAAGGAAGACAGCTGGTGACTCACCAGAGATGTACGACTCACTGATGTTGAGCAGTTGAGGGTCAATGTTCACGGATGGCTGATCCTTACCGCGATTGATGATCAGCGCTTCGATCCTCGGGAACTCCGTTAAATTCGGCAACGTCACTGTGAATTCAGTCATCTGGAAACACACGTTTATTAATAAAAAAATGTAAAGTTTGTCTTGTTTAACAGTAGTTAGGACTAAAAGTTCTTTCTACCACTCAACCTAAGTTACCACAAAATCACTTTACAAATTGTTAATGGTGATTGCGGACTCGAACTTGTGCCACCGTAGTGGTGAGCTCTGAAGTTTTGATAGATACCAAGCATGCCACGTCCGCTAAATTCATTTTTATGATTTAACAATTCAATGGTAATTTTTCCTTGGTTATTATTTTTATATAAGTTAAAAACAAATCAAATTTCATCCACTTGTCAGAGCCCTACAGTTGACATTTCATTTACAGATAAACACCAAATTTAAACAGTGTTATAATTAATTTTCTATACCATCAATAATATTGTAACAAATGTAGCAATTTTGATGCGTTTGCAAATATCTAAACTCCCATTGTCTGTGACAAAATCCCTACTTGCATTGGCATCGACAAAATCACAACGAAGTGATTTTGTGCATTGTGTGTTTTTGTGATTCGTTACCTCCTCCTTCTATCCCAGTTTAGAGATGAAATTCCCTACTTCTTTCTGTATTTGGAAAAACTCTCATATTATTCCCAGTTTTCCTGGAATTCCGTGGACTGGACATCCTGAGAAACTACTCTCGTGAACGTCTACTAGTAGAATAAACAATCACCTCCGTTTCGCTTCCTCTGTCTCAAATTCGTGGCTCATCCTCGTCCTGAGTCTCCGTATCCTCCAGCATCTCCGGCTCCTCATTGGTCTGTACCAGGATCTTCTGATGCTTCTCTCCGTTCTCCAATCTCATGCTAAACACACACAAGTGGTTTTACTCGCTACACTGAACAAAGCGGTGACAAATTAGTTGCTTTGTTTACTGTAGGAGGTATCAAAACCATTTCAATCAACTACCGTATATACTCGAGTCTAAGCATGCAAATCTAAGACGCACCCATTTTCCCTGAATATCACGGTAAAAACTCTACACCCTCGTATAAAGCATACACCCCGTTTTTTATATTAATGTCAGCTAGGGCTATAATTTGTCAGGCCCCTGACCCTTCCTAGCAACTATGACGTAATTGCCAGCTGCAGCTGTCAAGAGGTAAAGCAGAACAAAGAATGCATCTTTGATTGCCTTCCCTCCCACCAAACCCAGCCCTGATAGGTCCTCCACTACGCCCCCACAGCACAAAAAATGTTGTAAACAAGGGTCAGCAGCAAACAGATAAGGAAGGCAGGTAAAGAGATAAAGGACCACCTGGGGTCTGGCGAGGGACTATTTTTTGTAGTCAGTTAGTTCATGTTTTGCCACTGGTGATTTACTTATATTTCCAAGCACTAGTGTTTGATTTGCAGATGCGGCTCCTCCCTCTTATATGCTACTGTGCTTCTCTTCTTTCTTCCCTCCACCAACCTACAGGCAAGGGGGTGGTGGAAAAAGGAAGAACTTCGAATGCAATAAGAAGCAATTCAGAGTCCCTAGTCACCTCTCTGTTTTTCAACTATTCCTCCATTCCACTCTTCAAAACAGGCAATGCAATATGCAACCCTGTTGTGGTTACTGTTTTCTACCTCTCGTGGCCTATCAAAATGTTTTTGTCGATGTCTTGAGTGTTTTTGTAACTCTTCCAATGAATTCAATATTTTCATCCTATTGTGCGAGTCTAAAGGCACCGCATATAAAGCGCACCCTTATTTTAGAGCCTAAAATATGGTAAATAAAGTGCTCCTTAGATTAATTATCTGGTATAACCGAAAAATTATGAGGAAAATTCAAAGCCCAAGTGTGTGGACGAATTGAGACTCGAACTTGATGGATCTCTCACTGGCGGTGAATATGCTCATTACACCATCCAGCCCACCCATTTAGTATTTAGGTCTTTGAATTTAGTATTTAAACCTGTATGTTTAACCTACACATATTGTGACTGTCAAAACACTTAAATCAACAAGCTAGAAATGTTATTACATATTTTTAAATACTGTTTAGAGCTCAATTAAAGATTGCAATCCTGTGGGCTGGGTTGATTAATCATAGTTATTAGTAGAGCTGTCGGGAGCAGAATTTTGGGTCCAGGGCGGAACGGGAGGGATTTTGCAAAAATTCGAGGAGCGGAAAAGTTGGCAAATAGACATATTAAAGAAATATTAAATAAAATTGAGTTTTTCAATCAAATTATTTTGTTTATGATACATGGCTTCATACAACACCATGCAGTTTTAAAATAAAATCTCAAAGTACATCATAACTATCACAGAACCCTCATCCTCACCCATTTACAATGAATAACACTGACTCACTTAGCCCAGATATTGCAAAAACAGTTGGAGAGAGAGTAAGGAGTAAGAGAAGGAATCAGACTGTCCAGTTACCAGTGCACAGAGATGAGGGGTGAGAGGCAAAGAAAGAGATGACAGGTGGAAAGGACAGGGAAGAGAGATCAGAGGGGAAGACAACAGCTGGTGTGTGAGCAGAAGTGGGAAGGCAGGTGCCCGTTTTGTGCCAGGAAGCTCTACCCTTATCAGTTGCCTACTATGTCATTAGCTGTTGCTAGGCAACCACAGAGCGAGGGTTACATGCCAATCAGAGCATTTCTCTGTATGCTTATGATATAGTGAGATCGAGCTTTGAGGAGAGGGTAGTGTGTGTTTGTTATTTCCTTATCTCATCTCCATTTACTCAATGATTACTTTCATTTCCCAAATAATATTTTGTTCTAGGTTTGAATTACAGTCAAATGCAAAGGTTTTAGTACAATAAAAATAGATATTGCAAGCTAGAATTGGATCTAGTACAAGTACAAAGTGGATGTTTGGTTCTGTCTGAGATCGTTATCAGCCATCCTGACAATGGCTGCCGGCCTCCATTGAAAATGCACTCAGCACAGAAGTAGGGGAGAGGGGTTGTTTACTTGAACTGCTCAGCTACTAGTTCCTTATCTTATCTTCACCAGAAGTAGCTGACACTCACAACAAAAACACCAGTAGTTTTACTTCCCTTCGAAATTTTGGTACTAGGGTGGGGGATGGAAATACCCAATCCGTCCCGTACCGAAAATCGGGATCCCTTACAGCTCTAGTTATTAGTTACCTTCTGTTTCTTTTTTGTCTGCTAGTAGTTAGTTTCCACGGCCTAAAGGTTTAGTTATCTAGGTTAAGTCATAGTTACTCCCACCCCATGTTTTGAAAGTCCATCACTATTATCGTTATAAAAAAATGACAAGATTTTGTAGAAACTAACCTACATTACCATGCGGCAAAAATTCCTTTAATTGTTTAGAGAACTCCCTTATTTTTAGGGAACTTCTACCAATTTTTGGGATTTTAATATTTGTTGGGATTTTTGTTTGGAATTTCATAATCTCTTGGGTCCCGTCTGTGGATCATGATCATCTCTGTGGATCATGACGTCACTGCACGGTCTCACTGGTACACATAATTAGATTTTCACTTAATATAATTATAATACTCATAAATGCTGGCTAGTCGATGTTTAGTGTTAAGGTCTAGGGGTTCAGCAATGCTTCCACTATTTTTAATGTCCATGTGTTTATTTGTAATCTGTACCATATTTTATAACTCAGGTGGTCAGGATTCGATTTTGCAGTGAGTTTAAAAACCGTCCCAGCATTACCGTGATGACAAACTGGTGCGCAGTCTTGATGTGCTTGCGACAGGTGCTGTTGGACTTGTACCTGCGTGGACAGTACGGACACATGAAGGGTGCGCTAGTGGCGTGCAACTCGGCGTGGCGCAGCAGACTCCCCTTGGTGCTCAGGTACTTGCCACACTGCTTGCACTTGTGTCCCTTCTGCAGCATGTTGTGAGTGCGCATGTGCCCCTTCAGGATGTTGGCCGAGGTGAACGTCCTGCAAACACACGTTGGTGAGAATGAGGCTGGTTAAATAAATTTCATTAGCATCTAATTAGTAGTTTTAAATAAGGGTATTTAAAAAAAGGCTCTTTTTAAAAGTGTTACCAATATTAGTGTTTTAAAACCACGAACAAAACGGATACATAACATAGCGGATCCGTGGCGGATTGGTATCGCACGCGACTCCAGAGTTCATCACTCCGGCCGGTGGCGCAGGTTTGATCCCCGCAGTCACCACTTACAATTTGTAATGTGACTATATGGTGACGCTAGGTAAGGGTTGAGGTTGAGAGGACTTTGTAGTCCTAACTTCGCCTCGTTAAACAAGACAAACTTTTTTTACCTTTACCTTTTACAAAACTGAATTATGTCAGTTTTATTAGTGAATTACCTTAGGAAATAGTGCTATTCTTTTCTATCGCCAGAGATAACGAGACATTGTAGAACAAAACAATTTGCAGTTTTGAGCTTCCCAACATGGAGGAAAACTTCAAATGACAAAACTTTATTTGTATGTGATGCGAATAATGCGATGACTCCTCTCAAATTGCATTTTTCTTCAGATTTTCATGAAATTTAGTATGAAATGTTCCTTTTCTAAATCTAGATAGGTTAAGTTTGTTAATCAGCAAAATGAAGTGACGTTTTAGGAAAGGCCATTCCCTCCCAAAAATAAGTATTTATAATGAAAGATAAATCCATTTTCGGGGGAAGCAACCCATTGAAAAGGGCCCCCCTAACAGCACTCCCGGTGTAGTTTATACCTCAATAAAGGGACTTTGCTAGGATTTACAGCAGCCTTGTGGCTACGTATCGGTTATATTTTCAAGTAGAAATTATCAATGTTTTTAAACAATCCCCTGCTGAAGCGGAGAAGGATGAGCGGGGAGAAGGGTACTACTCACTTAGAGCACTCCTGACAGGTGTAAGGTCTCTCGCCCGAGTGCGTGCGCATGTGCACCTTGAGGTGTTGCGCCTTGCTGTAACTCACGTTGCAGACGTTGCACTGGTGAGGCTTGTCCGGCATCTGCGTTCTGCGCCGCCAACATCTGCTTGATCTGCTTCATCGTCACGATCCTCATCACGCCTACGACACATCATACCACCACATGTACCAAAAGTCGTTCTACCAAGAGGAACGAAGATATAACTGTACAATTGTTTAGTAAAATTGAGTTGTTAAAAACTAGGGCCTACTCTTCCTCAGGCTGAGTCATCAACTAATAACCCAACGACCGATGGAAACGGACCAACAAAAAACATGACTTCTAAAGCAATATAAGGGTTTTGTAACTACCATTGTCAAACGGCACCAATATTAATTCATATTGGACAACCAGTTTTGACTTTCCTTAATGATTTTGAAGTCCTCCTCCGGTACATAGATCATCAGTCACTCGGACTTTGTCATATCATACAAAAAACTCACACATTTTACAAAATTAATGAAATACAAAAACAAGACACAACAAGTAACACTGAGTTAGGCAGACTTGGTACATGCTCGTGGTCGGCCGACTGACGGGGTCTTGACCAGTGTCGATCCAGGTGCAGTTGTTATCTAAATCACTATTTGAGATGCCGACCACTCTGATGAGGGTATTTTAAGGCAAATATGGGGTGAAGGATGAGTGTGATGAGTGGTAGTAATGAGTTATGAGGTGTAGTCTTGTTACAAACTAAAGCCGACTCTTCCTTAGGTTGGGTCATTAATTAATAGCCCAATGACCAATGGAAATAGAAGGACCAACGGCTTAACGTGACTTCCTCAGGTGATGGTCTGATTGATGTGTCTAAACAACGGTGGGAGTTGATGCAGGTATCATCAGATGATCACTGAGACTATCTGAGCCGCTTTAGACCTATATCATCCTCAAAACCTGATCTCCAGAAGCTGGATTGCAGGACCACGCCACGAGTCCCAGTCACACAAGTCCCATCTCTTAGACTTTGACCAGCTCTTGTTCTTAGAGTAGCATGTAGGTATTCTCACTTCTTTATCGAGTGTTCCAATAAAGTGTGAGAGATGAAAATCAACTTTTCATTCAGAATATTGTCAGGACAATCTATGTACCAGAGGAGTACTTAAGAAAATCAAAATCAGTTGTCCGATACAAATTAATTTAAACAGCACAATGTTCTGAAACGAGACATTGCTACTACAGTGCTCACCTTTGTCAGTGATGACCAGTGGCTGCTGCAACTCCGGTGCGGCGAACTCCACACTCTGCTCGATGGTGATGACAGGCACCTGCTCCTCGGTGTCAGCCGTGAACTCACCCTGCACCACTTCCTGAATCTCCTCCTCCTGCAGCATGGGCAGCGGGTCCACCTCCGTCGTCTGTGGCAGGTCTATGTTCATCTCTATCTCAGACTCTTGTTCCGGCATCGGTGGTTCGTCCACCTCCTCGAACTCTTGTCCTGCCACTTGCTCGCTGCAGGGAAAGCTGTCTGGTGTGCACGGGAAAGTCAGCAGAGTACCAGTTTGGTCAACCGGACATCGGTTGATTATAGGAGTTTAAATTTTAAACAGGATGTCTTCTCAAACATTTAAATAACACTTCACCAATTCATTTCACAAATTTTGAAGGCTCAGTTTCAGTTTTTTAAAGGCTAAAAAATTCAATAGTTTTGGGGAAAAGAAACTTTTACTGTGAAATTTTAAACATTTCAGGGTAAAACAGGCGTTTGTGCCGCGCCCAACTTTTAAGGTTAGTACAATTTTATTTCCTATAAACTGAACATGTGACCTCTAAAGAGTTTATTTTAAAACTCAGGAGAACATTTTAAATTCTAAATAATATGTGTATTAGTTATTTATTCGTTTAAAGATTTCAAGGTTTTCAACGCTGGGTGGATACTCAGCCAAAACGAAATTGTTTCATGGTAAAGTTAGAAGAATTTATAACACTCAATGACTATCAAGAGCCAACCATAGAGGCTCAGGTAAAATTGGATTTTCACATTCTGAGTAAACTTTTGAGTGCAGGAATTCATGTCAAAACAATATCTTGAAACACATCGTACATGCACAAATTAATTATGAATTATTTTTCAACTTAAATTTATGCTTCGATTAACACCATTGCGTATAAAACATAATAGGATTGACAGTTCTATGGGAGAAAATCTGTCAAAACAGTCGCTAGCAGTTCTTGAATCTGGTCAAGCCAACAAACATGTACAAATAAGTGCTCTTTTCCATCGGTTCGGATGGACTCCACGTCACTCTCTCAATGCTAACGCTTCCCCAGACCACGTTCTGAGCTAAAACTGAACCGTCCGACAGATATTTCAACTGAAGTTCACATTAAGTTTTTCATTCAGAGTTATACTCATGTGAAAGTACCTCTTGTGGTGTCTGAGGAGCAGGTTGGTCGGAAATGTCATCGGGCAGTTCTTGCACCGGAACTCCTTTGGCTTCATGTGAGTCTTGGCGTGGCGGCGAAGGCAGCGCACGTGAAGCGCCGAACAATGCTTACACTGAGAACAACCAAACCACGTTAAACCTGCGTATAACATGTAGGACTATATGTTGAAGCCTGCTTTGGAGTAAAATTGTTTTAAATTAGGGAAAGCATCCAAATTTGTCCCAATTTGTTGAGATTGGGAAATTACAACAAAAATAATATCTTGAAAATCGGTGAGGAGTTCCTAAAAATAAGATTTTTGGGCCAGGAAGTCTTTAGGGAATTTTCTAATTTTATAATTTGGGTGGATTTTGACAGGAAAGATAATTTTAAAGGGAATTTTCAGCAGATAATTAGAGGGATTTTGAAACTATTATGTTTCAATAATTTTACACCTTTTGCTGAAATACAAATATTCTAGGCAAATTCCTATTGAAAACTACCCAAATCATATATTGTCCAAATAAACATTTTTAAAATTATGTTTAAATGTTAATAACTTTTTAAGGAATAAATACTAATCATTATTTCAACCCTTTTCAACATTTTAATGTTTGCAATTGCCTATATACAAGATTCCTTCTCGTTTGACCTCGCTTGGTTTGGCCGATGGTCTGGCCAGCCACTTGAAACCAAAACATAGGCTACATCTACTTTTTTGATCATTTGAAAAGTATCTTTTGAAATTATACCAATGTCTAAGGTTTTGCTGAATGGTATTTGCGTATTTGACCATATTAATTCATTTAGAATAGGCCTAAAGCTAGACTACATCAATTTCCCGAGGTTTCCGAATGAGTTGGAGTCTACTGTAATGTTTACAACATTCTCTACTACATGTCTGACTCGTGTCTCGTGTGGTGCTCACCTGGTATGGTTTCTCCTGTGTGTGTATCCGTGTGTGTCTCACCAGGTCAGAGGGCTTCTTAAACTCTTTGCCACAGAAGTTACACTGATGCCACTTTATAGTGCCGACTGATCTCTGTTTCATCGTCGTATGTCTGAACATATTCAAAAACATTGGTCGTCTCGTCGACTAACTTAATTATCAAATAAAATGGATCTAAATGATGAGAGTCCCTCAAGGAACCACTCTTGGTTCTGTGTTATTTATTTTACATGTTTATAAATGGAAAGAAATTGACTTAGGTGATATTATAGAAAATTGTAATATTTTACAATATGTTGATGACACAAATGAATGGGGTCATTCATTATAATAATTTTGTTTGTCAATTTTTTTATTATTATTTTTTTGCGTCAGTAGCTAGAACCAAAACACGACAGTGTTGTTAAAAATATAGGCATCATTAGCAAGCATTTTATAATTGTAATTTTCTAAAACAATCTGGACTATTTTCAAATGAATTTGAGTATTTTATTTTCTAAGATGTCTTCCCGTTATCATTCAGAAGCTTTTAAAGACACACCTTTTAAAGTTAAAAACATTTTTCCTAGGGTGATTATTAAAACAATTTAGTAA
This sequence comes from Matsumurasca onukii, assembly GCA_018831715.1. Taxonomy (NCBI): domain Eukaryota; kingdom Metazoa; phylum Arthropoda; class Insecta; order Hemiptera; family Cicadellidae; genus Matsumurasca; species Matsumurasca onukii. Next base: position 4,536,135 of record CM032059.1, on the reverse strand, counting down.
TCATCTTTACCATTTTTATATCATTATTGTACATAGACTTGTTTTTATATCTAAAAAAAATTAGTAACTTACTTGATGGATCCATCTTCTAACGTGTTGGTCACAGTAATCAGTTTGGAACTAGGAAATGTATCTCTCTCTTCGTAAATTTCATTTTCTGAAACAAAATAGATTAAAGTTATTTAATTAATAAAGTAGTTAATACATTTTAGTTTTAAAAAATAAGTTAGAACTGACGAAAAGTACACTCTTTTTGACAATGGTCTTTGAAATTCCACATTTCTGCCTGTGAAGATGACTGCCATGAAGGAGGCATTTGAAGGGCCTCAGATTTTTTAACTAGGTATTGGAAATTTGGAATAGTTTAGTCTTCATCTGGTGTGACGTCAATAACTAGTAAATATAATAATATTACACTCACCTTTATCCGAATTGTCTTTGAAATGACTGGAAAGCTGAACTTTTTTCTTAACTTGGTTGAGTTGTTGAGATGCTTGCTCAGCCTGCAAGAAAAATGCCATAATCAAGACTTTTCTGATTTCTTCCTGAAGTAGCCGGAAAAGTATTTTTTTCTAATTAAATTTGAACTATTAGATCAAAATGTTTAGGTGCTTTAGTAATGGCAATAATTGTGTTGAAATAGGTTTTGAAGTATACCTATAACTTACCATTCAACATGACACAGTTCTAAAAAGTAATATTTATTATTAGTCCAATAATCAAATTGGTTAATTTACCAAATTTTTACTTACAAATTATTGTTGTTGTTAGAATGTAGCCAATAGACTTTGGATGGACACCCGAGAACTAAACCACTGGTCACAAATCAACTTATGTCCATCACATAAACAAAAAACATCGGTGCATTTCGGTATTTGGCTACCTTGCAAGAGTAATAGTTACTCCAGCCATTCCCAGCATTGTGTTGCAATATTTAACATATATTTTGCTTATAATTACAAAATAGTATTAACAGTTGAGTTGTATGCTTTGGGAATAGTGTTATTTGCAATACAGTTGAACAAAGTCTCAATAAAATAAATGTTACTGTATAATAATACACCAATACAATAGAGTCTTCCTGCAGAAAAATTCTGCTATACTGTAGAAAAACTGTTCTTGTAGACAATTAGGTTTTCCAGTACTAGAAAATTAACTTTGGCTCGACCAGACAAAATCTGGAGTTATCAAGGGCAAATTAGGGTCATGAACTGGAAACGCCTCCTTGGCTACACCCCAGGATAAAAAGACAGGATGACAAGCACATACCGTGATCTGTTCGGAGGGCGGATGCATCCGGTTGAGATGAGCGTTGAGACTGCCAAGTTTGCGGAACACACAGGAACACTGAGTACACTGGTAGACAGTCTCCTGACAGTTTGGTATCGAATGGAGCCTCACCACGTGCGCCCTCAGGTTACCTGTACAACAGACAGTTGTTAACTGCCAACGTCATTACTTTAAGCTAATATGGCGTTCTGGTTAGTAGGTTCGCAGCATAGATGCCATATGTTTCTTTGAGAACACACAGGAACACTGAGTACACTGGTGAGCATTCTCCTGACGGTTTGGTATCGAATGGAGCCTCACCGATAAGCCCTCAGGTTACCTGTACAGCAGACAGTTGTTTACTGCCGCCGATCATTGCTTTAAAGCAAATATAACGTTATGGTAAGTAGATTGTGCATAGATGCCATATGTTTAGCGAACACGCAGGAACACTGAGTACACTGATGAACAGTCTCTGACAGTTTGGTATCGAATGGAGCCTCACCGATAGCCCTCCAGGTTACCTGTACAACGAACCCGGTTGTTTACTGCCAGCGTCATTACTTTAAGCTTAAATATAGCGTTAGCTGGTAAAGTAGATTGTGCATAGATGCCATATGTTTCTTGAGATTACAGAACACTAGTACACTGATGACAGTCTCTGACAGTTGGTATCGAGGCGGAGCCTCACCGCGGTCGCCCTCAGGTTACCTGTACAACAGACAGTTGTTTACTGCCGCGTCATTACTTTAAGCAAATATAACGTTATGGTAGTAGATTATTGCATAGATGCCATATGTTTTGCGGAACACACAGGAACACTTTACTGAGTACACTGGTAGACAGTCTCCTGACAGTTTGGTATCCCGAATGGAGCCTCACCGATGGCCCTCAGGTTACTGTACAACAGACGGTTGTTAACTGCCAACCGTCATTACTTTAAGCAAATATAACGTTATGGTAAGTAGATTACGCATAGATGCCATATGTTTGAGGCAGCAAAAACAACATAGTTCGGCAGCCCAAGCACATATAGCGCTGATTATAGGGCTGTCTTTCTCCCTACTCGGCACCACAAGCTTGAGTTTGTCTGATGTTAATTTGACAAAATGTGACAAAATTGTGTGGTTTTCAAGAACCAACGAACTTGCACGTGCGTCAGTAGCTCTACTTGAGACTCTTAAAAGAATTCCCACGCAGTGCTATCTGTGCTTGGGCTGCCGCAACATGTTGATTTTCCTGCCTCAGCCATTCTGTGACTTCAACTTACTAAAACATTATCTTTGGTTTTTAGCTTAGCCCATATTGAGACTTTGTAATACTGATGTCATTACCGATCATACAAGTGATGCGGTCCATTACAAAATAAGACAAAAGTGCGAATATTGTTTTAACCTTGCTAAATGCTCAATATTTTTCAACATTAAAATAATGTCCGTTTTTCTCTATCACATTTTTTTTTAAATATTAATCTCTAGAAGAGGTCAACTTTTACTAGTGTCACCCGAATTTGTCCAAAGGAAAGGTTTAGTGTTTATGCCAATATTTTGTTAAATGCTCAATATTTTTCAACATTAAAATAATGTCAGTTTTTCTCTATCGCATTTTTTTTTATTTTTATCTCTAGAAGAGATGAGACAACTTTTACTAGTGACATCCAAATTTGTCCAAAGGAAAGGTTACGTGTTTATGCCACTGGCGCTAGAGCTTCAGGTTGCGGGTTGAAATCCTACTCTAGGCGTATGGATTTAGCACCTCAAGCAAACTTTTGCACCACACTCAGCTGCCAGAGGCAAGTGAGTAGCTATGCGTAGTAGCACATTCTGGTGACAAACACTGGAATCGAAACCGTGTCGAGTTCAGAGCGCTTTAAACACTCAAACACCGTCCAGCCGAGTCCTATTGAGCCTAACTGTCAATTAGTATTACAGTACAGTCTCTATAATCCGGTCGTTCGCCACTCTGACACATCCAGTAATCCGGTGCTGGGATCGCGTCATTTAGTCACCTGTTTTCGAGTCTCGACTTGTCTGTAAAGCGTGTGTCGTATGTATCGATTACTTCAGTTCACTGCAGACAGCCTGAGAAAAGTTCGTTGTTTGTTGCTAATCTGTGCGCCCGTTCACTACGGACTATGAGATGTCGCAACGTTAACATGTTACTTTGACAATTGATAACAAGTACGTGATTTTAACTAAATTCGAAAGTGGTGATAGACTAGTTACTCTATTCAAGGAACTCAATAAACTCACAAGAAAAAAAATGAAATTGATCATTTTTTAAGAGTAGTGAATCATCTTCCAACATAAGAAAGATTATTCCTGGCAAATTGAGTCTTTTTTAGTGAATCTCCACTAATCCGGTATTTTTGATGATCCAGCGCTTCCGTTCCGATATAGGGCCGGATTAGTGAACTCGTACTGTATTTTAAAAAACTTATTTATTTCTTTTTAATAATTAATACAAACTTTAAACCCCATTGGAAAAGCTCTGAAATCAAGCAAGAACACATGTTTTTAGCCCAATTCCCGCCCACCTCCACAGAGTACGGACGAAATTACCTTTCTGACTGAACGTGGCGCTGCAGAACTGACACTGGAACGGTCTCATGCCCTTGTGCTTGGACGACATGTGAATCAACAACGAGCCCTTCTGGTTGAACGATCTCGGACACATATCACACTGGAACACACGTCGACTGTTGGTTAGAACAGTGTGTGTTGCACAAAAAACAGATGTGAAATTTTTCACACCAAATTAACTCACCAAGAAAATGTCAGAGTTGATTTGATCACGATCATATTTTTGCGCTAGATAGGCCTGGCAACTCTCAGTCAGTGTAGAACCTAACCTCAAAACACAGGTCTTGTCAGATTTTGGCCATCTTGATTCAAAAGCAACCAACGCCCACTTACTGTGGTCATTGAGAACCAAATTTGGCAAAGATTGGGCTTTAACCAAGAGTTTCAGAGTGGGTTAGAGGCAAGGTAAAAAGGGCCATTTTTGAACCATAAAATGAAAAATTTACTTTTAGAGGGCTTATACTTTTCCCTCTTTGCTCCACTGACACCATGAAAGAAAAAGTCAAGTCACCATGCAAGCTTGACTCTAAGCATGTTTTCAAATAAAACTTTGTAGATGAGGAAGACAGCTGTGATCTAGAGCCCTGGTCAAAATTTGGAATTCTTTTTAATCCAGATAATTGAAAAACAATACTTACAAAAACCTAATGTCAATAATCAACGATGAGAGGTCTCTAGAGAGGCAGGAGTTACATCCTTTTGAATCGGGTAGCGTGATCCTCAAAATTTGTAAGCAAATGGGGGTGGGGTTGCCTAAATAGGAGAACAGGGAGCCAGCACAATAAACCAAAAGGTTAACTTTAACCATATTCCCAACCAATGTAATCTAATGTCAATAATATTTCAAACCCAGGAATCATCCAGGTTTCAGTTCACAGCTACCCCTGATTTCACAGCAAAGTTTCGGAAGTTACCTTGAAGGGTCGCTCCCCTGTGTGAATACGCTGGTGGCGGACCAGCTGACTGGGTTTCTGGAAGTTCTTGTGACACACGGTACACGAGTGAAGCAGTCTGCCTCGGCGTACCGCGCGGTTCTGGCTCTTCATGCTGCGCGCCTCCTTCACCTGCACATGCGTACGTAGTAGTGAGCACTGGAGAGTCATAGTTACTTCTGCCAACTTTTAGTCACTTTTCAACTCTGGTGACGTACACTTAGTGATAGGTTTGAAAAGGCTAACTAATTACTGTCGTGCATGTACTTGTTAAGAACTGTAAACTCCAAATAAAGGACTTGAGCACACTTATTAACACCGCAAATACAGATTAACAGTACTGTAGTACATATGAGTAATGTCTTGATTCTTGACCCTGGTAAATGTCAATAAAACAAGGTAATGAACATTGTCTTTACTTCGATAAAATGTCCGTTTAAATAAACGTTTCTCCTCTAAAGGAAAACACTGTTTGGCAGAAGTAACCAAAACTATTTTAAAATTATAGTAATGTTTAAAACTATGTTTGAAAAATTTATCCTGTTCTAAGTGTTTGGTTTTAGCACTTCAAGTATACCCTTGCAGTGCACTCAGCTGTGAGGTGAGAGAGTAGCTATGCCTAGTAGCACATCCTGATAACAAACACTGGAATCAAAACAGTCTTGGGTTCAAAGCAAACTCATCTTGATTCAAACATCATCCAGTCGCATGGCTCAACCAGGCTCAACGTATATTATTATTATTAATTGTCCACCAAGCTCACCTTTGTTTTTCTAATTTCTCACTAATTCCTCTAAAGAGCACAGGCAGTAACATTTTCAGCTCTATTAGGGCCTATGTTAAGACAAAAAGAGATAACTTCCATGCACACTCTTTTAAGTTGTTTCTTTTTGTCTTGACAAAGGCCCTAGCAGGGCTGAAAATTTGACAGTCTGTGTTCTTCTGTGTTTCTACTTTATCCAGGTGAGCCCGCTCTCCTTTCTTTCCTTTTTGGTAGCATTTTCTGGCCTAGTGCCCTATTTAACTGTAGGCCTCTTTTCAAGAAGCTGGCATACTGACCGTCCACAGTCAGTACTTTTTGTCCAGTCCACATTTTGGACTGTGCTGTCTACATTAAGACCAACATTTTGAAGTTTGAAAGAAGGGAGGAGGTGCACAGCTATGGTACCAGGAGACGTGGGGAGATCAACACCCCATTCTGTCGCCTCAGCAAGACCAGAGACAGTTTCCCTGTCCTCGCCATAAAAATCTTTAATAACCTACCAGCTGCAATCAAAAGTTTGGACGACAAGCAGTTTCATACGGTCCTCAAGAAATGGCTGAAGGATAGGGGGTACTACTCTGTCACTGAGTTTCTTAATGATAATGTTGAGGGACTTGTCTAAATCTGCCACCAAGTTCCAAAAATTTTAATATTGACAATCTTTGTAACAAAGAGTGTATAGTATAGTTTTTTTTTATGACACAGCCTATGACGAAAGGGTCCTGGGGAAGAAGAAAGCTATAAGGTATTGCCTGAATCCACATTTCTAGAGTTTTCCTTAACATCCAGCGCTCCTTGTAGAAAAGCTTTACTACAGACCACTCAACTTACCTTGAAGTGGTCCTTCATGTGTTGCCGCAGCACTGCCGCCTTGCTGTACTGCTTGGAGCACTGGGGACAATCGTATATCCGGGCCGGTGGCTTGACCCACTCCTCGTCGTGACTCTTCACGTGAATGTCCAGTTGCATCTGAACCCGAAACCAACCATTGTCAACAGTTGTTAGTCACTTGCAAACTGAGTCCGATAATTATTGTGTTTGACCTTACCTAGTCCTACTCAAGGAATTATTTGTCTCTCTGCCAACTTGTTGACTTGTTTGACACCACAAAGGTTTTAAAATTTAATATTAAATATTTTTGTAGTTTAAAACTTTTAATACTTAAGTAGATAAAAGAGTGTACACACAAATGGAAAATCTGAACCACAAAATAAAAACATATGGTTATAAAAATGCTGCGGATATACTTCTGCAATGTGTGAAAATACAATGTCACTTAGATTAATAGTTTGTTAATACAAGGAGTCAACTGAGCCCAGAAAATAAAAATTCACAGTTTTTTCAAGGCATTATACATTTTTATTCTTGTACTTTTGAATAGTCATAGTTACTCCCACCATTTTCTTTAGTGGCTCATTCTATGTCTTGCTTCACTCTTACGATGGCTTCCAAATCCTGTCTTTTTACTCCCCCAATAGCTTCCAAGTACTGATTTACTCCCGCGATGGCTTCAGAATACCGTTTTACTCTCATGAATGAACTTTTAGTCCCTTGAAACATTCTTGACGTGATCGCAACACACTCCCTGACAAAGTGCCATTGGCAGGAGTAACTATGACTCTTTCTAGTTATCAGGTAAGGTAGCTTTTTCAGAAATGCAGAAATTCACGGTTTTTTCACAGTTGGTTAAATTTATGGATTCTAAGCCGAGTGGACACACCGTGTTGTAGACAGAAGATAGAAAGAACCAGAAACGAGAACAAAAAAAGTAAAACCCAACTTAGTAGACTAAGAGTTGCTTGCCTGGTTAGGAAACTCGTCGCCACACTCGGTGCAGAAGAGACTCTCCTCAGTCTCGTGGATGAGGATATGAGACTTGAGACTGGCGATGCGGTTGAACTTCTTGTTGCACATCGGACACTGCGGGTCTTCCACCTGGTGCGTCGCCTGGTGCAGCACTAGGTTATCCTGTAAGTACAACCGTAATAAAACAGGAGTACTAGATCTAGATATAACCACAAGACATTTATTTTGTGTCCGAAAACAAAATTAAAAGATTTACAGTAATTTACTCTTCAAATCCAAACTAATTTGGACGGGTGTCTGTTGCGATTTTTGTGCCATTCTATTCCTCTATTACAAACCCTGTGCTATTTAAAGTATAACATTAAGCTTTAGGCCTACCTTTTAAGCTTGGCATGTTACTCTGTCGAAGAATTTGTTACGTGGCAGATAAAGTAGAATAAACATTATGATAAAAAAAGAAAAGGTAATGGATTAATGAGTAAATATAATGCACAAGATTAATTTATAGAAAAATAAAAATCTAAATATTGGTGCTGGTATGGTTAGATTTATTCCTTAAATAATGTATGTTTTGAGTATAAATGTGAATTTTTAGATGAGCGTTGTAATAAGTGAATGATGTAATGTGTTGAATAAGTTTTTTCTACTGCTATAAAATAGGAAACAAATTTACTAGCAATAAAAACATACTATATTGTATTCTCTACAATACAGCAGGCATCCGCAACAAATACTGAACTTTCGTTGCCACTTACAGGTCTCTATAGACTCGTTAGTGCCCTTGAGAAAACTTTAAGTATCACCCTTCTAAAAACACATTATTTTACTGAAAAAACTCTTGCATAATTCCCAATTTTTCTGTATATTGTAAACTCCCAGTTTTCCAACATGCTGGCAACCCTGTAACTGTAATTTTTACAGCCAATAAATTTCAGTGAAACAATCCAAATTTAACCTGTAGTGTATTAAAACTACCTAACTTATTGAAATTTCCATAGGAAAAATACCCAAGCACAATTGTCTAGATTGATTCAGCCAGACGCCAAAAATTGAGATTAAAAAGAAAGCGGGTCCAAACGTCCTAGATGTTAGATTGAGGAAATCAAGTGGTTAGGGACTGATTACCTTTATTGCTCGTCTGCCTCGTCTGTTGGGCATATTGCGCTACCACCGGAATGAAAGGAAGTCTGGATTCAGGAGAGGAGTGGGACTGGGTTCGGCTGATCAGAAAATCATGAGAGGGCGCGACAAGCAAGCCCGCTGACAACCACTTAGGAGACTCTAACCCCCAAGACATGGAGAGCCTTGCCAACACTCGGGAGACCTTTCCCCCCAAGACTATGGCAAGCCTCTCCTGAAGTCGCGGTCTACCCTGCTGCCGCGTCCCTATAAAATGATATCCGATCCAACCTCCCCTGGTGGGGAATTAAGCGTGTTCATGATTTGGACAACTACAAAGCTGCCCAGTAATTTTGTGAACAACTCTTTTTTATGTACCCCACTATAAAGTCTCCAAACGTCCTAACTTGGCTTCCTCAATAGATATTTTCATTTCATTTCAAAAAATGGATTAGGCAACAACGAAGATTCACAATCTCACCGGATTGTTGAAAGAGGCTGAACAACCGCTGCACTTGTGCGGCTTGTCGTCTGCGTGCACTAGCATGTGTTTCCTGTACTGATAGTGCGCCGGGAACTCCTTCGAGCAAACTTCACACTTGAACGGACCCTGAAACCACAGAGTACCCAACGGCTCTTGTCATTCTGAATAGTATGAAGTTGTTAAAACAGTGGAATTAATTCCTAGCGGAAACCATTACGTTATTAACGGCTCTATTGAGTGGAATTGAAATTAGTGACTTCGTTTAGAAAAAGCACTTCTGAGTTTGAAACGTTTCTCGTTATTAGTGAACAAGGAAAACATGTGATCTAGAATCTAGACGGGATCAGATTGTATACAGTACGATCTCACTAATCCGGCTCTATATCGGGATCGGAAGTGCCGCATTAGCAAAAATGCCGGATTAGTGGAGGTTCACTAAAACAACTCAAATTTGACAGGAATAATCTTTCTTACGTTGGAAAATGATCCATAACTCTTAAAAATTATTAAATTAAATATTTTTTTTCCTTATGTCTGTGAGTTTATGTGATCTGCCGATGTTGAATTTCTTGAATAGAGTAGCTAACTGATCACCACTTTCTAATATTTTTAAAATAACATATTTTTTATCTATTGTCAAAGCAAAATGTTTACGTTTATGCAACATTTCACGACCCGTACTGAATGGAAGCACAGATTATCAATAAACAACGCACACTTCTCTAACTTTCAGCAGTGAACTGAGGTAATCGATATAGATGACATACGTCAGCCTTACATACAAGTAGAGACTTAAAAACAGGTGACTAGTTGACGTGGACACAGCGCCGGATTACTGGACGTGTCGGAGTGGCGAACGGCCTGAGTATAGAGACTGTACTGTATTTCGAAATGTTGTGTTCTACTGGAACTGTAAAAAGAGTGTATATCTATACTCCTAACGCGATCGCATTAGCTGAAGAAATAATCTGTTCCAACTTAGCCTACAGTTTATTTTAGATATGAGTGATTAAACATCCATTGTGTCTATATTTCATTGGGTTTCCCGTCATCATCAACTCACTTTTCTTATCGGAGGCTGAACCTCGGCATCCTTGCTGACCGCAGGCTCCAGTTCCTCAGCTGCTTCCTCCTGTAACACTGCCTGCTGCGGCGCTGCAGCTACCGGCTCCTCCAACACGCTGCTCGAGGCGACCTGCAGTGCTTGCGCTGCAATTTGTGCTCGAGTAGCATTCAACACGTTGTTCATCTCCGCCGAGTCTTCTAACATGAGCTCCTCCGCCGTTTCCATACATAGCTCGAACTCGCTTCTGTAAAGGAAAAATGTAACGTAACGCTTACTTTTTTTTTAGAAGGCGTAGTTAAGACTACAAAGTTTTCTCTACCACTCAACCTTTATCCAGCGTTACTATAGAGTCACTGAGGCACTATACAAATCATAAGTGATGACAGCGGGGATTGAAGTGATGAGCTCCGGAGTTGCACTTTGTACCAAACCGCTACGGGTCCGTTTCTGTAACGTTGGTATTTGCGAGGGGTTACCCAAAAATAACGAGAATTTCGCTATAAAAACCATATTTGATTATTTCTTTTACTAATTTACATGTATACCTTCAGTATACTCCCCATTTAGTGTAACGCATTTGTTCATTTGATGCTCCCATGGTTTTAAGCACCCCTCATACCCCTTAATCTGAATGGCTGTATGCTCCATCCTCGTTTGCCTTTTCACTCCTTCATTTTCGTCATACCGGTAATCTTGTATGTAATTTTTCATTATGGGAAACATAAAAAAGTCACGTGGGACAAGATTTGACGAGTATGGGTGGTGGGGAAATGGTGGTCATGCTGGTATTGGCCAAAAACTAGCGCAGTGAAATGGCTACATGGGCAGGTACATTGCCATGATGAAAGAACCAGTCTCCATATCGCCAAAATTTAGGTATGGAGTGTGTTTAAATCGCTAAACTGAATTTTAACACTCCAAGCAAAAGCATTCCCAATGGTCCTCCGACGGTTGTCTTGCAATATTGACGGTTTTCGCTGAACAATTTCACCAGTCCGAGAATTTGAAGGTTGTCCAGGACGATGCTTGTCTTTAATCGACATGGCGCCATCTTGAATCTGGGAAAAATACTCTTTTCACTCTGGTTTTGCTCGAACATCGTCTTTGCAAGCTTTTTTAATAATTGCAACCGTTTCTGACGCGTTCTTACTGGGGAAAAAGCAAAAAACTCACTGCTGAACTTCGTCCATTTAATTAAACCATCAAAACAAAACTAGGCAGAACAAAAAGTACTTTTAGAAAAACGCACAAAGCTCCTCTTCACAGCCTCTCAGACTGGCCACACTGAGTGCACTGAACTCAGGAAGAGTTGGGCTTTCGTCCCATCGGCCAAAATGTGAACTATGCGCACCCCACCTCGCCATCGACCGATTCTCGATACTTTTGGGTACCCCCTCGTACGATTAAAGTTATTGTGGGTATTGGTAATGGATGAATTTTAACTTGTAGGCCTACTGTTATAATCATTAGGTTAGGTTGATTGACAGAAATTCTATTGTAGACCTAGCTAAATTGAAAATTACTTCCTTTGCCCTGACAAGGGCTACTTCTAGGACATCTAGGGTCTTTATTATTGTTGATAGTTTTTACATTAAAAAGACCGGCAGCACAAATGACCATCAGCTATTTGAAGCTTTACGACAGTCATAAAAATTAAATAAACAATAAATTATTGAATACTTGGTCGAATGAATTTTGAAATCTTTTAAAGTTGCCATGGTCTGTTAACTAAGCTTACCAAGCCTTGAAACTCAATAATTACTAAGGGTGGACGGGATTGGATTTTTCCCTTTAGGCGGGAATCAGGCAAGAAACACCTTTCTTGTTTGAAATCGCAAAATTTTCGGGCGGGATTAATAGCTTATTTCAGTCATTACAAATTATAAAGAAATGGTCGGAAAATTGAAAAAGGTTTATTACAGTAAGAAAAATGTACATTTGTGTACCCTTCAAAACCCAATCTTGTGTTCCATTTGTGGGTTTGAAAAGAAATGTGTATGGTACAGCACGATTGTGATTTGATATTATTGATCGTATTAATGATATTACAATACTACTAAACTTTGACAAGGAATTGTAAACATTAAAATGTCAAAATAAGTTAAAATAATAACTCCATAAAAAAATGATAACATTTAAACATAGTTTAAAATTGTTCATTTTTATAATTTTGTTTACTAATTAGGGGAATTTTTATACGAATTCACCTAGAAAACTAATTATTGATCAGAGTAAAATTATGAAAAAATGAGATTGTTCATTTTTTCTTGCCTATTTCTAGCCTGATTTTCGGAATTTTATTTTTTGTTGGGAATTTTCCGATTCTTGAGTCTTGTCCCCCCCAAATAACTTACATTCATGGCCAAAAACTTGTGAATCCTGTTGTTGTATTAAATAGTTTTATCGGCATATCAGATAACTATGGTAGGTCTGATGAAACTTACATTTGATCTTGAATATTCTGGGGGGTTTCGGAAACATTTAAATATGTTCCTTCATCAACTTTATTCTGAGTCAGCTGGTCCGACGAGAGTGTTGCCGATGTTGTCAGAAGTCCATCTTCGGTGATCATCAGCTGACCTCCGTTAAAAAACGCAAGCTGCACAAACAAGGCATACGTGGAATCAGCTAAGTTACCCGTACAGAAGCCAGAAGTCAAGTATTATTCATTTATTTGTACAAGTTTATTAGTGTTAAAATTTAAAAACATCAATTACCAACAAACGAACTGTAACAAAACATCCACTACATTCACAACTACACTACAGTCTCGCTAATCTGAACGCCGTTAATCCGAAAATCCGTCTATTCCAAACCCTGTTGGGGGGAAAAAATTTACAATATTGTTGAGAAGGTAAAAAAAATTAAACTGGTTTTCCAAGTTATGTCATACTGTATGTGTCTAATAACGAACCAGCACTCATAATGACGCACTATACTCGTAGGTATGCGCTCAAGCAATAGCTTTGAACAAAACCCATCCATTCGGTGGCGTAGCAAGCGACACACTGACAGTACAAAACGGTGAGTTATCGTTTGATTTCAGAACGGATGACCGTACTGTAAAGGCCTGAGCGCGGGGGTTGGGGTGGAAAGGTCAGTGTCCTATTTTACGCACGTAAGCCTACTGCCACAGCCATCTATGAACTGCCCGTCATATCTGCGTTTTTAATTCAGCTCTGTTTATTTTGCAAAGTACTACAGGACTCATCATTACTTCATTTATCATTTCTTACATTTAAATACAAATATTAGTCACTCACTCAAAGTCAAAATATGGCCTTATAAGGAATTTCTACATTAAGAACTTCAGGCCGAAAAGTTATTACAAACTACGTTTACCTGACTGGGATCAATATAGATGGTGGTTGGTACTGGAGTAACGATTTCAGGGTTTAAAACCTGTTGTTGTATCTGTGTATTGTCAGGAATGAATTGTACAGGAATCGTGATGACTGGTAAGTTCATGTTAATTTCCCCGATGCCCAATCCATCTGAAACAGTCATAGATTGAATATTTTTAATGCGTGCTTAACAGGTTCAATAAGCTGGGAAAAATTATGACACACAAATTTTACCTGAATGTTGTTTTAGTACAACTATTAGTTAGTAATTAGTAGTTAATAGTAGTAAAATACTTTTAATATTCGAGTTACTACGATAAGTACAACATACAAGTTAAACTACATATTAATAAGGTGTAAATACAATTTAGGCTACATCAAATAAATTAAACCGTTTCAAAGGTCCTAAGGTACTTCCATAATTATTGGCCAAATAAACTAATTTTATTTCAACTCAAAGACAAATTTAATCAAAGTATTTTGTGCTGTTTTTTTAAGTTATCATCTAATATTCTTGTAATAATCCTGCTGCAGACCTACTCTAAAGGTTTTTTTCAATTTAAAAATTCACTGTTTACAGTCCAGGCCAGTTAAAATGTTTACATGTTTAGCCTGTTAATGCTTGTAGACTATCAACATTATAACTAGGAATAATGGGATTATAGTCTTCAAAATCAATTTGGAGATTGAAACCCCACCTGCAGTTGATATTTGGTTATCCTAAGGCCCAACTGACAGTGGGATTTCGATCCAAAAATGGATTTTAAAGGACAAAACTGATTACTGTAAAAATCATAGTTGTAATATTGATGATTATTGTATTGTTACATATGTTTAAACAAATTCATGAACTCATTCAAATAAAGCAAGAATGTGTTTCTTTTGCACAGCCACCTACACTAAAGTGCCGTTTTACAGATTGCCAAAATCTTTTATAAAGGCACATAATTCTCAATTCTTGTGCCTAGCCACTCAAAAGTATTAAATAGGCCTATGCTACTAGGCTAATTGCATTGTTTTGCTCTTACCATTAGCACCCAGCACAGTCGCAGTTCCATCAGAGGTAAAATAGTAACCGTTGGAGTTGTAGATTTCACTTGGAAAAGTGACGATTTGAGTGTCCATGAACCCAACTTCTTCGTGATTATCCATCGTCAAGCCTTTCTTAGTACACTTTACAATTATAGGTTTACAAGATTTATGTTAGGAAAACATATAGGCACATATATGGCATAAGGGTCATAGCCTATGCAGAACCACTATAGCACTCCTCTGGATTCCTTGCAACCAGTCCTTACCCAATTTAGACACACAACGCAACTAATGAAAGGGTGACTTATACTTCTTAAAGTTGTAGTCATAACTCGTTCCTCAAATATATGCCTACAGTCATATTAATCATTAATGGTAAAATCAGATTGACAACCACACCAGCCTATGTGTATCCAAATTCACTCAAATGATACGATTAAAACCCCGACGTTTATTATACAGTGGGCAATATAGATATTAAATACGTAAACTTAAAAGAAAAAAACTCTCAAAACTAATATTTAAAACATCTAAATCATTAATTTACAACTCTGAAAGAAAAGAAGACAGTCCCAATTATTTACTTCCATTTCTTCATCACTCGTCTCAGTTCTCCAATCTCCATACATTTTTTTCTTCAGTTGACAGGAGTGTAGCCAGGTTAGCCAACGTGTAAAGAAATATTCCAAGGTGTATAAAACATGGACTTGATATATTAGTCAATAGACAAAATATCTTAAATCTCTTACTTTACATCTTTAACTGTATTTACAGTCAATATTATTTAACTATCTAAACATCCAGAAGAATGGTTGACTTTATATCTTAGAATCTATGAAGATTATTAATGTATTGATGGAGATCGTCAAACGACCATTTGTTGGATTTTTATTGCCTATACGATGCGATGTTGTACCTTCATTACAATGACCTTGTAGAATGTACTCTTTACTATAAGAAAACCGTACGAAGGGCGGTCAAAGGTTGCAGATATAACAAAAAGAACCAAATATTTTTAATCCCCCCTAATTCAAGTACTACTCTCTTGTACTTCATTTCTATACATCAATCCCTTCTTATTATTGGGTATTTAGGTGAATTATTGAATAAGGGATATGGATCAATTCATGCAAGGGCGTACCTAGGATTTGAGCTAGGTAGGGCAGACATCTGAATGATTCATGATTATGCACTTAGGAATGTATGAGTGTGCCCCCTCACCACTCCCACCACTCCACTAAGTTCGAAAAATGATACTTTTAAGGGAAGGAAAAAATTAAATTTAGCCATTATGAATTCACATGGAAGTTTAAATATTTAACATAATATATTTAAGTTTCATTGTTAACATAATTGCTATAATTAATACTTGAATTTTGTAAGACTAATTGACGTTAGAACTATGATCAACACTAATTTTTTTCAATATTAAAAAATGTGATATTAACTAAATTTGTCTTAAAATAAGTTAGTAATAAGGTCAATGAGTACTAGGGAGAACATATAACTCAAATTATCAAGGAAAGGCTTTTGTAATATGAGGTAATTACTATACAAGTGCTCATGATATCTATTATACATCGTATAGAACAGTAAGCATCATATTTTCCAACAATTTTATTAAAATTACACATACTGTTGGTTTATTTTTACTTTAGTAACAATCTTCTAGGATTGGCTGCGAACTTATCTAATATTCCTTTAAAATGTAATTTTCTTGCCCCAATTTTCTGTGGACGCTCATCAAACACAGTCCACTGAGTCTTCCTTTTCCCATCGTGTTTCTAAGCCAGGTCTTAACACGTCTCAAGGAGCTAAACGACCTCTCTACTGTAGCTGTAGTAGCTGGGATAGCCAACAGAATTAAGAGAGCTTGTTTGATTGATGGGTAAAATGAGTTGGTTTCTGTGTACAGATCCACAATTTCTACTTCCTTTAGGCTTTCCTTAGATAACTTTATGTTCTTTCACAGATTAAACCTAAGATCTAATTCACCCTCTATCTCTTCTAAGCCATAAAACTCCATGAGGCGTTTGGCTATGTTTTTCAGCTCTTGAATCCCGATTTCGAGCATTGAAGAAGGGTGAAGTTTGGTTAGAGAAAAGGCTGCATAATTGTCTTCAGAGAAGCGATCGTTTAAAAATGATTGCAATGAATCTAGGTAGGGAATGATCAAAGCTCGTTTCCAGTATTCATTGATAGTGGACGAAGGAGGATAGTTTCTGTGCTGTTGTTTTCCGGCAAGACGTGGAATAGCAATTTCAATATCAATTTGATCAGCAACGGTGAAGCCTTCTCAAGTATCTCATTGGTTATTTGACCAACTTCTTCACGATTTTGTTGTAGTACATTTACAATTTGATGTATGTGGTTTTTCACCATAACAAGGTCTGCACTCTTTGATTGGAGTACGCTAACGACTGGTTCCAGTAATGATGAATATTTGGCAATTACTGTATTAATAATGCTATGACAAACAATGGTTTTGTTACAGCTGAGTACAACTGATAAGCGGTTTTTCTTGTGTTGTAGTTTCCTTCATTGGAGAGCTTTTCTAGTGCTTTAACAACAACTGGGAATTCCAGAGAAAACTTTCTAATACTTTTGTACTTTTAAGACCATCTAGTTTCACACAGTTTTGTCAAATTTGGTGCTGAACTTCTCTTTCTGGAGACTCTCTGAAAAAACTTATTACAGTATATCTTTTACTGTTCCGATTGAGTTTCGAATTTCTGCTAATTTGCTAGCATCGTTAACAACCAAGTTGAGCTTGTGGCGAAAAAACATTGAAAACACAAAGCTCTCTTGTATTTTTTTCTCAAAATCGCCTGCACGCCTCCTTCTTTACTGGCCATCGTTTTCTGGGGGAAGGTTTTGCCTCAAAATAAAGGTATCTATTGCCTCTGCTATAGATTGTGCATCTTGGGCTTTCAGCTCAATTAAACCCATACATTCCTCGCGAATCTTTTCTTGACTTTTGTCAAAAAATCGCAGCCCAAGAGAAAGCTGTTCTTTTCCAGATATATCAGCTGTTTTGTCAGCCATAACAGAATAAGCCTTGGCTTTTTTCACATCATTCATTATTTCATCTTTTATTGTTTCCCCACATAAAGCTATCAATTCGTTATGAATTTTTGGTGAGGTATAAGCTTCATTTTTGTGGCATTTGTCCAAGTGGCCCCTCAATCTCCCATCCCCACTATCAATTTTCAAATTCATAAGGTCATAGAAAACTCCTTCATCGCTTTTTTTGCATGAGTGGGAGTGGTGGTATCGGTGTGGTGGGGGTGTCGCGATAACGGTCGGCGGAGCTCACTGCTGGCTCAGTCGCGTGATATTAATACTTAGGACGAATCCAATGCTGTTACTTACTTAAAACAGATAAATTAAAATCTATGGTAATCGGCTTAAAATTAAAAAATAAACTTACTTAAAAATCTTTGGCCAGGGGGGGGCAGCTGCCCCCTCCTGCCCCTCTCTGGGTACGCCCATGAATTCATGGGTGAGTGTGTTGATGGGCAATCAGGTTTTAGGCGTTCCAAACAGCAATATTGACCAAAACTAGTTGTACTTAACGAGCACTGATTACTTTACACTGGGGATAAAAGAAGAGTAAATAAACAAAATAACTGGGTAGCTGTCCGGATGTTGAAAATGCTCAGTTACCCACCTGGAGAGGTTGGATCAGATAACAATAGGTTGGAAAGCGGCAACTGGGTAGGTCGCAGCAGGGCAAGCTTGCGCCATAATATTGGAAGGGGGGCCTCCCCCACTCTCCCTTGACATGTCTACTTGGGGCACTCTCCATGACTTGAAGGGCTGGAGCCCCCTGAGTAGTTATCAGTAGCCTTGCTTGTCTCCACTTCTCATGGTCGTCTGGTCAGCTGAGCCCAGTATGTCCAGGGGCTAACTTCCCCCTGACGAACTTTCTAATCAAACACTTGTTGTCGAAATGTGCTTCTATCATAAATGTCCATTTTCATGATACCTACCTCTTTTAAATCTTCCTTCAGGACTCAAAAAGTAGGACATGAACACATGATTATGTAGTCTGACCGATGACTAGCCTACAGGCTTAAAATACCCTCTAGGAGTGTTCAGTGTCCCAAATCAAATGTGTGAACAAACGATGAAACCCCATGCCTACTTTGAACATGTGCCTTTTAGTGGCTCGGCAAAGGGTTTCATATGATGACTTTTGCATGTATATTAATTGGTTGGCTAGGCTGCAACCATGCCTTTACTTTTTCTGCTCCTACTGGCAGGCAAATAATGTCTATCTTAAAACAATGTTCACAATTATACATACAAAATTTGCTGCGAATTCCGTTATGTAAACAAAAAGCCTTAATTACCAGGGTGATCCATTTAATTGTATATACTGCCACTTCAAAAACGTAAAATTCTAAAATTTGTTTTGTAAGTCTAGAAGGCTGCATTCTTTTTCATGTGAACGTGGAATTTCAATCTTTGTTTCCAAATGACTGAATGTATGTCAGCCTATTTCTCCATTTCTTTACTACTTAAAGATTATTTGTATGTATGTGGTTACTGGTTAGACGTGTTAATGGGATTAGACCTAAAATTTTCCTAACAATTTGATCTAAATTTGTCTTTTTATTGAGAACTACAGTTTTGGTTACTTAAGGCATTCTGCAAAAATGCCTTGCATAATTTGTTCAATCACTTAGGTCACAGGTTGTAAAAAAATCTCATTTACACAATTTCATTTATTTACTTTCATTTATCGGATATCTTTACTCATAGATATCTAAAACAACATTATACTGGTAACAGTTAAAATAAAACAATTGGATAACACATAATTTGTATACAAGAAATAGATTTGTAGTGAATAAAGTTCATTTCATCTCTTGGTATTTATGAAAAATCAGTAAAACAAAAAATCATCTATGAAAAATTGTATTTTTAATTTTGTTTGAATTTAGGGATAATATTAAAGACAACATTATTGACAATACTAATGACAACAAATGATAAATGTTTTGAAAATTTCTTGCAATTACTATTATTTTTCCTAGAACATCTTGAAACTTCCAAAAACAAGAACATTTTGTCATGTACCTACTTGACAGAAAAAAAGTTTCTCTTCTAATCAATAGGCTTGAATATCCCTGTACAATCACAACTAATCAAGTAAAATTGGCAGAACCTCGAAAATAGCTGAACGAGGGCGTCTTTTACATTGATCATGTGATGATACATTTACGGCCCTATTTATGCACAATGGCTCTCTAGAAACTAAACCATTCAACAATTTTACCAACTTTACCCATTCTTCGGTTTATTAAAAATAAATTCCTATCAGTGTAGGGTTGGACTGGCAGCTCTGCAGGCAGGAATATAAAATTAAAGTAAAAGTAAAGTTTGTCTTGTTTAATGAGGCAAAATTAGGACTATGGAGTCTCTTACCACTCAACCTAACTTTTACCCAGCATTAAGGCAAAGTCACTTAACAAATTGTTAGTGATGACAGCGTGGGTTAAACCCGTGCCACTGGACGGTGAGATCTGGAGTCGCGTACGATACCAACTGCCACAATCCTCGGACTTAAATGGGATGTTGCCGCAGATGCCATTGTGCATAAACAAGGCCTAGATGTCAGAAAACTTCCTAAATAAAATTTCCTAATTTCCTAAATTTGGCATACATAACAACAAAAAAAAATGCTACAATTAAGTTGTATAGATCACTCTAGTGCAAGAGATTACTCAATTTTATACTGGAAATGCAAGTTTTATGGCTGCAAAATTTGCTGGCCATCTACAAATTAAAATTAATTTGATAACAGTTTCAACTTACCTACAGTTGACACTGAAAAGGTTTTTTACTTTTAAAGCCAGAAATATTTGTCTGCCAACATAATTTCTTGTATTATTAATAAGGGAATCTGTCATTTTTTATTTAGCTTAGGTGCTTGGCTCGATGTAGTCACGCTTTTAACTTTCTCGTCCTCCAAAAAGCACAGCCCTGGACTAGAAACCAACTACGCTTTTCTAACACCCAACATCCACTTGTCACATTACATGATCGAACAAAAGCTCTCCGCCTTAAGATCTTTGCCTTCTCTCAACTCCTGAGCCTTCATTGCTAAGAATGTGTTCTTCTGTTTCTCCTCGAGGAAGGGCGGGAGCGGTGCGTTCCAGTCTGGCGGAGGTTCGGTCCGGTCCTCCCAGACCGGGTTGTTGAAATGCGGGTTTAACCTCTTGTACCGACGAATTTCTTCGTTTGCAATAATCGCCTCCTGAAACCCAACAAAACCAGAAGAGTGAGGAATTTTTGAAAATGAGAGTGGTTAGCCCTAGCACAAAAAGCCTGTTGGGTATTGACTGATTTTGCATTGTACCCAAGTGGAATGATTAGCTTCAATTGGTTTTTCTGTTATTTTGTACAATGCTCTTTATGTTCTGTTATTTATTTCGTGAGAGTTATTTTGGTATCATTATCTATAATCATACCAATTATATGGTGATTGAGTGGCAAAATTTAAAGGTGCTTTCTCACGAGGTAGTTGAAGGCGCTTGTCCACTTACCGGCTAACAGCCCTTTACACGATGCTAGTAGTAGTAACTTCCTATTAGCCAGAAAAGTAGTAGCCTACAAGTCGTTTTTATTTATATGACCAACTTAAAAACACTAGCCGATGTGAAAGCAAGATGCTAGTCACTGACAATTTCTAATTGGATTGAGCGATAGGGAAATGCTCGTGCTAATAGAGCACATTATGTTTACAATAAAGGACTCAATCCTTGTATACGACTCAATAGAGAGCATAACCCTAGTTACCACTACTAGGCTAATAGGGTGTACACGAGGAAAGTAGAGTGATTGGAGCAAGCCACTTGCCACTAACCTTGTACAAAACCCTCTTAATCAGGTCCACATGACCTTGCACTTTATTGCCATCTCCAGTTAACATAGCCACTTGACAGGAAGAGTTTTTTTAAAATTCAGGTGATAAAAATATGTATATATCACAAATCTAATATACACTCAAAATGTAAAATACTACTCACAAGTGCAGCCTTGTCTTTCGTGTCCTTATACTTGCGACAGTTATTGTAGTCGTGCATCCAACTGTTGCAGTCTTCCATTTTCCCGTCCACAAAATATTGTTGGAACCGACCTCTGATGCTCTTGCAGTCATCAAACTCTTCATCGTATAAATAGCAAGATCTCACCTGTAAAATTGTATAATTTCTGAAATATTTGGCGTGAAAGTATTATAATACAATACATTTAGCAGATTGTTGGTCGAAATGATGGAGCAGCCAAGTATTCAAGTAAGTAAAGTTCTAGGCATATTAGTATTCAATGACGTAGTAAACGTAGCTAGTAAAGAATGTGCAGTATTTTTCTCTGTTATTCAAAATTATTTGTGTACATAATAATAATGATCTACATACCATCCATATATTTTTTGGCAAATCTTCTTCTTTATTTTTTCGTTTCGACTTCCCCATTTCGGATCAGTTTGTGGTAAAAGACGACAACAAACAGTTACGATACTAGACTCCACTAGTAAAACATGAGTTCAAAATGAAAAATAAAACTTTTGTCGAAAATTATTATTAATAATTACTAACGTGCTAGGTCCACAACAATTTTTATTCCTAACCTTCAATACAGGAAAATTAAATAGGTTATGTTTACAGTTTACACCTCCAGTCCTCCACAGATTCGTCACGGGTAGCCTTCGATTCAGTGCGATGGAGTAGGTATCGGCTGTGTATCGATACTTAAACTACACAATCGATAGTTGCAACTACGAAATGTCCGCGCTTAAAGAGTGAGCGCCCCCCCCTCACCAAAACTAAAAAGAGGGCAGTGAAGAAATTCATATAATTTTAAAATTTATATGGTGAAATCTAAAAATTGTCATACAAGAACAACTATTTATGTTTATTTATTGACGGCATAGTATTGACTTTCGTTATCAAGTATTAAAGTATATATGGACACAGATTATAAAGTACGTTTAGGGGGTGTGGCTTCTGCTTGATAAATTTGTTGTTTATACTTTGGTGGTTGTCTTGCCAATTGTGGTTTTGATTAAGTTTTTGGATCCTGGAGTAAATTAATAATTTATTTTAAATTATTGGTAACCTATCTATTTACACTGAGAATTGAAATATCAATTAAAGCTTAAACATGAGATTTTTATTTTACTCTACTCTTCTTTTGGCTTGCATAAAGTTGGGTATGTCATATTTATTTTGCCTAGCCTTGGCCAAGATTACACATACTGGCTTATGGTTTTTAATGTTTGGTATATTAGCTGTGTTCGTGTAGTTTCCAATAAGTCGTCCTATATCATTTTAACAACAATATGTTTAATGTCA
Organism: Matsumurasca onukii; assembly: GCA_018831715.1. NCBI lineage: Eukaryota > Metazoa > Arthropoda > Insecta > Hemiptera > Cicadellidae > Matsumurasca > Matsumurasca onukii. The sequence continues at coordinate 4,513,375 of CM032059.1, read as the reverse complement.
TAATATTTTTTTAGTCAATAAAATTTATCATATAGGTCTACCACTTGTAAGACTTCGATCCCTAATTCGTTAATTAATTTCAACAATTAAATAATTTATGTTATTTAGTTTAAAAATTCAAAAAGTCTGCAAAGCTACAACAACAATTAGGTTCATCACAGTTTTGTTTTGATTTTAGGTTATTCAATGGAATGCTATGTTTGTGAAAATCAAGACGACAACTCTGGGAAGTGTTTGAAGACAATAAAGACATGTGCCCCTGAAGAAGATATGTGCCTATCTGAGATAAAATGGGGAAGTAAGTATCTGTAGCACTTTAAAACCTCTATTATAACACTCATCAATGGTGGGATTATATTTTCAACAAAATAAAAGTGCAAGCCAATTTTCTAGCGGGTTTTCAGCAACAAAAAATGTTTTTGCAACATTTTAACAATTCTTGTCTGCACACAGCTCAACCGTACTGGTCGCAAGGGGCCAAGAAGCAGTACTACATATCGGGGCTGCAGGCGACAAAGAAGACGGTAAACCACTCGTTTAGGGCATTAGCACTGCACTCACATATGGTACCAGGACTGGAAGTGCGCGGAGTGCTGTGCAGGGGACCGCTGCAACTACTATGTCATTGTGAGTAGTTTTTTAAATGAAAGAATAAATCCGGGGCAGACTTCAATACTTTAAGGGGTAACCGTTGTGGGAAGGTGTGGAAACTTGTATAAAATACTTTTTCACAATGGCAACCCACCGTGTTTCGGAACTCATGTTAACCTTTTAGTTGATCGTAATTTTACACCGTACGTCAGCAGAAAATTACAAGCAGAAACAGAAACGACGGTGAACTAGGCCTAGACTTAAACGATCTAGACTTTACTCAAAATGAAATATATTTTTGTGTGCTCTATGAGGTGTCTTGTATTCATTTATAACCAGACTTTTTAAGTAAAGTGAAATATAAAAGTGGTATAAATTAAAAACACAACAGGCGCACGGAGTAGTCAAAATACTGCTAAAACCAGCAAATAAGCGATGCAGATGGGGGGTCGCCGGCCGACACTAAAGTTGCGCGTTGAAAGGTTAAGTCGTTGGTCCATTCCATTGGTCGTTCGTTGGGCTATAAATTAATGACCAAATCTGGGGAACAGTCGGCCCTATTTAGTAACAAGTCACACCTCATCAACCATTAAAAACATTCCTTTCAATTTAGACAATCCCACATGTTGGAATATATTTTGATTATTTGGATTAACTTCCCAGCTTGATTATTAATCATTCTAAAAGGTCTTGTTCTAAACGCGAGCAGCAAAGATGATTTTATAGTTTTTCAAAATAGTAAAACTAGGACTGAATAAGTCAGAAACAGATGCGTATTGTTCGGTCAGTGGTGAAAGACAAAATTCATGTTTGACCGGAAAAACCAAACGTTGGACAATCGGTAGCCAACATGACAAACTTTCTGTCAAAATGGCGTTTTATTAAGACAGTAAACTAAACAAGATTATATTTTGTTGTTTATTTTTCAGACGGGAAGCAGCGCCATCAAAGCCAGCACAGTGGTCACAGCTGTTTCGGTTGTTGTCGTCCTTCTCACCGGATCTCTGTTCAAATTTTGAAATCCCAAGAATCGTAAAACGTCTACAACGTAATCTGCCTTTCAATATCGATGACTCGTAAATATTTTTATCACTAGTATTATTTTTACATAATTTTGAATGGTTTTATTCGTGATCTGAACATTGTCCGTCCAGTATATGTGAATTTTAGTAGTTTATAATTGTATATGAATTATTGTATTTATTTTTATACAGTCGGTTTTATACAATTTGTCATGTTAGATTTTAGTACTTGACGTAAAGTTGTAGTTAACAGTAATATAGGATATTTGAATCACTGTTCAAGTAATTTTAAGGTATTTTTTTAAAAGTAGATTTGAGTTTAAGAAATGTATAAGGTTTCAGTGAGTATAAGGCAAATTTAGACAAATCTTTGGTAAAGATTAAATTTTAGAAAAACTTACCCTATCGTTATTACAATAATTATAATTTATATTATTTTAAATTCATTTCTCATTAGTCATAAGTTATTTTTTATAATGTACAGTATTATATTGTAACAAATGATATGTTTGTTTTTATGATGCTTTCTATTTCTTGTCAATTGCACATTTTGTATTTTATACGGTTGTAAATATTTGTAAGATCGTCGGAAGTTTACCATTATTGCCTTAAGTATCATTGGCATAAAGATTTCATTTGTATAATTACAAAAATTAGCTTTTTAGGATTTTAACCTCACACTTTTATTCCAACAATTAACATTATTTGCTGGGCTTGCGTTTATAGAATAACAATTAAATTATGTATACAATACAGTTTAGTTTTTATTTAAGTTGGGACTTACTTTTCAAACGAACTGATCTGATTTCACGCACAGCACAAAAATATGTAGTTTAGTGTAATTTAAGATTCTACACATTTTATATTTTTAGTAATATTACAATTTTACAAAACATATTTGTTGTCAATATGTCTTAAATCATTAAAAAACAAACATATTTTTCTTAGTTTTGTGTTTTTGTAACCTCCCTTCAGGTGTATTCACGTTTTTTTTTTTAAGATTGGCTAAATGGGCTGCCAGCTAACCAAAATCCTAGCTGAGCCAACTCAGCCTCAGGCCTTTTGAGCCTTTGGGCTTTTGGTTCTAGCCAACGGAGTGGGAAGGGTGTGGAACAAGATAAGGAAGGTAATGGGTCTGCTATCATCATGCTTGAGCGACTGATTTGGGGGTTGGCTTGTATTAACTAAATCACTATTTGAGATGCCGACCACTCTCATGATGGTATTTTAAGGCAAATATGTGGTGAAGGATGAGTGGTAATAATGAGTTATGAGGTTTAGTCTTGTTACAAACTAAGGCATATTCTTCCTTAGAATGCTTCATTAATTAATAGCCTAATGACCAATGGAAATACAAGGACCAACGGCTTAACGTGACTTCCGAACCACGCAGGCAATGGTCTGATATGTCTAAACGATGGTGGTAGTTGATGCGGGTATCATCAGATGATCACTGAGACTATCTGAGCCGCTTTAGATCTATATCATCCTCAAAACCTGACCTCCATGAAGCTGGATTACAGGACCACGCCACGAGTCCCAGTCAAATTCACGGTTACTTTTAGTTGCAGTTATTTCTAATAATCATATACTGCCTGTTGTCTTACCTCAATTCTTAGTTAATTATCTGTGGTTAAGAATTTATAGAGAACTATCTTCATGTTCTAGTTGGGAATTTTTCATAACTACACTAGAGTTCCGCTAATCTGAAAATCCAAATACTGTTGGAGGAGAAAAAATTAATAAAATTGTTGAGTAGGCAAAAAAAAATAAAACTAGTATTCCAAGTTATGTCATACAGTATGTGTTTAATAACGAACCAGCACTCACAATGGCACACTATACATGCAGGTATGTGCTCAAACAATAGCTTTAAATAAAACACATCCACTCGGGGTAGCAAGTGACACAATGACAGTACGAAACGGTGAGTCATCGTTTGTTTTTAGAAGGGATGACCGTGCTGTAAAGACCTGGGCTCGGGGTTAGGGTGGAAAAGGCAGGGTCGTATTGTTACACACGTAATAATATTTATAACTGAAGACCACAGAATATAAATATTTCCAAAGAAGGTTGAAAAGGTGGCTTCAAGAAAATCCATTTTATTCGATGGAGGAATTTTGTACAAGAAACACAAAATTATAATGTACTGAATTAAGATGTCAAAACTGATTAACTCTAAGTTCATTCAGTTAATAATCATTAAATCATTTAGCCCTACTGCCATAACCATCTGTGTACTACTCGTCATGTCTGCGTTTTTAATTCCGCACTGTTTATTATTGCAGAGTACTACAAGACATACATACATAATTTCTTACATTTAAACATAAACTATTAGTCCCTCAAAGACAATATACCGGTATGACCTTATATATAATAATATATAATAAATGCAGCAAAATATGCCTAAAATCCAAATTTTCGCTAACCCGAACAGGGTCCGGTTCCAATGAGTTCGGATTAGTGGGACTCTAGTGTATTAATTTCCTTCATCAAAGAGACCAAAACGTCGTAGAACAAAACGGTTTACAGTTTTGAGTGTCCTAACATCTCCTGAGTCGAATGGCGAAACTATATACATAGAATATATAGCCATGGGGCCGAATTAAACAATGTGTACCAACAATCAATAAAATTCATTCAGTCAACCAAGATCATATATGGTGGCTGTCATATATGTGTTTCTTTTTCGTAACCTAATGCTCAATTTTGGTTTGTTCTTGACCTTTAATCTGCTTACACTAATATTACATCTGCGTTCAAATATTACAATTTTCCTTGGACTGCAATATGATTCAAATTTATGAGACACTCAAAATCATCCTTCTCATTGTCATCAAAGTTGAAAGTGTTGAAAACATCCAATCCTTCATCACCAATAGCACTGAGCAAATGGGCAGTCTTAACTTAATCCTTTACCTTCTTACCTTGCCTGCTAGCTCTCAAATAGAATTCAAATTTCTGCTGAAATCTTTTCCAATTTTCACTAACATTTCCATCAAAAGTAATTGGTTCAGGTAATCTAAATCTTCCAGATATTTCCATTGTATCAAATTAGATCAAATCACTTCTGACACCATGTACTATTCAGTAAATTATGAAGTCAAACAAAGACATTTTAACTTTCAGCATCACGAGAGGTAATCCAGATACAAAAGTAAATAAACACGAAGCTAACAAGTAACAATAATTGATACTGTCCAGTTCAAAACATATGTTTTTTAAAACTATAAACAGTTATTAAAGAAACACATATATGCCAGTGGCTGAAGCCAATATTAAGCTATTTTAATATCCCGAAAACACAAAGAAATGTAGTAAGTACCTCTTTGAAATTAAATGACTGTGGGTAGGGTAAAGAAAAATCCAACACAGTATTTCTTATAAAATAATATTAACTATTATGTACAATTACTAACAAAATATAAACATAACTACACTATATTTACCAAGTGACTGAGTATTTTGCAAATATACATTGATTTGTAAAACACAACTATTACTCAATGAAAATTGTGTTCTTCCTAACTTCTTGATTTAACTTGTTGTATATACAATAAAATCTGTCTATGTTGTTAACAAAAAATAAACACTTTAGGCCTTAAACTAAAAACAAAATTCTTGACAATTTTTTTAGAGTTTTCCTACAACCGTACACAACATTACAAACTGGCCTGTTAGTTGCTAAAAATGTATGAAAAATAAATACACAGTGGTTGCATCTAAAATTTGTATATATACAGAAAGTACATTTAAAATACACAAAAGCTTGTGTCTACGTCTTCACAACCGTTCTAAGACGCTCATGCCTACGTCGTTTGCAGCAAAATCTACGAAAACTGTTCAAGCAGTAAGTTCTCTTCCCATCTGGTTTGAAGAAGTGGGGATAGATGCAAAAGAGAGTAAAGAGTCGTTGGTGGCTTAAAAGAGGTGATGAAATCTGAATACAAAAATAATATAGTTTGACGAGGCTGCACAAAAACGAGAATCCATTTAGGAAATTGAGCAATTTAAGTTTATTAGGAATCGGAAAAAGTGCACACAAACATCTGATTGGATTCCGTAATCCCCATTAACTTGTCTTTATTTTTTGGAAAAAATATTTGAGGACTGTTCTCATATAATTTTAATTGAGTCCAAGAACTTATAAAATTGGATCACATGGCCATGAAATCAGGTCGCATGATTTGGAAGACCATTTTCCAAGCCCAGTTCAAGTCGTGTGGCCATCCGATCTCACAACCTTGAATGGCATGTTAGATCATTTTATGGCCTTTTTTTCAATATTTTGGGGATATTTTGAATCAACAAAAGTGTATTAGAACAATTCTTGAACAAAAGGAAGACATCAGGATGGAAATCAGCAGAATCAACTAAACATTTGTAAGACGTTAGGGAAGTGTCACAGGTGCATGAAATAATGCCTGCCGCCAGGGAAGTCAGAGTACAATTCAGAAAGGTTTCTAAACACTTAGCATTTATAACATAATTTTAAGTAAAAGGAAAAGAACGGACTTGACATAATTTTATTGATTATTTTAAATTTGACATTATTTTGGAATGGCTTTTACTTCCCTGAATCCATGATCTTTGGGTATAAATCTCTTTAGGGCGCCTAAAAGGTTACGAAAAAGTCTTTGATTCAATCTACACTCAATTAGCCCTTCTCAATCCAAACGAGGAGAGAACTTGCCGTCAGAACAGCTCTCTAAGTACAATGGTCAGTCTTGAAGAAGGCACTCAGTCCTTGGATTCTCAGGTCACAGGTGATTGAACGACCAGAAGTGACTTACGACTCAACCTGCTCAGTGAAAATAAAAGGATCATTATAAATGTTGTTATCATCAAAGAAGTTTTTTTTAAATCCAACTACATTTCACCAAGAGGTCAATCACGCAAGACTCATTCTTTACATCCAAGGCCGGCAGACCAGTTGCAGATGCCGCCGATGGGGTCAAAAGACAGACCGCGCGGACATGTGTACTCCCAGCCCAGCAGGTGTTCGTTCTCCATCTTCGCACACGAGATGAACTTCTTGCACGCGAACGGATGCGGGAAGTTCCCGATGTCCAGGCACTCTATGTAGCCGTCGTTGTGTATCCGTACCTTGCCTGCAAAAAACAAGGGTAATATTATTTGTTGATTTTCTTTTTAGATAATTGGTTTGGCCACATAGGCCGCCAGCCAGAATAAACTTAGCTGGGGAAACACAACCTTGGCTTCGGAGCAGGAAGGATATGGAACTTGATCAAGGTAAGGAAGGGAATGAGTCTGCAAAATCTAGCTTGGGCGACTAATTTACCTTCAACAAGGATAAAACCATTATTTCTTTATCCTTATCCTTTAAAACCAATGCTCTACAAACTGCTTCATAGACGTCTTCTAGGTCAACTGGAGGTAACCAGACATATTCACTCTCTCTTCAGAGTCACTTTCTTCTGCCAATTCACTAATTCACTCTCGAGAGTGAACCTTCTTTAGCACACCTTCAGTTACCTACCCAGCCTTAGACATAATTTTTCTTTGCTCTGCCCCAGTATAGAAAGGTTTTGGAATGACCTGGTATCTGGCATCATAACTAGTAAAACTGAGGGTAGTTAGTTACTGTCCTTTTTGTTCAATGGAAAATGTCACCAACACTGTTTTACATGTTCTTCTTATTCACTAAGGATGAAACATGTCTGTTATAATATTACAGATGTTCTTCTAATTCACAGACAGATAAATATGTCACCAATAATATTTCAAGTGATTTTCACTAAAATGGAAAAAGTTTCACGATAATATTTCTAGTGTTCTTCTTGTGTACTAACAATGAAAAATCTGTGCAATAAAATTTCAAATATTCTTCTTCTTCGTGTTAACTAACGATGGAAACTGTTCGCATAATGTTTTAAGTGTCCTTCTTGTTCATGAAAATTAAAAATGTCCTCTATAATATTTTTTTTCAGCTTCTTGTTTACTAACAATGGAAAATGTCTGCAATATTACTTTAAAGTTAAAAAGTGTCCCATCGTCAAAAACACCCTGAAAAAAATTTTAGTACCCCAGCAAAGTTAGTAAAATATTGAATTTTGGACATTTTTGTCTTATTCTTAAAATTTAAAACATTACTAAAACCGACACATTAATATCTGACCTACTACAAGCCGTTTCCTTCTTAAGGTCGAGAAAACCTAAGAAACCTCATAGAACATGAGAGCGTAATCCTGAGACCGCAAAACACGTTCTTATCGAATGTGAGTCCCTTGAGGCCAGGAGAAGGGGTCTTCAGGGGTATCGTGAGTGGCAGGAGTTACATCCATACGAATTGGGTAGCGCGATCCTTGAGCTTTGTAAGCAAACGGGGGTGGGGCTGCCTAATTAGGAGATCAGGGAGCCAGCACAATAAACCAAAGGGTTGACGCGCGCGTGGTCTTGAGCCACTTTTCCCCATCAATCTAATCTAAGAAACCTCGTAAAACAACAAGAGAAACCGGTCTAAAATGCATAAAAACATCAGTCTAATTCCAAAATCATCCCACCCCTTGACCATAAATAATTTATAGGTATATGGTATGTTTATGTCCATGGCTTGTGAAAATCCTCATGGAAAATCTAGTGTAGCCTTTATTGAAGGTTGAATTTTAAACAAACAAACAATAAATAAATGAGAGGGAAATCATTTTGGATAAGGTCAAAGCACATTACGCAATATTTTCTACTCCATTTGTAAAATCCAATGGACTAAAATTAATCTTGTAAAAAGATGAATTCTCTCACCTAGCAGGGAGAACCGACACAAGCAACTCACCGAATAGAACAGTACCGAAAATTGTACTTTGTAAATAAGTTTTAGTTGTTTCCGTGAAACGTTATTTTGGTTACGAGAGGTTCTCAAGTATTTCTCCCCTTACCGCTGAGTGGCACATCGACGGGTTCTGCGTAGTAGTCCTCGTAGTCCGGAGCCAAGTCATCGTAGGGCTTGTGCCTGGAGATGTACTGAGACTTGGGTGTGACGGTGGGGCTGATCTTGGCGAAGGCTTAGGTGCCCTCACCACGGACACTGGGGGCCTGGGCCTCTCCGTCGTCGTGGGAAGGGTTGTCTGGATGAAGCGCCCCGTCTGTCTCCTCAACGTCGAGATTGTTACTGGTGCAACTGTTGAAATTAAGTAAAAGCTTTTATTTGTTTTACTCTCTATTCAAAAGTTTCCAAAAGTCCCAGTATATAGTTTAAAGCAACTAAACCAGACCATTGAGTTTTATTTTCATGGATTTAGTGTCAGTTGAAATGTTTTGGCATATAATATTTATCTTTCATTCAAGGGCGCCTATAGGGTATCTTCAGGGGGGCTAACGTAGCGGGTGGTCTGGTGGGAATCCTCAAGAGGATGGTAGTCTTCCCGGGAAAACTAAAAGAAGTATTATCTACTGAAACTTGTTAAATTGACCGTTCTGGAAGAAAAATGTAGCATACTTGATGACCAAAATTTCCCATATAAACCTTTCTCTTGTCAGGAATAGGACTGATAAAATCAATACTACCTTCGCTTTTTAGTTCCAATTGTGTTATTTGTATTCATATGCTTCCTTTTGATACAGTTTATATACAACATTCTTTTGAATCACCCTGTATAAACTATACCACTTGCACTCAACCACCTCCTATTCCAATGAGAGTGAAAAAAATTCATTAACTTGAATTTCCAAATAACAAATGATGAAATTGCCTCAAAAAGTCCATTATTTTGTTATAAAAAGTATTTTTATTAACAATTTGTTTATTTTGAAATATTATTATTTTATTTTATTTTTATTTTAAATTAACTTGTCTTGTTTTTCATCTCTACCATAATATAAGTAATAGGATATATACATTTTTATGAATTCCTAGTATTTTATTGTTTTTTCAACTTATGGTGCTATGTTTTGTTAATTTACCATTATTACCTTATTTTATACTATCTTTACTTTGTTCTCTTATTATTAAGACTGATATCAAACCAAAGGGATGAATGAGAGTGTGTATGCTATTGTAATGTATGTATGAATGTGTTATTGTGGGTAATTGTTCTTTTTAGTCTTAACTTTAATTTAAGAATTGCAATACGAGGGTTGTTCAATAAAGACTGAGACTGAGCCTGGGATTCCCACAAACTCTGTTGATAAGACATGACTTCAGGTTTTCCAATACCTTAGGACCCTATTGTTTACCACCAGTAACTAAATCGGTTATCTCTATCACAAAACCATCAGTGCTCGTTTGAACATCACCTTGGTAATTGCCGCCTCCAACGTTTTATCATATCAAGTTTGTGTGAATAACGATAATGCATTGTTTTGTGTTAGACTCAACAAAACTACCACTGACACTTATGAGGACATAAAGTGCTTTGGAGAGCGCAATGTGCTTCCTGTTTGCTGGTACAAAGATTTTAAGGAGGGCAGAGAGGACCCTGAGTTGCAGGGAGGTGGTGCTCCAGTTACTGGTCTGAAGACACCATCAATACAGCAGCTGCAATGATCAAAACTGACCGACGTCTGACCATCAGGCAGATTGCTGAACCTGACATATCGGTAGGTAGCGCCACACAATTTTAAAGACCATCTTAACATGTCTAGAGTTTGTGCCGTTGGATCGTTTACTCACACCAGAACAAAAGCAAAATCGTGTCGATGTTTGCCTAAGTGGAAGGCCCGAAGAAGGATTGGTGGAAGAGCAATAAGAGTAATAACTGCTGATGAGTCATGAGTTTACCAGTATGATCCTGCAATGAAAGTCCAAAGCACAGAATGGGTAGGAAAGAAGGTTGCCCAGCGCAACCAAATCGCAAACAAAGCTATGGTAATTACTTTTTGACCATAAAGGAATGGTGTACACTCATTTAGTTCCACGTGGACAGACAATCAATGGTACTACAAACAGGTTTTGGCTACATTGATGAATGATCACATCTCTCGAAGCGTCCAGAACTGAGGAAACTGGAAACTTCATCATGACAACGCACACTCACGCGCAAACATTGTGACAGAATATTTGGCCAAACGAACGAAGGACCGTTCCCACCCATCGATGGTCCTGACCTAGCATCCTGCGACCTTGTTCCCTACTGCAAAAGAGAACTTAAACGTCGCTTTGACTCAACAGGATGCAGTAAAAGCTTTGGCGGTTCTCAAGAACATGTCAAAGGATGGCTTCTCCCACGCTTCCAGGCATGACAGAAGCGCTGGGACAAGTGCATTTTGCTTAATGGAGAGTACTTTGAAGGTGAAAAAATTGTTGTAGATTAAGGTTAAAGAATAAAAGATTTATAGAACCAGTCTCAGTCTTTATTGAACAAATGCATAAATTGTAAATATTGTCTGATGTAATAAACGATTTGATTTGATTTATAAATAATGTTTCCCAAAAGCCAGGGCCTTCCCGGTAGCGTTTACCATGCTTTTTTTATTGTCTACACCAATGGCATTTTACTGTGTTACTTAACCTAGGGTCTGAGGGATCCCAAAGGCTTTAGGGAAAGCGTCCAAAATGCCTGGCGCCGAATCGAACCCGGCCGACTTACGGTAAGCCATGACTCTACCCACTGAGCACGGACGCTAAACGCGGCTTTCATTTCTTACAGAGACTACAGACACTCACAAGTCTCTGTGGAGGGAGGGACGGTGGCCAAGGACTGGATGGCATCGACAGCCACGTTGGCGAGGTCAGGTAGTGTCGAGTCCTCCAGCGCTCTGAACGCTTCCTTGCTCTCTATTCTCTCAGTGTCCACTTCGTGGAGCGACTGCAAAACACAGAGTCAAACATTTGAAACAGACTTTAAAAATGGAATTTCACACCAATCACTTTCATCTCATCTATTAGTGCTTTTTTACTGTTGCTGGAATATCATGAGCACATCACCTCGTCAGAGTGGTTGTCGTCGAATTGGACGGAGCGCAGGTGCAGTGGCGAATTTGTTTTGTTGTGGCAAAGCGTTGACGTTCGGCCTCACCGTCCGGCGCGGGAACTCGTACCTCCTCGGCTTCACCGTGGTCTCGTATTCATCTAGGGGAACAGATGTTATTGTTACTATCCGTAGTAAACAATTATTTTTAAGTATAAGGAACTGTCAAAAATTGGACATATAAAATTACATGACTGAGAAATTTGCCATAGTTGAGGAATTGTTGGTTTCCCCAATGTCTCGGAAAGGTGAGTCCTCTCAAAGACTGTACTGGAAAGGTAACGAGCAGTGGCTAAACTTTTGTTTTCTGAAGGACGAAACCACTAAAAATCAACTTAAGAATAGTAAAACAATATTAAAAAGTCATATGAATTGAAAACAATTTCAAAAGTGGATAGATAAAGACAAACTTGGCATGTAATGACACGTGTGATTTGGACAATTCTGCAAGACTGGTAGAAGCATCAAACAATTTGGTGAAACCCTGAATTGACGTACTTAACCCCCTTGGAAACCCAGACCAGTGTTAATAAAGAAACTCCAAAAACCCCTTTAAAAGTGGAATTTATAAATAGAGGCTGCAATTCATCCTGGGTAATTTTTTTTGTTATCATGTAAAAATTATCATACATACAAAGGGTCATCACATGAAAATAGAGTTTGTTGGATTTCAAAGCCACTTAAAACGCTTCTTCGAAGTTGACGTGAGGTTATGTAGTTTCTGGCTGCTCGCAAACATGTCAGCTTTTTTAGGCCTTTAGACTACAGACATCAGTCAGACCTTTTTAGACGCATCCTTAAATATCACAAGAGAAACCTTTTAGAGTGGAATAGACAATTATTGTTCCTAATAAATCACTTCATTCAGATGAAAAAGGTTGAAATCTTTCATAAAAATTTACTAGCAGTAGTCTTTACCGAACCGTTGTAGTCAACTTACTTGCGTACTGACTACCTTCCGTCGAGGTTGTGATGTTTCTGGACTCGGGTTTGTACTTGGTGACTCTCCTCCTGAAGAACTTGTTGCTCGTGGTTCTCTCAGTCACGATGGCAGCTTCGGTTGTCGTGGTCGACCGACTTCTGCTGTTAGAGTTCAGCGGTCTTCGGAAACTGACCTTGGCGCGATTTCCCCCAACCTACATAAGTATTGTACTTAGCTGGTTTTGTTTTTAATTTAATTATTTAAAATGATATAATTAAGTAAAATGTGAAACAAAATAAATCAATGTTCACAACAAAAATAACTTTATGAACTTTTTCAAACCTTGAATATTCTTAAGAGACCTGTCAAGTTGTTTAACTTTCTTAAAGACTAAATTTTTCCTGGTCACAATTTGTACTCAACAAAATACTCAGCTGTTACATTGATTTTTTACCTATAATACAAACTTAGGTGCTCATATTTGAAATGTAATGTTTTATCACGAGCATTTTATTAAAATACTGTTGCTATTATATTGATACTGAAAAAGATAATTGTCTAAGAAAAATGTCAATATTAATAATAATGTTTCAAAAGTTACGTCAATTCCCTGCTCTTGATTTCAGTTTACGAATATCTATTTTGTACTAGAAAAGGCACATGGAATAATATTGTCAAATATCAACTTTTGTCTGCCTCCCTTATTAGGCTGGCTCTCAGAGTAAATTAAGAAATTGGTACCAAAAATAAATTTATAGACATAAAAAGGCTTGCCTAACCTAAAGAGGAGTCCTTGTATGTTTTGGATTTTCAATATGAAAATAAATACAACACAAATTGGAAATACTATACTAAATTAATTTTAGTTTTGTTATTTTCCCACTTAAACATAAGTTACGAATCAGTTCACACAGTTGCTTATGTTAAGAAATCAGTAGTGTTACCAGTAGTCTCTGGTTTACCTAAACCTCTAGAGTTCAAAGAACACAAACACTAAGTCAAACGATCGCACACAACATTACTAGCACAAATCAGAAGCTGGTTGTACAGCCACTGCTCGTTCGCTGTTAGTTATCAAACCACAAATCAAACAAGCTGAACAAACTCAGCCGCAAAACAAACAACAAACCTGCAAACATTACGGTCGCTATGTTAGTACCAGCTCACATGCCCCACTGTCCCGTATCAACAAGCTCAACTCGCATGGGCGAAGCACATGCTGACCAGATAACAAATCTGATTGGTTCTTACGAAACGATTCGTTCCAAGAATCATTGTTAATAAATAGTTAAGAGTGTGATCATGCCACTCTGTTAGACAGTTTGAGAAGAGATTAGTCAACAACGAGCGACGTGCGTTGAGTCAGTCCAAGTCGCACTACAAAACTATCTTCCTACCTCTGATTGGTCATCTGTCGGATAGTCAGTGGAATCTTCGTCATCGTCACCCAGCACTCCGTCGATGTCTTCCAACAGAGAGTCTTTGGCTTTGATCTTTCCTCTGGAGCTCGACTCTAGAGAATTGCCGAGAGGCAGGTCTTTTACTGATCTTGGAAAACTTCCTCTCGGCGTTTCGTCTGATTCAGTTTCTCTCTGGACATACAGTGATGTTCCGGTGTCCAAGTCACTGAGATCTTTGGGCTGGAATCTGCTCGAGCCTCGTCTTAAAGAGGTTTTCGCAGGGTTGTTAACTTCATCGTTTTCAACTTTTGTCCTTTTTCTTAACACAACCCTTCGTTTGTTGCCGGTATTAGAATCAACTTCCAAGTTATCAACTTGGTTCCTACTTCTCAAAACTTTAACCTTCCTCTTTCTGTTGTTTTCATTTGCATTATCTTGAGCTTCTCTACCGACAGAATTTATTCTTTTGAACTCGTCATTGTTAACACTGTTATACGGCCCTAAATTGTTGGTTCTTCTGGGTTTAATTATTGCATCTTGAACATAACTTTGAGAATTTGATATTTGGTAAGATGCAGCTGGTTTGTCAGTTTCTTCTAATCTAAATCGACTTGTGCTTCGTCCTCTAGAAATGTTGTTACTCGCCCTATCTCTATTTGGGGACAGAATCTACATTATCAGCAATTTCTTCTGGAGAGGTTACTTTATTTTTTCTGACTAGAACTTTTCTCCTCCTAGAAGATATGTCTGACTCTTCTTTAGGCTTAACTGCTACAGAGTCTTTTCCAGAACTCTCAGGGTTTATTTTTCGTCTTCTTGTCAAAACTGAATTACTTTTTCTAACATCTTTCAACACCGCATTTCCAGTATTTTGAGCTTCATCAGGCTCTGCATTTTCTCTGAAGCGAATCGTACCTCTCCTTCCAGTATAAGACTGCTCTGAATATTTGGAAGCAATCAAATTCAAAACTTCTTCGTCAGCTGGATTTTCATCAGCTGAGTGATTAATTTCTGATTGTTTACCTTCAACCTCAGAAACTGTAATATTTTTCACATCTTCTTTTTCTGTATTGTTCAGAAAGCCCCCTTGGAACGTGTCTAGACTAGATTCCGAGTTATGTTTTTCCAAGTTATCATCAGCTTTACTGAACTCATCGACAAGTTCTGTGTCACTACTTACTGAATCAAGTTCTGTAAAAGTTGATTGTGTGGAGTTCAAATCAAGTTTGGAAGTTGAGTTACTATTAATATCAATACTGACCTTTGGGGTTGTTTCCATATTATCTACTGTGCTAGAAGTTGTATTATCTGCTTCTTTTGTAAGTTGGTTTGGTTTTAAACTGGAATTTTCTTGTGAAATCATCATTTCATGTTCCTCTTCACTGTTATGATTTTGAGACTCTGTGGTGTTTGCCGCTTGATCCCCAAGTGCTTTGGTTGAGTTATCATTTTCGGGCGTGTTACCGAATTTCCTTCGCCTTAGGATTTGATACCTAGATCCTGAATTTAATGTAACGTTATTTCTAGAGTTGGTGCTGTTTCCTTGAAGAACAGGTGCTAGTCTAGTTCTCTGTAAACTTTCATCGTTCGTACGGTTCCTACTTCTGTTGAGAACAAATCGCGATCTACTCGGAGTTTTTATTGTGGTTCCTGAACTTTCAGACACATTAGTGATTTTCTCTGTGGTGGTACGAACTCTTCCTCGAGAAAACAGCCTAGTTGGTTTTTCTGACACTGAATCTAAAAGACCCTCTCCATTAGTTTTATCCTTATTTCTACTTTCCCCGAACTTTCTTCTCTTCTTACTCGCATCTAAAGGACTTTCCGCTTCCTTTTCAATTTTCTTTGCTGCAAGTTCTTCCTCAGTGGGTGATGCAGTAGTGCTTCTAGTCCGTCCTCTGGATGAAATAAACCTAGAACCGGTAACTGAAGGTCTTGCTGTGCGATATCGATTTCCTCTTGGAGTTGTCACAGAATCATCTTCCAAGGTTGATTCAGTTGTAATTCTATCTCTAGATCTGTTCGGTGTAAACTTGCCAAAAGGTCTTGTCCTGTAAGGTTCTTCCGTAGTTTTTCCATCGTTTGAAGGAACTTCAGTTGTGGTGGTTCTTCTCTTTTGTAAATAAAGAGGCAATGCTTTCGTTGTCGGTGGTTCAATCACCAAAGGCCTTCTAGTTCTTCCGCGGTAGTTTCCAATGGGTCTGTAAAGACCTTTCTCTTCCGTTACCTTTTCTTCCTTTTTGTTAGCATTGTCCAAAACGCTGCTTTTACCTTCTAAAGGCTTCTTATCCTCAGAAACAGAGTTGGACAGTAAGTCATGATCGGCTATCGCTTGCTTGAGCTTAGTCAGCGGCACTCTCCGCCGCTCAGTGGCGCCCTCTACAATCACGGTCACGATGCTGGTCAGAGTTGATGTTTGATAAGGGACAGTGGTCTGTTGTGAGCTCGTCATCTCCGGGGTGGCTGTGTCTACCTCACTGCTTGACTCTGTGGTCAGTGTGTACACTGCCGGTGTTTCGGTAGTTACGGTCGTCGTTGACTCAGTCGCTCTCGACGACTCGGCAGTCACAATGTATAAATGTTCCGTTGTCGTGCTTGGACTCTCACTCACCTTTACTCTCGGTTTTATTTCCTCCTCTGCTTCTATAACAACGGTTTCACCGGTATGTTTTATCGTCGATTCCTCCTCCTGCTGTTCAGCCTGAGGCCTCTGTCGTCTCAGTGTCACATATCTGAAAAACAAAGTCAGGGGAGTGAACAATAATAGTTTAATCTAGGAGATAGGGCACTAGGCCAGGGTATGCTATTGAAAAGGAATAGAAAGGAGAGTAGGCTCATCGAATAAAGTAAGAACGCGAAAAAGAACCACATAAAAGAACAGTCTGTGTTCGGTTATTTGTTTCTACTTTATGCAGGTGAGCCTGCTGCTCGCCTTTCTATTCCTTTTTGATAGCAATTATAATATAATAATCAAGTTTTTAATCCTCATAATTTATTTAATGTTACAATAGTAAGCTGACAACAGTTTGTTATTTTTTAGGCTTGGAGATATCACAGGAGTACTATGTCACTAACATTGACTGCCTGATAAACCTATTTCTGTTCTAAGTTTGAACGAACAACAATATTTACAACACAAATAATATAGAGCCCAATTGGCAGCAATTTCTGGGCTGAGACCACATGGCAACTACAGTATGTGAAGAAGGTTTCTTTGTTGAAACCTAAAGAATGTTTAAGCATTGTTTATCCACTGTACTTAAACTAAAACAGTACAGAGCGAATAAATCCGGAGCCGTAAAAGTGTCCATATTTATTATTTTCATTTAATTTTAAAACTATTTCAGCTACAAAATAAGTAAGAATCAAAACTATACAAATAATAATAATAAATTATAAAATTAGTGGCACACTAAAAAAGGAAGAAGTGTAACGTGGTACTTGAAAAAACCTACAACTATTCAAAGAACTTTTCCTTGTGGCCAACTTAAGGCTACATACTAACCCAGTGAATTCTCTTCAACATCTTCTTTGCAGAATTTCGGTTGTATACAATTTTTGAGCAACAGAAGTATTAGCAATTAATTATTAAAATGGAGAATTTAAACTGGCATTAGTCCTTTTTGGAAAGCATTTCCTCAATTACTGAAAGTCTTTCCCCAAAACCCTGACCTCTCATCGTTGTGAGCTAACCTAGGAGTTGTGTTTTCGACCACTGCCTCGACAGTGGTGGGGCGACTGCGCTGTATAGTCGAGTACTTGGGTCTGAACCTCTCCCCCTCAGTCTGATCTTCATCCTCGTTACTAACAGAGGGTCTGGGAGGTCTGGATCGTTCGATGGTCTGATATCGAGGCGAGGTGGCTAGGGGCCGAGAACTGACCTCTTCTTCCTCGTCAGGCTCCGTCACCTGGTGAAATGGGAGGTTCAATTTTCTATTGAGTTTTTCGAAGAGCTGATTAGAGTTTAAAAGAATCAATTCGGTATTTATCTTCAAACTGAATATCTTCTTTCAAAACTTTCTGTAAAATATTTAATTCAAGAATTTAAATAATTATATCTTTGTCTCTTATCTAAGCTGCTCAGAATCTTCCAAGCGGTTTCTATTTTTTAAGAACAGTGCGTGTTGGTTTAAAGTTTACCTCATATTGGCCACTGGGTCGGTTGCGCTGAATGCTTGTGTATTTCACCCGAGATGGCCTTTCCGGCTCAACGATGATTACATCTTCTTCCGGTGCTTCAGTTGAAGGTCTGAAAAACGTTTAGATACCATAAAATAGTAGTTTGTTTTAAGTCTTCAAATCATATTGTCACAAGGAAGAAACAAAACAAAATACAAACTTTTAGAGCACATTTTAATGAAACAGTTTGAATACAAAAACTTAGAGAAAGTTAACAAGTTAAATCATCAATGAAGCAATGCAACACCAAAGTGTTGGCGGTAGTTGGAGGGGTAGGTGAGGGAGGGCTATCATGCGCAGTAAGCGGCATAGACTCAACTACGACGCCGCAGTGCCGTGTACTGTAATACGTGATCTTGAACCGGCACCCCAGTCAGTAGCGACAGTGACAAGTCGCTGCAGTGCATGCGCTAACCTCATACAAAAATATTGCAGCCCTTCAAGATGCAATACATTTATACAGTACTGATAAACTACTGATACGAGTACGGTACAGATGTTGTTGTTCTTATTTAATTAAAGGTTATTTTGCATAAACAATTTTAATTTTCCTAATTTCCTTCAAACTTGTCATTTAGTGTCTTTTTCCGGTTAATCCGAACTTTTGCTTATCCAAACTGGGTCCGGTCCCAATTAGTTCGGATTAACAGGACTGTGGTGTAGTTTGTTAGAGCCCATACATTAATATTGATCTGCAAGTAACCTCAAGAGGTGGGAATGTTGTCTAGATTTGCAACCTGGAATAAAATAAGTTTTAAAAAAACCTTAACAGAGTAATTACCGATTTAATAACAAAAATACTTTTGGCAGTGTAATCTATTTTTAAACGGACCTGACGATAAAGGCATTGCCTTTGAAAGGCCTCGTCCAAATAAAAGTTTTAAATATTGGTTTTTGATGTTTAAAATTATATTTTATTACTTTTTCAAATATTGAGCACCTTCTTCCTTAAAAATACTTTGATTCTTTCTTATTGCTATCTCAGGTACAAGACCTCAAAACAATTCATTATAAATGCCTTAGAGTAAGATATCTTTAGTAAGGGCATGGAGGGTTAGGACATATTTACATGGCCACAACGTTCCCCTCACAAGCTTTCCAACTATCTTTCCTTCTGATCCAAAGAAGATATGAAGCTTCCTTCGAAATTTGTTTGAAAAACTCCTTCAATTCTATAGAGTCTACAGATTGTATTGTACTTAGATCTAAGATTCAGTATTACCGTTCCCTCCTTATGTTCACATATTGCGGCTTCTCCCTGCGGTATGGAGATCCATCATCTTTCTGAGTCAATCCTTCATTCTGAGGTCCCGAAGGTCCATTTCTGTACGGTGATTGGTATCTATTGAAGACAAAAACGTGTTACATTTAACAAACATACTAAAAGTTATAGCTAAACAATATTTTATATGATCAATTGTTGTTAAGTTCCAAAGTTTAGTTTTTAGTTATTAAAATATTTTACAAATTACTTGAATTAACAATTCAACAATTTATTTATAAGTCAATTTACAAAAACAATTGTGTTGACTATATATATACAAGAAAACAAACTATATAACTAAACATCAAACATAAAAATTATAAACATATAATAATGATGTATATTATTATAAACATCAAAGAACTTATCTAGTTAACCCTGCATTAGGCGCTAACGGACGTGTTCTCTCTATGCACACAACTGTATCTAATTATGTACGTGAACATATTTTTTTGAACATATAACAAATAAACTTACATTAATCAATGGTTTTTAAATTTGTTCGTTTCCATATGCCAGAACATTGCAGAGTTAAAACTATTATACCAAATATTGTACCAATTTTTATTAGATAAAGCAAAGTTGAAATTTATAATATTTATTTGAACCCAAAAGGAGTTCAAGAAGGCATTTATAGAATATAATTATTATCCTAGAACAACTTAATCACTTCAAACCCATTTTAATAATTCAAATAACTTGTTAATAATGATTTATCCAAAACGGGGACTATCATGGAGGTTTCCTTGGTTGCTTGTAAACGGCGAATCAACAATTTATTACCATTCAGACGAATAAAATTTCAAGTACTCTGACGGGTAGATCATTATTACCTTTAAAATATAGATTTATCAAACAAAAATAAGGAAACCTGAAGCGCCCGACTAAAAGCTCCACCATATTTACTTTTGTGTTAAATAACACCAGGAAAATAACCAACACCTCTGATTTAAATGATTTCGACTTTTCTCTACCTTGGTCTCTGAGGGGTGAGAACTTTGTTGTAGAGGCTGCGAGGGATGGCGGGGGTGGACCCTCCACTCGACCCTGCTCCCTCCAGCTGCTTCTCCAGTTCCGCCACACCACCTGAAATCCGATATGAAATAATAAACTGTCGAGTGTATTTCAGAAGTATGAAGCAATGCTACAAGCTCAGAGGTATCATCTTTTTAACATATGTTGGGTTTGTTTTAAAATGTTTTTAATAAAGCCATCACTAAATATATATAGCATTCTGCTTAAAATACCCTTAAGAGTAATCCGCGTCTCAATGCAAGAGTCTCCAAAATTCTAGTTTCAGAGGTTATATTTATACATCCAGATCAGGTAGGAATGAAACGTTCATGGTAACAAAATACATAGGTCATTCGTGCAGGGTTATGCTTGTTTTTCTTTAGCATAATTCTATTTTTTTTACAATAAAAGTTAAAAGCCCATACAAAGACGGTCCTTATTCATAAGAAAATATTTTGAAGGAGTTGAACGTGGCAGGGCGCTTTTCATAATAGCAAGGATGGTTTATATCAGTAGACAGAAATTTTATTACCAGTATAATTGATAAACTTCTTATTCTTTAATTTTAGGAGAAACTAAGAAACAATGACTCCATAAGACTTTAAGTTTCTAAAACATACAGGCCCTCTACTTTATCAATTCTACTTTAGACATTTCCATTTTCTATCAGTACTTCCATTTGAAAACCAAAAACAGTTTTACTGTCAGCTCTCCTTATACCCTGCAGTTAAAATTGTTTAACAAACTTCCCGAAAACATTAAATGCACTCAAAATTTCATCTCATTCAAAAAGAAGTTGAGAGCTTATCTATTGGAAGGCTCTGTTGGGGAATTTACAGATCATAATTGAAATAATGATAATTAAATTTTATTATACATTTAATTAGGTTTTTGAAATACTGTACTGTACTCTTCCTACTGGTTTATTTTGTTTTATTTTAAATATTTGTTATACAGTACTTGTTTTTGGTTTTTGTTGTTGTTTCGTTTTCTTTTTCAGCTTTGCCAACACAAAACCTTTTTTGTATATTCTGGCAAATAAAATTATTATTATTATTGTCTGAATATTTTTGTTTACCCAGCTTCTTGATAAGTTGAATTAGCTGTTTGATGGATTCTGGGTCCTCTTGCTCATGTTCTTCTTCTTCCTCCTCTTCGTACTCTTCAAGAGGTGCTTCTGTGGTGGTTGTGGTGGTGGTGGTAGTAGTGGTTGTAGAGGCGACTCTTCCAGCTGTTGTTTTACTTGTGGAAGTAGTTGTCTAAAAATAAATGATATGTTTATAACTTGAGTTTTTATTAGTGACCTTGCCAAATTAATTTTACGGAAAGTCAAAGAAAAATTGTTTTATCTGAAAGTAAAAAATTTACCTTTGGAGCAGCGGTGGTTGGTTTCTCCTTCTTGTTGCAGAGCACATTCCTCGTGTAATCACAAGAATCGGCAGCCTTGTTGAAGAATAAACCTTGAACATACAAACACCCGTCAAGCAATAAGCTTGGAAATATTTCCAATATTTCCAGTAGGATTGAACTAAATTATTATGCACCAGAGTGCCGTGGCAAGAGTCTGAAAGAGGCCAAACTTTGCCAACAATTCAAAAGCCTTTTTCCACTTGTCATAAGACCAAGAAAATTACCTAAAAGTGTACAAAGCGTTTTTCTCAAAATTGTATCTACTCGTTTTACAATCTGGGTTAAAAAGAATGAAAAATCAACTATTTTAAATTGATTTGTAGAAGTAGTATGTTATCAAAAATTGAGCTCTGTACAAGAAAAGAACATCTTGTTCAGTATAAAAATGTCAATTTTGTTACTTTAAAAACTGCTTTGAAAGTTGAAAAACTTATGGTTGTAAAATGTAAACCCTTGCACTTGGTTTGACAGTTAGTTCCCATCAGTTGAAAGAAGGCCTGTGGTTACTAGGGTGGTTTCATGTGTTCTTTGGGCGGAAAACTTAGCCCTTCCCTAAGGTGACTACTATGGTGGACCCTTCAATACCAATTACAGTGACTGTAGAACAACATCTGCATGTTCGCTCAAGACACCCGTATGATCAAGTACCTGAGGGGCAGGTGAACTGATGAGCCACAATGCCGAGGTTAGAGGGTCCACTGTCTAAACACCAGAAGTATTTCTTGCAGTCTCGTGGATGCGGGAAGAAACCCTCATCTTTGCACACGAAATCTGCAAAGAAAATCAGTTATCATAGAGGAAGTCTAAAGTGAGGTTTCCTAAAGTGAATTTGCAATCTTTAAGGAGTTATGTTGCAACTTTATTGAATTTTAACTACGCATTGAAATTTATTATTTAAAATAATTTAGACTCTAACAAACACACTAATTTTTAATCTTCTTATTAGCTTATAAAAATATATTATTGAACAAATAACATAGATTGAATTTTTGCTGCTTTTTTACAGAACTATTTACTGAACACTGAACAGTTTTGACTTTTGACATATTGAAATAAAAAAAAATTGAAAATTGAAGGGATTTAATGGTTTTAATTGAGTTAGTAAATATTTAACAAAACACCCTTTGTAAAATAATTTTTTATGGGTAAACAACAACTAAACTTTAGCGGAGCTCATCACTCCGGTGGCGCAGGTTCGATCCCCGCAATCACCACCAACAATTTGTAATGATTTGTAATTGTTTGGTGTCGCTAGGTAAAGGTCGAGGTTGAGTGGTAGAGAGGACAACAAATGCAAAACCAAAATGTTTTAATAAAAACTATTTTTCCAAAAAATCTAAATGTTAAAAATCTAATTAGGCTATTGAAATGAAATACGAGTACATTATTAACAAATATCAACTGCAATGATGGTCGATCAGATGTTTTGCTCTCAAAACTACGAGAGACGTAAAACAGTTTCATATAGAACGCTCCAAAGTCCTCAGGTGATGTCCAGCAAATACAAAATTTCTTACGGCCTGAAAGCAATACAGTGACTTTACTTCCCAACTCGCTCAAAAGTCACGAGTTGTTAGTCCTTTCCATTTGTTTTTGAACTATTAATTACCAATTACCCAAATACCCCAATCGGGGGAACAGCCGGCCCTAGTTTGTAACTAGACTACACCTCATCATCCATCGAAACACTCAGCATTCACCAGCACATAGTCACTTTAAATACTCTCTAGGAGTGGTCGGTGTCTCAAATCAGAGTATCACTAAATCACTATTTGAGATGCCGACCACTCTCATGAGGGTATTTTAAGGCAAATATGAGGTGAAGGATGAGTGTAATGAGTGGTAGTAATGAGTTATGAGGTGTAGTCTTGTTACAAACTAAGGCTGACTCTTCTTAGAATTGGTCATTAATTATTAGCCCAATGACCAATGGAAATAACATAACATAACATTTATTGTCAGTGTACAATAATTAATTGTGTTGACATAATGCTTAAAACTAAGTTTACAAAGAATTTAGAAATGATAAAATCTCCGGTACCGGAGTAGGCCAAATAGTCCAAAGTATATTTATGGTAATTGTAAAATAAATTCTAAACCTATTTGAAACTGTACTTATAATTATGTGTATGATTTTATTATTTTCCAATTAGTTTAGGATACATCCATAAATTTATCCACACTATGAAATAATTGTTTAAAAGATATTGTTTTAGTTTGCGTTTGAAGGAATTAAAATTTGTCTCTGATCTTATACTTTCAGGTAATTTATAATATAGTTTTACTCCAGCTACACAAGGAAGTTGGTTATAGATGTGAAGCCTGTGAAAATTATTCCGAAAACGATTAATGTACCTATTATTGTGGGAATGATAAGCTATTCCGGTATCCAATACAAGGACCAACGGCTTAACGTGACTTCTAAACCACGCAGGTGATGGTCTGATATGTCTAAACAATGGTGGGAGTTGATGCGGGTATCATCAAATGATCACTGAGACTATCTGAGCCGCTTAAGACCTATATCATCCTCAAAACCTGATCTCCATGTAGCTGGATTACAGGACCACGCCACGAGTCCCAGTCAAAACACTCATCACACTCACCATTCACCACATAGTCACTTTAAAATACTCTTTAAGCGTGGTCGGTGTCTCAAATCAGAGTATCAAAGTGAACTACTAACCGCTGCCTGGGTCGGGGGTGGTAGGAGGCTCAGGGGTGGTGAGACCGGTGAGGGCGGCTTGGCTCGGACTGGGGGTGGTGGTGGTGGTGACACGGGGCTTGGGCTTGAGAGGCTTGCCCGGGCGTCTGCTTGACAACACACTCGACGTCTTCTCAGCTCTTGTCAGAGGACTTGTAGACTTCTCCCGCTTGTTGGAACTCGACACCAGGTTGTTGTTGCTCCTAGGAATGTAGATTAAATTAGTGAGAATATCTAAAAAGTCGTTATAGTCATAGTAATTTATTTTCATTATTTACATTGATTGTAATTAAGTCAAAGTACAATAATTAAATTAAATACTTTGCAGTAAAAATAACATTTAAAGATAAAAACATACAAGTGTGTAGGGTTTTAACAAAACAACTAAAGTTAAATATTAGTGAAAAACGCACATTGTGTAGGCAAGAAAGAAACAACAAATCAGTTTCGCAAACCCTGAGCTCTTTTTATGTGGACTGTCCCGATGACCAAGTCAGGTACTACGGAACTCTATAAAAGCAGTGATTGAGAAGAAAATTGAAGATACTTTGCTTGAAGGATTTAGGAGAGATCTAGTTTTTCAGAGGGTTTGGTAGTTTATTAAAGAGATTTGTGCAGTATTTGTTTGATTGTTGAGTACCACAAATCGAACACGGTGTTTTTTCGAAAAAAGTTGTGCGATGACCAGGATATTGCAGAAGAGCGGAGTTTTGAGTAAAATGATGATGTATGTGGTTTCTACCGTAAAACTTTTCTGGGTGTGAGTAAACAAAGAGAAGGCATTTGAAAATATACAGACAAGGAAGGGGGAGTATTTCTAACTGCTTGAAAAGAGCTCTACAGGGTTCCCTGAATGGTGATTTTGTCATGAGTCTTATGATGTTCTTTTGCATTCGAAAGACTTTAAAAGCATCAGATGAATTTTCCCAAAACATTATGCCATACGAGATATACAGTAGTCATTTGTTATTTAACTAGAGTTCCCTTCAAGAATATGTTTTATTTTAAATTTAACATAAACCATATTTTATAACAGAACGGCAAAAGGGTTTTATAAACTTGGCAGAGGGGTTTTAAGAGTTTCTATTCCAAAACATATATATGAGTGCCACTTTTTTCCCGCAATGTGGGAGTTTTGTAAGTATTTTCAAAAATTTAATGCATGGGAAAATCATGCGAAATTTTAGACTGAGGGTTAAGATTGTCGTACACACATTCTAAAACGTATTTCATTGCAGTAAAGAATTTAACAAATTTTAGATACAGCATGAATTAAAATTTTATGGTAAAAAGTGTTCAGTCATTAAAAAACATAATTGAAACTCATCACTCCAGATAACACTAGCTTGAAAATTTAGTATTAGGCAGTTTGAGTTTATAGGTTTATAGTATCGTAGTCACTATTTTTATAATCCTTAGTGAAGTAAAGAAGCATTTTTAATGTTTCTAGGTTCTTACAACATGAAAACTTCTTTAAAAATATCTGGAAATCTCCTAAAACTTTGATAATAGTGCTTAAAAACGATGAAATTGATCGAAACACTTACGCTGATGACGAAAACAGAGCTTCTTTGGCAGCTTCGATGAGGGGGTACGCACGATCATGACACTTGCCTCTGAAGTCGTCATTGTCGATGGACCAGAACATGATTCCTCCAAGACTCTGATCATTAACGTAATGTGCCTGCAAAATAAATACGGATATGTTCAAAACTTCTGTTAAAAAAAAAGATAGAATATTTGAAAACCTTTCACAATTACTTAAATGACCCGAAGTGGGTTGGTATCGCGCGCGACTCTGAAGCTCATCACTTTGGTGGCTCGAGTTTGATCTCCGCAGTCACCACTAATAATTTATTAAGTGACTTTACAATAACCGTAGGTAAAGTTCGAGGTTGAGTGGTAGAAAGGACTTTGTAGTACTAACTTTGCCTTGTTAAACAAGACAAAATTTTCCTTTCCCTTTTCCAAGGTTCAAGTTCACGATCAGAATAGGCACCTCGTACCTAGAGAGAGGCAGGGAGACACAAACTGGGAGACACAGAACGGTAGTTCATAAACGTTTGCGTTTGTAGACAGGATTAAAAGTGTCCTCCCCGCCCAAGGCATTTAAAACTCACCTGAAAAGATTTGATGACGTCATTCTTGGAGTTATAAATCATACTACATTCAAAAGGTTAATCGCAAAACTAAAGCACTCAGCATGTTTACGGCACTCAACTGGGAGATCACGCTAGAACATGACTAACTGACCATGGGGCTAAAATGGGGAACATTCTAACAAATGAAACACGTGACTGAATATTCTGTATGTTTGAAAGAGATCTAGGTTTGCGCGAGTCAAAGATCTTTACAAACTAAAAATTTGCTTATGTAATATAAGATTTATTTACCTTTTGCTTGACGATATCCAAGTCGTCATAGCCGACCCATTGGTTCTCCCTGTAGGCGTAGGGTCCCATGGCACCTGGCTTGGGCTGCACCACTGTCCAATCATCCTGACTCTTCAGTGCTCCGCAAATCTAACCAACACGTCAAACAGTCTATTAGCCAAATTAGAAGAAAAATGTGGTAAACTTACTATAATTAAAAATGTTACAGCAAGAGTTTGGGTTTTTCAATGTGTTATGTTATATTTATGGTTACTTTTCAGTTTTCACCTGAAGATGGGATCAGATTTCAGATCTCAAAATGTTGTTATCCTTTTCTTTCCTTAAAGTCTATGGAAAACTTCCACAGTAATACTTAAACCGCAGAGGAAAGATTGGGTTAAGTAATGAAAGAACACAGAAAACCTTTTTTAGGAAAAATACTCCAATTCCACCACAGGGACAGCAAATTCCCCATTGAGCAACAGACAAAATTTAATTTCTTTTGGCTCTACTACTAGATTACTACTACACACTGCTACTAGATTACTCCCAGTAGGAATCTGACTGGTATTTTTACCTGTGCAAATAACCTGATACTGGGGCACAGCAAAGAGAGATGTCATAAGCTGGGTACGTTTTGACTACTCAGTACGACATTTCCTTTTTGTGGGTCATGAGATGGGTCTAGATGCGCTTCATGGTGGCCTTTGACATAGGACTAACTGGAGGTACGCTAAAGAAGGTTCACTCTTGAGAGTCAATCGACAGAAGAGACTCTGAGTAGAGAGTGAATATTTTTGGGTACCTCCGGTTTGGATCTAGAAGACTTTTATAAAGAACTTTGGAGACGACAGGTTTAGGTGGATAAGGATAAAAACCGATGCTTTCATTCTGGACGAAAGCCAAATCAGTCGCCCAAGCATGATGATAGCAGACCCATGTCCTTCCTTACCTTGTTCCATACCCTTCTTACTCCGTTGACTAGCACAATAAGCCTGAGGCTGCCCTATCCAGCAAAGCTTTTCCTTAGCTGATGGTTCTAGTAGCCAAGACAGTTATCAAAACAAAAGAACAACTATGTAAAGTACACCACAAACCTCGTAGTAGGCGAGATATCCCTTCTCCCGAGTGGCGTCGCCCTGCTCGCCCGGGCCGTCCGCTGGGGCGCCGATGTCAGTACTCTCCGGGTTGAAGAGAGTGTAGGAGCGCCCGTACGTCGGGATACCAAGGACCAGCTTGTCCCTGTCCGCACCTGACTTAAGGTAGTGCTTTATCGTGTAGTCCTGTAAAAAACAAAAACTTTAGGAACAATATTAACATTCATAGAAATTGATTGATTTTCTACCAATTGTTTAAAAACTATTCAACGTTTTGAAAGGTATATGAAACTCTTTGTGCTATCAAGTGAAACTTAACTAATCATATTATTTGGTTAAATGACAGCAAACAGTATTACGGTGCCACTTGAATCTAGTTCTTCCTGTTCCACTGCGTTAAAACATAATAATAATATGATGCTTCAAATACTTTGGTCTCGCTGTGGAATACCATCTTCACTCTGATTGGCTGAAACCGAGCTGATTGCTGCCTGCTATCCTATTGGTGGCAGGGCTACAAAGTCCATTGGAGCAAGGATGGCAACTGTCAATGTCCTCAACGAGTTTCCATAACTTTCGAAATGTTGTGTATAGTTTAGTTTTTAGCCCAATAACCGGTAGAAAAGTCCACTAATTTCTATATTAATATAATAACAACGATATGATGAATTTTCAAAAATATGTATATATTGCGGTATAGTCTTTTTTCTGGAAGAGAATTTTTTCTGCTGTCTATTGAAGAGCATTTTAACGGATCTTTAGGAAAAGCGGTCAACACCTTTTCTTAAGAAGTACAAATGTACAATGTAGGTAGTGTACTTTGGTTGAACTTCATCCCTTATTTGTCAAGAGAAACATTTTAAATTTCATTAGCAGAAATCATACATGGTCATTGCCTGGTAAAACAAATGGAGGCCCTTTATAACTATAAACTGTAATAAATAACATTTCCTATTTAATTTGTATTAAAATATTTAATTTTCCTAGTTGTAGGACCTTGTGTTATTACAAGTTACCTTTTGGTGCCTGTAGATCCTATTTAATTTATTTCAGGTTGCTAAATTCAAGGCTGAACTTCCCAAGTTGGAAATTCCCAACTAAATGCGTATTTGTTTTAATTTCAGCTAGAACTAGAATGGTCTTAAAATTTCACTCCACTCAAGCTCTGACTTCAAGTCTTTCAACCCCCTAAACTCCCAACCTTTGGCCATCCCTAGGTTGTTGGGGGGGGGTCAATGCTCCCCAGCCAACCCTCGGTCTGCTAATTACTCACAATGCTGAGTTGAGCGTCAAAGTTGTACTCGCTGTCCTCCTCCATCGGGAAGAGAGGGGAGTGGTGGTTCACAGCAGGCTCGAAAGCGGAGTGGTAGTCGTAGCTCAGGATATTCATGAAGTCCAGATACCTGTGACACGCATTTGCCAAGCTCAAGGTGATTACCTGATTATTTTATCTTTAGGCATTACAACGATAAAGATTGGATAATATTTTACAGTAACGTACGCATTTTGAAATGGGGGTCCATGGACCATCCCTCTGAAAATTTTGATGCAAATGGTGAGTTTAAGCCATTTTGGGGGACATTTTCTGCCTAAAACTAAAAGATTTAATACACTAATTTTGTTAAAATATGCAGTAGTAGTTTTGTGTTCAGACGTTTTATGAGCAAAAGCAATCTGATGTACAGAACCTGACATTTGGATTTGATGAAGACGTAAGAGGTGTGATCAACAGGTATCAGGATTAGTGTTATATCACTAAATCACTACGTATTTGAGATGCCGACCACTCTCATGAGGGTATTTTAAGGCAAATATGTGGTGAAGGATGAGTGGTAGTAATGAGTTATGAGGTGTAGTCTTGTTACAAACTAAGGCCGGCTCTTCCTTAGAATGGGTCATAGCCCAATGACCAATGGAAATACAAGGACCAACGGCTTAACGTGACTTCCGAACCACGCAGGTGATGGTCTGATATGTCTAAACGATGGTGGGAGTTGGTGCGGGTATCATTAGATGATCACTGAGACTATCTGAGCCGCTTTAGACCTATATCATCCTCAAAACCTGACCTCCATGAAGCTGGATTACAGGACCACGCCACGAGTCCCAGTCAAGCTACCAAGCTTCACATGCTAATTTGATAGTAACACAAAACTATACTTGTTTACTTTACTTTATTTCTTTGGTGAAGGTACAGTTGAAATTTGGACAACTACCTTGTCCGGTTTTGGTCACCATCACCATTGTTTTAACAGACGTCATATTGATATGTTGTCAATTACAGGTTTGGGGATATTAAATAACAAATTTGTTTTGAAATTTCCGACAAAGAACGCAACATACGTGATGATAATTTTACCTCCACCTTCAATAAGCCTTTTGACCGGACCTTCAAGATTTGAATTGACATACATTTGCTAATTCCTCTCGCTTTTATACTGTTAACATAATCCCAACTATAAGCAGATGCTCACTTGTTCAGCTTGGGCACGTCGTATCCCTTGTCGATGTACTCTATGCCGGCCGGTACTGCCATGGTGAGCAGTAGCCTGGGTCTCCCTGTCTTGCTGTGTTCCCGGTCAAACTCCTCCCTCAGCTCCTGTAACCGATGTTGATTAAAACATAGCAGCCACAAGCTATAAATCATCTAGTGGATCCGTGGCGGATTGGTATCGCGCGCGACTCCGGAGCTTATCACTCCGGTGGCGCGAGTTCGATCCCCGCAGTCACCACTTACAATTTGTCATGTGACTAATACGGTAACGCTAGGTAAAGGTCGAGGTTGAGCGTAGAGAGGACTTTGTAGTCCTAACTTCGCCTCGTTAAACAAGACAAACTTTACCTTTTTACCTTTACCTTTACAAATCGAGGTACGGTGCTGTAAACGTGTACACCAAGTTTAATCAAAATCAGGTCATAATTACAGCTTTTATAGCATTTTATGGAATTTTATAGCATCCCATTTTATGGAAAAGAAAGCTTCCAGAGTAAATTATACTCTGTGTAAGAAAATTCGCTAGGATTCACGGTAGCGCTTGTGGCTACTGCACTAGGGCGACAAAACAACTAACATAATTATATTTCGGTTGATTCTAGTGACTCAAACGCGCGGTTTTCATGAAAAACTGTTATTTGTCATTATTAATACTGTTATCGTTCCCCGTGGAAATCTGTCGGCAAACAATTGTAACGTTTTTGTTAATTGAAAAAGTGTCAGAGTCCATTTAAATTTTAAGAAGGTAGTATTGTCTAAAATGAACATTAAACCGTTGACGCAGGAAATTACTAAACCTTCCGCAGTTTACTAATTCTTGACAACTATACATTTATAATTGTGTTAATAAGATACGAGAAAGTCTTTCAATACTATCTCTTACAGCTAAACCAACACTATCAATTGGGGTACTTACAAATTTAATTATAATCAGGTCATAAATACAGTTTTTATAGCAGTGGCACAAACACCAATTTTTTGGAGGAAATGCTTTCCCAAAAGGTCACTTCCAGCGAAACAATTTTGCTGGTTCCCAAACGTAACCTAGATATTTGCAAAAGTGAACATGAATATGTAGCAAATATTTTGAAACTAGACAGAAGTGCTACCAATACACACTCATACATATTGACAGATTTGCCTTTTGACTCAGGAGGAATTAGGAAGCCTAAAAATGCTTCCCGATTTGTTCTACGTCGTTTCGTTCTCTACGGCGATAGAAATGAATAACTCTACTTCCTCTGAAAATTCACTAACAATAGAATCTTTCCTGACCTGAACGAGCTGAGCATAGTTGTCCCTGTCCCTGGGCTTGCCACCATCCCTGAAGGCAGGATACTCCCAGTCCAGGTCAAGCCCGTCGAAGTGGTTGACTCGGAGGAACTTGACGACGTTCTTGACGAACTCCTGGCGACGCTCCTCGTCCGCCACCAGGGGAGAAAACCTCGCCGAGCCCTCGTTCCAGCCGCCGATAGCCAGCATCGTCTTCAGGTTCTTGTTGTACGACTTGAGTCCGGTGAACTTGGCGTAGCCACCTGCAACAGGGGGAGGAGATCTTCAGGGAGATGTTATGGTGGAAGTTACCTTAGAGTGTCCGTTACTGTGGTAAAGCTTTTAGGATTTTAAGTATTCATTTTCTTAATTCCTTAGTTTTTTCTTGGACTACTAGAATACAAAATAATTTAGATGACGAGAAAACCTAAAAGAAAAAGAAAAAGCTGAATTGTATTGACATGAAGAACTCGACGAGAGAAAGAAGAAAACTCAGGAGAAAACTCGTATAAGCAGTGAACAATTAACGTAGTAAAGCAAAAAAATCAAACTTGTACTAAACAAAAATTTTTGAAAGATAATACGTTTTACTTTGATGTTTATACATGAACGTTGTACTAAATTTAAACAAGGTAAGGCAGCATTGGGTGTACTAGTAAGACATAACGTTTTTGTTACATTTTGACCTCAGGGAGGATATATACCTCTAAAAGATACCGCTTAAAGGGGGACCTCCTTAGGGAGGTTATATGTTGCTTTAGGGAGGACATCCTCTGGGAGGATATTCTTCTAGGAGGACTACACCAACGAGGATACACCATAGAGGGACGCCTATTTAGATCCCATACTAGTCTTCTTAGCCTATATACCATTTTCAGTACCTGCAGGACATGGTCCAACACCACGCTCCAAAACACCCATTTAAGTTTTCCATACTGCCCCAACATCTAACCCCCTAATACCCACCAATACCCTACAGACTACCCTATGTTAATCACACATTATCTGTTTCGTACCTTGCTCAATGTCCTGGTACTTGTCGTAAGGTCTGAGTCCATTCTCCCTGTCCAGGCCGCCGAAGGCGTAGATAAGATGCGTGCACAGGTAGGGGTTGATGTTCTGGGGGTTGTATTTGGCAGTGCCTGGTCGATACACACTCCAGTTCGTATAGTAGCACACCACCCGCTTCTCAGCTGACTCTCTCTTCTCTACCGTGTCTGCAGAAAGAAAACATAGATTAGAATCATACTCTAAAAAACATATTCGGTGTACGCCATAAGCGCTGTTGTGAATCCTAGCGAATTTCTTATGACGAGAGTTCTTGGCTTCTTAGACCACCTTAAAGCTATGGTTAAACAAAGTTGTCGCTACTACAATCTAGTTCTTTCGCTTCATACCGCGTCAAAACATCATAATAATTATTTGATTGAATAATTTCTGTCTCAATGTAGAGCCAATCTTTAGTCATTGATTGGCTGAAACCAATCAGCCAAAAGTTCCAGCCAATCAGTGATTGAAGATGGTACTACATAGCGAGAACGAAATATGTAAAACAAAATGCAAAGGTAAAGTTTGTCTTGTTTAATGAGGTGAAGTTAGGACTTCAAAGTCCTCTCTACCACTCAACCTCGATTATTACCTAGCGTTGCTATATAGTCACATTACAAATGTAAGTGGTGACTGCGGGGATCGAACCCACGCCAGCGGAGTGATCAGCTCCGGAGTCGCGCAGGATTCCAACCCGCCACGGGTCCGCTTCAAGCTAATTAGTATGGGTTTTGACGCGGTGTGAACAGGTAGAACTAGATTATAGTTGTGACACCGGCCGCGAAAGCCTAAGGGTTAAAGTTGTAAATTGTCTTAAACATCGCGGCAAGAGATCAACAATTTATCATGCGAACACGTTACTGAATTCTCCAACTTATCGTACAACTACGTTCTCAACGTCTAAAACATAACAACCACCCGGGAAGCCAAGCTCCTAAACAATTTCAAATACTTCGCTCTGGAAATGCCAACCGGACAAATTGCGCACGAAAGTGTGGTTGCACAAGCAACTCGCGCGTCTAGGAATGCCCAACGCGCATGCGTGTACATATATGTACTCGCTGTCGCTACTTGTATAGAACAGGTGAACGTCTGCGCACGCGCCGTAACTGTTAACAGCTGTTTGTCACAGTTATGTCACAGCTGATTCTTGTCGGTTTGTTTTTGTTTTTTAGCTCAAAATAATAACTAATTGGTTTATTCCTTTGTAATCTGTGTATTTTTGAGAGTGCTGTGCTAATAGGGGTTTAAAATTGTGGTCGTTACGCCTGCATTTGTATAGAGAAAAGCTAGCGGTAAAATTCCTTTACAGGGGAAATTGGAGGGATATGGAGGATCCAATATAGTTAAGGGTGCGCCTCAGTTGTCA
The DNA here is from genome assembly GCA_018831715.1 of Matsumurasca onukii. NCBI lineage: Eukaryota > Metazoa > Arthropoda > Insecta > Hemiptera > Cicadellidae > Matsumurasca > Matsumurasca onukii. The sequence goes on along the minus strand of CM032059.1, from coordinate 4,479,289 downwards.
CATCACGAATTAGTCCGCCTGTAAGGAACACAGCGCGCACGTAACAACTGGCTGAACAACGGGCCTTCTTTCAACTTATGCGGCCTGTCAAACCAAGCGCTTGCAGAGGTTTAAAGCGGCCCGTTTTTCACCTTTCAAAATAACTTTTACTTTAATAAACATGATATATTGGAAACTAGAGGAGTTGTCTAACACGAGTACAGAGCCTGATTTCTCACAAGTTGTTCAATAGTTTCACAAATAAACTTTCAAACTTTCCAAGTGTTGGTGCAATTCAACTCTATTTTGTACACTTAAAACGCATAATTCCAAAAAAGAGCTATATACGCGTGTTGAAAGTTTTTTTTTCTAGTTTCCAAATATACTCGTACCACGTTTAATAATGCAAAAATGATTTTAAAAGGTGACAAACGGACCGCCGTAAATCCATGCATTGAAAGGTCACCGCGCAGCAGAGATGGATTCTTAATTCTTAGTGGTGTAGTTAAAGAACACACTGGGTAGTTGAAACACTTAAAAAAAGAACAAATATTAACACAATATTAGCTTTCCTCTCAAAAACTTCATATTTAAATCACTAAATCACTACTTGAGATGCCGACCACTCTCGTGAGAGTATTTTAAGGCAAATATGTGGTGAAGGATGAGTGGTAGTAATGAGTTATGAGGTGTAGTCTTGTTACAAACTAAGGCCGACTCTTTCTTAGAATGGGTCATTAATTAATAGCCCAATGACCAATGGAAGTACAAGGACCAACGGCTTAACGTGACTTCCAAACCACGCAGGTGATGGTCTGATATGTCTAAACGATGGTGGGAGTAAATGCGGGTATCATGAGATGATCACTGAGACTATCTGAGCCGCTTTAGACCTATATCATCCTGAAAACCTGACCTCCATGAAGCTGGATTAAAGGACCACGCCACGATTCCCAGTCAAAAACTTCATATTTAAAATCTGAAACAGTGTTAACGACATCAAGGCAATCAATTATCACCGAAAGGTGTCAAGTCCTGAAGCACCTCAACTACCCAAACCCTGTGATTAAATCACTCAATTTTGGGTGAAATCTCTCATTTATTCATGTCTTCACTTTCTCCCGGTGGCTGTCAATCAAGTAACCCTGTTCACCATCGATCGCCCCAATTGTGAACATTGAATATCCCGAAACCGAAGTTGAAATTGGATCGAAAGTGTGAAAGTTTGTTCGGGGCGATGAGAAATTCCCACGCTGCCCTTCTAGCAGGGGGGATATAGCAGTCTTGAACACATATTAGCGAATTTACTTTGGAAAATGAGATATTTATGCAGTCAGCATGGTAAGACCCAGACCCGGGACCGTGAAGTAAGCACCGATCCTGACTACCAGAATATGTTTTGAGCATTTATTCAAAATTTTATATTCCGCAACAAACATCACTGTGATTAAAACTGTGCATTATTGACTGGGACTCGTGGCGTGGTCCTGTAATCCAGCTTCATGGAGGTCAGGTTTTGAGGATGATATAGGTCTAAAGCGGATCAGATAGTCTCAGTGATCATCTGATGATACCCGCATCAACTCCCACCATCATTTAGATAAATCAGACCTGCGTGGTTCGGAAGTCACGTTAAGCAGTTGGTCCTTGTATTTCCATTGGCCATTGGGCTATTAACTTATGACCTATTCTAAGGAAGAGTCGGACTTAGTTTGTAACAAGACTACACCTCATAACTCATTACTACCACTCATCGCACTCATCCTTCACCACATATTTGCCTTAAAATACCCTCATGAGAGTGGTCGGCATCTCAAATAGTGATTTAGTGATTTATAGTGATTTATGTGTGTACTCTCTACAAGTTGCATTTGTTGTCAAATTTTCATGAACTTTGGTACAAATGTTTCTTTTGTAAATATCTTGGACGAGTTTATTAACCAGCAAAATCGTACTACCAGAACTCCCCTTTTGGCTTTTCACCAAAAAATGATCTTTAATGATCTAAAGCAATAAATTTATTCAAATTTTTATGAAATTTAAACGAAACCTGTATTTTATTGGTATAAATCAATATACCACACAATATTAAAACCCTCCAAATAGTTTCAGAATGGCGGAACAAAGAACTATTGTATGTAGTATATAACTATGAAAGAAAAGTAATTTTGAGGCCGAAGGCCGAAGCGAGGCAGTGAGCGCAGCGAATTAGAGTAACATTTAGCAAAGGAAATTCGATTCACTCATGCCAGCGGCGCTTTAGACCTTAGCTGCGTGTCGGTCTGGTTTGAGGTTGCTAGCGATATTATTATTTAGGCCATAAAACGTTATATTGTTACGATTGTAAATTTGGTAGTCCGTTGAAAGAATTAATAAAATAAATGTAATTAAGAAATAAACAATATTTCTTTCTTTCCTCAGAAAATTCGCTCCCAATTTCTACTTTCAAATGCCAAATTTGATATCAATTCCTACGTTACACCAGAGGAACGTCGACCGACAAAGACCAGAGAGAAGGTCTTACCCAACGCAAACAGCAAAACAAGCGTCAAACACGGTCACGTCGTCAGCGAGTCTTGTTTGTGGTCGATGTTTGTGGCCCCGTGTGACCAGGGCTTGTGGTGCGGTGCAGGGGATAATGGTAGCTTACAAGACCGGCTTACACGAGCAACTCTTGTACTCGTCAATCATCGTAGAAACCGGGTCAGCTGGCCTACATTTCTGCGGAATTCGACACGTGGAGCTAATATTTCTTTGATTAACACTGAATTATTGATTGGATGTAATGGAAATTGTTTATAAGTAAACAAGAATAAAAATCTGGGTCATCAAATTTCTGTGGTTGACACCGACCAGCACTCTTAGAGGGTATTTTTAAAGTGAATATGGAATGCCGATGAGTGTGATGAGTGTTTTGATGGATGATGGGATGTAGTTTTGTTACAAACTAGGACCGACTGTTCTCCAGATTGGGTCATTAATTAATAGCCCAATGACCAATGGAAATACAAGGACCAGCGGCTTAATATGACTTCCTAACCACGTAGGTGATGGTCTGATATGTCTAAACGATGGTGGGAGTTGATGCGGGTATCATCAGATGATCACTGATACTATCTGAGCCGCTTTAGACCTATATCATCCTCAAAACCAGACCTCCATGAAGCTGGATTACAGGACCACGTCACGAGTCCCAGTCACTACCCATCTGTTTACCTATTCACCTCTTTAAGAACGGTAGTGACTTTTGAACCACCCTGTATTTAAAACTCAAAACTTCCTAATTCACGCAAAACCTTTAAATTAAACCCCAAACTCACTCCGACCACATTGAGACATCAAGTTTAAACCGCGTGAAATCTCCGGAGCATGTTCCGTCAGTTCTCCCCTACCGAGAGCAACCAGCTGACTGCCGATTACTCCTTTTGTACAAGAAGAGAAAATGCCAGAGCAGCGTTAAACTACAGAGTCAGTTCTGTGTGGAATACTCACAATGGGATTCGTTCCGTCAGCTGGCGACAATGTTGAAGAATTGTTTACATCATGGACTAAACTGTGTTAGGCAATCTTCAGTGTGTTAGCGGTTCATCGTCCTTCCAGCAATCACTGGCAATCTGATGTTTCGTAACTGTTTCTTGAACGTTTACCTCTGCTTTGTACTGCTAAAAACGTGTTGACTTAAATATTTTCTAGAATTTTTGTTCTTCGAAAATGAGCAGTTCAATCGCCAATTTGCGGAGAACTGGCTGGGAGCAGGGACGACCAATCACAGACGTGTATCAGACTGACCAATTGTAACGGAATACAAAATACATTAAGAAGGAGAAGGAGCATTCAATAATCTGAAACTGTTACCTCTAAATTTTGGGGACGTGTTTCTTTTCAAATCAAATAGTAATACCATGAGAAGTACAGACTCTTATGAAACTAGAAGCAGACACAACTATCGAACTGGGAGACATAGAACGGGAGTTTATGAACCTTCCTAGGCAAGAGTTCATTTCGTCAATAAATTAGCAAACTCGTTCGAAAATGCCCCTGCGCTTAAGGCATTCAAAAATCGCCCAAAACATTCTTATTTCTCAAGCATTTTGTAAGTTTATGAGATGTAATTGGGAAGCCCTATGATTGGCTGACTGACTAGGGACTAGAGTGGTAAAGTTCGAAATTATGGAAGAGAGTGTGTGTAAAAATGTATGTAAGAATGGTATTTTGATAAAAGATTGAACCACAGATTTTAGTCACACAAAAATCTGACTATTGCGATACATTGACTGTAAAATTTCATGCAATAATACTTTTATATATATTTAAATACACAGCTCTTTACATCTGACCCCTGAGCTGTCACAATTCCAAGAAAACGTTTCGGCGTAATGGAGTCACACAGCAATACAAGATCGTATCGTCTGCAATCATTTGGATATAAACGATACTAATCATAGACTCTACGTCTGGAAACGGCGGTGTCGGTCTCGTGCTGGAAACCGGACGACCTTGCGTGAAAGTGAAGACGAGCTTCGTCCTTGACAGGGCAACATCATCAAACACCAGCTGATTTAATGCCATAACCTCGTAATCAGCTGTGAATCAATCTGTGGTGCAGCATTCCACAGATTATCTGCAACCTAGGGTAAAAACCCACAGATCAACTGCAACCTAAAGTAAAACCCCACAGATAATTACCGTCTAGAGCATTTAATAAGAGTATTTTATGATCCGAACGTCAAATCTGTGTCATGTCGATATATTGAATTAAATTACGAGAACCATTTAGGGAATTTTCACTGAAATACGATTTTTTCTGTTTAGCAATAAATTAACCACTCTTTCCCATAACTAACTGTATTTTTGTCTACAGGATTGTATCAATCTCAACTATTAGTCTGTCGCGTCCGGTGTAGAACATACAGTAGAATTTGACAAAGTCTATGAAAATAGCCACATTATCATCCGAAAAACCAATTTAATAATTAAAAATTAGAAAAGCTCTAACAAAGAAGATACCATTAAACTTTCAAGGATCTGGCAACCAGTCCTAAAGAAGTCTTTTCGATAATGCCACAGCCAATGAGAAAATCCCTGCTCCAATGGATGGTTGGCAGCCCTATGACCAATAGGATATCATACATCAAGTATCTCTGTTTCAGCCAGCCAGTGACTGAAGATGGTACTCCACAGCAAGACCGAAATATTTCAAGCTAAGTATTATGATGTATTGACGCGGTGTAAGCTGGAAGAGCTAGATGAATGACGTAATGATTGAATTTACGAACAACGACTCAACTTCAGAAAGATGGAATGAATCGATGAAGTAGTAAAGGTCATTCAATAATTGTATCAAAATACTTTGATAACACCATTAAAGCTAGTCAGGAGTTTGAATTCGAAGATTGTATCATCGTCATGCACTCAGACTAAACGAGGCAAGACAATCCAATTTGCAAGTACACTAAAAACAGCACGCCTCCTGCTACACTTCCTACAGTTACAGTTCTTCCTAAGAGTCGTTCACCCAAAATATGTCTCATTGTCCCGCAAGGTAGCCGGCCAAAAATGGTTACACAGATAAAAATTGTGAAGAAGATTCTCCAAAATGATGCAAGTCTTGATTTACACTCGATCTTGGACAGCAACTGTTTTGAATACATCGGCCATAAATGGCGTGATGTAATGTAATGGGCTGTAAGAATACTAAATGTACAACCGAGTCGGAGGTCGGGTTCACCACAACAATGGCCAATTTTGTTTTACTGGAGGCTGCGGTGTTGCCATTTCATCTTCCGCCATCCCACACACACCTGACTGGTGGCTATCTCATCTTCCGTCATACCGCATTGAATGCCATGTGTGAATTTATGAGAGTGTTCAACCCTGCTGCACTCTGGTACAGTAGTGAGAATTACGTGGTTCGGAAGTCACGTTAAGTCGTTGGTCTTTTTTATTGGTTTTTGGGCTATTAATTAATGACCCAATCTGAGGAACAGTCGGCCTTTGTAGCAAGACTACACCTCACCATCATCCATCAAAAATACTCCTCACACTCACCCTTCATCCCACGATCACCTTAAAATACCCCCTACGAGTGGTCAGTGTCTCAAAGCAAAGTACTGAACATCATCAGCGGATAGACAAAAAGGTTCTCTTTTAAAACATCAACTAACTCTAAAACTTCTAAATGATGATGTTTAACTAAAATCATGCATCAATTTCTTCTGTGCCTACAGCCAAATGTTTAAAAGTTCCAAACTAGTTGATCTCATATAATTTTACATTTTTACCATATATTTCTCTTCCTTTTTTTAAATACTGCTAAACGTTTCTGTGGAGAGTCATCCTCAGTAGCTGGTAAGCTGGACTTAGCGATGACACCGGCCGCGAAAGCTTAAGAGTTAAGAGTTACTGCATTATTTGAACTTCTTCGACAATATAAGAACAAGTGGACGAAGAACAACCATCTGTGTACATTATATAGTTTCTTATTCGCTCTCGACTACTCTGTGGATGAGTCAGCTGTGTGCACCGAAGCGCACTCTGGCGATTGCGTCAGACGTGATTACAGGCTGATCCTTCCTTGCAATCAATGCAGTCCTTGTTAGCACATTCAACCTGAGTAACAAGTGGGATTAATCTGTACAAGGTAGACACTTCATTGGTCAGGTGGAAGAAACTGGGACATCTGTGTCTATGGGCAGACTGAAGTATCCACATACGTGATCTTGAGACCCTTTCTCTCTGGTGTTGTGGTCAGGGCACCAGCTTAAAAATAAGAAGAATCTTAAGGAAGACATTTTCATCCAAGGAAAGAAATGAAAATCAGGTTTGTGACGGGATGAAAACATTTGGTGTCGTGTTTGACCGTGAGCCCTCGTTTTCTAATAATTTCACTCAACGAGATCTTAAAAAATTACGTGGCCACTGAAGATTCAGATCATTATTATACGAGACCGTAAAGTTGCAAGTTGTGCTTTCTTTAATCCTGACGGCGATCTACTACTGCTACCTGATGTATGGGAACAGCACCTCGAAGGGTGATACTGATAGAGTTCAGTGAGTTCAAAACTTGGCTGTGCGTTTTGTCTTTTGCCTTGACAATTTGACGATGTATCCTTTCACCGTAATGCTGCAAACGTTATTCCTTTGGACACAATTTGTGAATTACTGACTGCATGCATGTCCCACAAGAATTTTACCCTTGTGGATACCCAAAATCTCAAAGAAAGACTACTGTATCGAAATAAAAGAGCCTCTTAACCCCTTTTAATTTTGAAGAGTGAATCTTTTACTTACAGCCTTTTTTATGCCAAAGATTTCCGTTAACAAAGAAAGCATGAGTGACATACACTTAACACACTCTTTTGTTACCAAAGATAACAAACAAATAACGTAAAAATCAATGTAAAAACAGTCAAATAACAGATAGGCCCACTAGAAATACAAACACGCAACTGATTCAACTAAATTATTTGATCTGAATCTGTTTCTAGAATTTTGTCAAACTAATTTCAACAATGACTCAAATTTATACATAATTAACCTTACCTTTCTCTACTCCATAAACACCAATTTTATCCCACAATTCCCGAAAATAGTGGTGCGACCCGGCCAAAGAATTTGGTCCAATTCAGAACAATCCCAGCTGCACGATATCCATAGATAATTCAATCGAAACCAAGGCCGATCCTTACAGCGACAAAGAGTAGAGCGGATCATCAGCTGGGAGGCGAAGGTCTCTACTCTGTGTGATGGATGTGAAGAAACGGCTAATCTGTGGTCGGTTGGACGTGTCAGCTGGTCGCCCGGAGTCAGCTGGTGTCATGGTCGAACACACGATCTAGAGCAAGGAGAGTCCTATCACCCGACCACTGTCGCATTGTCAAGATGTTGTCAATTGAGTGGTGGAAGATATCTTGATGGAATATTTTCGTCCAACAAGTTTCAGGAACTATTCATTTTATTCCAGGCACTGTCTATATTCAAAGTAAATTTTCGAGAAGACCTGACAAGAAATCTGCATTGCCTGAAGCAAATTCTAGCAAATGACAGGATTCTCCAGCTCAAGATTCCAAGAGTTGTACGTTTTCCAATTCCGATTTCCAGAGTTTGAAGATCTCCGGTTGCGGCTTTGAAGACCAATCGTATCGAAACCTATTTTGCACTAGAATATTTGATTTTACATACAAATGTAGAGGCTTTAAATCATATAATCTCTTACGGTTCACACCGCGTCCAAACATCATATGTTATAGTTATGCAGTAGAATTTAACAAAGCCAAAGTATTGGCCAAAATTTCACATTATTACCCTACAGTCATCCGTGATACAATTGTAATAATTAAACACGATAATAATTTTAACAAAGAAGACAGCGCACTTTCCAAAAGCTGGCAACCAGTCCTGAAGAAGCTCTTTCGATAGTGTCACAGCCAATGAGAAAATTGGCACCCCTGCCACCAATAGGATAGCAGACAGCAAGTAGCTCAGTTTCAGCCAATCAGTGACTCCACGGCAATATTGAAATATTTAAAGCTAATTATTACTATGTTTTGACTTTTGACGCTATGTAAACTGAAAGATCTAGATAGCCGTGCGCGAAAGCCTAAGAGTTAATTTTTAAATCTTTGTATTTCCTTTCTTTAAAAGTTGACGATGGGAGATTTCCTGTACTTTAAATTATAGTACTGCGGGCGTTTCCCATCGAATAGTTTAAGGATGTTTAGGAGGGTGGGCTATAATGCAATTTCGTGTAATTACATGAAAGTTAGTATATTTCAACAACGAATGCGTTGCATCTATGGCAAAATGTTATTGGTCTTGTGGCACTTAAATAAGTTAGATTGGTCAAAATCAGAAGATATGATCTATAATATGACAAAGTTGTCAGAAAAAGAGCCTGTAGTTGCTTAAGGAAACCCCTATTTGTTCAAAAGAGTAGGGATATTTTGCAGGAGTTCTAATGGCATTGTACAACTCTGGTTATCCCAGAAAACGTGTCAGATGAAGAGAATACAGAATGGACTCTGGTCAAAGCGGTCAAGGTCCTTCTTCAGCCGTGTCGTCCAGAATTGGAGTCTCATTCATGACAAACCTCCATTCATCGAAAAAATACGCGAAACTCACTAAGTAACAACAAAACTAACATTTTAACAGAAAAATCTACATGTCATGTCAAAATTGATCTGCGGTGCAGACAAAACAGAAGAAAAAACGAGCATGCGCAACAACTGCTAAGTGGATCAGGTGTAAGGATAACCAGCTGATTAAGTGGTAAAACAGCTGTGGATATAAACACAGATAGTCTCGTGACCACAAATAGATCAGCTGATAGAGTTTCAGTCTGATTCAAGGCGACGACGCAACGTAGTGCATGGATACTGTTCTCCGCATAGTATGTTCGATCGGTTATTTAGGGAACTCTTCCCCTCATTAAAAGGGCACTTCCGGTGTAAATTATAACTCGTTATAGGAAATCCGCAAGGTTTCACGGTAGCGCTTGATCAACGAAACTCTGTTGATCCAAGTGACTTAAACGCGCGGTTATCATGAAAACCATCTGTTATTGTAGTATTAGCACTATTATGGGGCACATTGGAGCTATTTTGTGGCAAATACCTTTAACGCTTTGCTAATTGGACAAATAAATAATCCTGTAAGAATCAAGTTTTATTTTTAAAATTAAATATTATCAACAACAACATTTTTACGTAGGGAATCGGTTAGACCTGCCGCATTTTACTAGTTGTTTATGTATTTTTAATCTTTTGCTAGTCGGATAGACAATTGTTTTATACTTCAGTATATTGCTCTAAATCTGGTCTTACACTATCAATTATAGGGGTACTTACGTGTAGAGCAGGTAGTGATAAGGACCACTGATAACAGGGCCTGGAGCACTCTCATCTGAAAACACACGTACACATTAGATACAGACTAAAGAGTATCGATGTAGATGTATAAAACCAATGAAATAATGTATATAATGTATAATGTATGTACAATGAAATAAGTACAGTTCGTTAGGTATAGCATGGCCGGTCGCCTTGAGATTTCCTGCTGGCCGCTTATAGCCCATCTCACCGGCCATGCTAAACCTGACGAACTGTAATTACTACAGGAATCTAGGTAGTGTATATGGTTTACATTGGTGCAAAACCTTCCTTCCCCTCTCTCTTTTTACTCCCTTTATATCTAGTGGACCTTGGGCTAGCGCTAGATAAAGGTCGAGGGCGAGTGGTACATAGGAAATTGTAGTCTAAATTTGCCTCGTTAAACAAGACAAACTTTTCTCTTTTACCACTAGATTAATGTTTTTTGAGAGATCTTAATTCTTAATTCTTTTTTTTTTAAGCTTTCGCGCCAGTCTCAGCCAGTCAACCAGCTACTGAGGATGACTCCACAGCGAGGTCGAAACGTTTATCAGTATTTGTATTTCAACTGTGACGCGGTGTAAACCGGAAGCCTTAGATATTTTGAGAGGGTTGGTAAGGTTTCAACAGTCCTCAGTTTAGTAACATATTTGACGCTTAGCTTCGAGCTCTACAGTTAATTCTAGCAAATTTGTATCCCGCTGCAAGCTGGGGGATAATTTACGCCGCAAATTGGGTAGGGGATATTTCCCCCCAAAAATGGGATTATTCTAGAATACAAAAACTGTATTCGGTCAGATTGCAATGAAACTAGGTATAAACATTTATGTAGCCGAACCCAACATGTGCACCTAAAACGCATCGACATCCACTTAGCCATCTTGGTCTGGCTAATCGGATGTGGCTAAATTTAGTACAAATGTTGTTAATTATTTCTTGAACACTTAAGGGCATGTGGGTGCCACTTTGGAGTAGATTTTCAAAGGAAATTTAAAAAGAGGAAATAATTTAGTGAAAGGTAAAAAGGTAAAGTTTGTCTTGTTTAACGAGGCGAAGTTAGGACTACAAAGTCCTCTCTACCACCCAACCTCGACCTTTACCTAGCGTCACCGTATAGTCACATTACAAATTGTAAGTGGTGACCGCGGGATCGAACCCGCGCCACCATAGTGATGAGCTCCGGAGTCGCGCGCGATACCAATCCGCCACGGATCCGCTTTAGTGCTTATTCCTCTTCTTGAGAAACCACTAATGGCGCGTTTAACCTGCAGCTTGACTCACTGCCGCTGGCAACGGTGATCCTAGAAGAACATGTGGACTAGTTTCGTCATCACGCAACTGATGAACATATGGGATTTGAACCGGTACAGAAACTGACTACTCTGTAATTAATGAACAGCTGGCTCTGCTGACTCAAAGCAGACGAAGTCATAATGATCGATCAGGTTATCTGTGAGGTAATCATTAGAGAACTTGAATAGAAGAAACCGGGTCACTTCTTGAACGCATGATGATGGTAACGAAAATGGCGGTCTTTATGTTTTCCCAGTTCCCACCCATTATATTTGGGGACGTAAACACGATGTTTGTCTATAAGAACTAGGTTTGAGATTTATTTGCAGTTTTGCCTAAAAAGAAAAAAAATATTATGGAACTTACTAGAGCTATGTTTTTTTTAACTTCGAGTTAAATCAAAGACAGTGTTATGGTAGGTAGATTGCGCATGGATGCCACAATGCTGCGGCACGAAATTGAACATAGTTCGGCAGCCCAAGTACAGATAGCGCTGCGAGGGAATTATTTTAGAGTCTTAGTAAAGCACGCACAAGTTTGTTCGGTCTCGAAAATCGCACGATTTGGTCACATATTTTTTCGTTCCTACTGTCGAAGAAATGAACATATCCCATTTCCTACGGGAAATCCCTAAAAGCATCTAACTGTATCTGCACAATGTACGTCGATATATAGGTGAAAGCAGTTGACTAGTAGACGGTGGCGTAACGCCCGCAGTCGCACTTCGACGTTTCATTACGAGCACCATTGTCTTCGTCAGGTGACAGATACGCAGAACGTGCGTTGCATACCAGCTCCAGCAGTTCCTTGGAAAAAAACCTATACGTATACAGTTGGTTTTAAGGCTGGGCAGTGCGAGCGGAAAGAAGTACCGATATAGAAGTGTAAAAAAAGGTAAAGTTTGTCTTGTTTAACGAGGCGATGTTAGGACTACAAAGTCCTCTCTACCAATCCGCTTGTGTTCATTCCAACAAACGCCACCGTTATAAATTGCGTTACAAAACTATATATATTTATTTGAAATCACAACAATTATTATTGTGTAATGGTAAGCATACTTTAAGCGGATCCGTGGCAGATTGGTATCGCGCGCGACTCCGAAGCTCATCACTCCGGTGGCACGGGTTCGATCCCCGCAGTCACCACTTACAATTTGTAATGTGACTATACGGTGACGCTAGGTAAAGGTCGAGGTTGAGTGGTAGAGAGGACTTTGTAGTCCTAACTTCGCCTCTTTAAACAAGACAAACTTTATCTTTTTATCTTTTATACTTACCCGGCATGTGAAATTTCCGGGTTTGGGGCCCACTTCGGACCACAAATTGTGTCTTTAAATTTCTTTACATACAAAAAATAATGGTTTATTTTAGGTATTATTTTTTGCTAGATTTTCCCTTAACTTGGTACGAATGGTCCTCTAGTTCGTAAACAAGCAGAATTGGTTCAACGAGCCCTTTTGGGGAGGGAAGAGCGTTCCCAGTTATAAAACCTGTATTCACTAAATCACTATTTGAGATGCCGACCACTCTCATGAGGGTATTTTAAGGCAAATATGTGGTGATGGATGAGTGTGATGAGTGGTAGTAATGAGTTATGAGGAGTAGTATTGTTTCAAACTAAGGCCGTCTCTTCCTTAGAATGGGTCATTAATTGATAGCCCAATGACCAATGGAAATACAAGGACCAACGGCTTAACATGACTTCCGAACCACGCAGGTGATGGTTTGATATGTCTAAACGATGGTGGGAGTTGATGCGGATGTCATCAGATGATCACTGAGACTATCTGAGCCGCTTTAGACCTATATCATCCTCAAAACCTGACCTCCATAAAGCTGGCTTACAGGACACGCCACGAGTCCCAGTCATGATTAGATTTCGATGCAACTCAGTATAACAATTATGTTAAAGAAAACATCAGGCTCAAATTTATCCAATACGAGCACATCACATAACTTTCGACCAATCCCATAACACACTTTCGATAGCTATAACCGATCGAACACGCTATTTAAGTTTAACACTTCCTGTCAGCAAAGTAGGCTAGCTGCTTGCTCAAAGTCGGAAGGAACTGGTTGGAATGGATCCGGTCTTGATATTACGACAGGTTTGTGTCCAAACCTCTCTGGACTTGAGCAAGGGATTATGTCATTTAAATAGTTGAAGAGTCGAGACAGACGGTAATCAAGAGTTAAGAAACAGACCAGTGCACCTGGCAGAGGAGTTAAAGGTTAGGTTCGAAATCTGAGGAGTTTAAGCCAACTTCTTACTTTATAATGATTTAGTTCTTCCTGTCAACACCGCTTCATAGCAGAGCATAGTTACAACACAATCATGCAGAAGAATTTGACAAAGCCAAAGAGTATTGACAACAATTGGAAAACCATTGAAATAATTAAAAATGACCTTCAGCAAAGATGACAGCATTAAACTTTCAAGAAGCTGGAAACCAGTCCTGAAGAAGTCTTTTCGATAGTGTCACAACCAATCAGAACATCGACATTTGCACCCCTGCTCCCTGTGACCAATGGGATAGCAGACAAGTATCAAGTTTGAGGCAATCAGTGACTGAAGATGGTACTCCACAGCGAGACCGAGCATAGTTAGTTACAAAACAATCACGCAGAAGAATTTGACAAAGCCAAAGAGTATTGACAAAAACGTCACATTATTAACCGAGAATCATCTAAGCAACCATTGAAATAATTAAAAATTATCTTCAGCAAAGATGACAGCATCAAACTTTCAAGACGCTGGCACCAAGTCCTGACGAAGTCTTTTCGATAGTGTCCTTTATACCATATATCCATCAATGACTAGCATAGCTAGATATACTTCGCCAAAAACAAACTAATAAAACACACTAATACTCAAAACGCATGGCGGTGGATTAAGATACCCACTCGGAGACATCCTTGGTGAACTATTCTTTGATTGAGTAGAGTGGTCTCGCCATAGCTGTTCATCCAGGTTGTTATACAGTCTGATGTCCAGAAGTGGACAGCAGTCTTTTTGCTTAGACAACATACAGAACAATAATAACATACTTGTCACAGCCAATAAGAACATCGACAGTTGCGTCCCTGCTCCCTGTGACCAATAGGATAACAGACAACAAGTATCTCAGTTTGAGCCAATCAGTGACTCCACCGAAATATTGTGACACCGACCGCGAAAGCCTGAGAGTTAGTTCTTACTTTGGCTCGTCGACTGCCTTAAAGTGACAACATATTGTTAAATTATATTCTTTAGAGATGTGTTTAAAGCATTGATTGAGAATGTCTAGAAATTGTTACTTTAAAGGCGGCTGTAAAACTTGTAACACTTGGACTATTGACGACTTTCACACCTATAATTGATCAAGAGCATCAGACAATCATCTAATTGGCTATTGACAAACGATGACACCAGAAATAATTTGATCATGAGCATCAAATAACCATCTGATTGGCTATTGACGATCACTGACACCAGAAATAAATTGATAAAGATCATCAAACAATTTGATCGAGTAGCACGTGGCACATTCTGTGGTCACATGAAGGTTAAAGATGATAAATTACTAGCAATCCGACCGAGACACCTTGCGGCGCGTATGATTCAATAACTACCTCAATTATAATAGCTCAATCACACAGTAATTTGATCTGATGAGGTTGGCACTCTTGGAAGAGGCGATCAGCTGACGTGCGCGTCTCTGACCAGCTGGCGTGACGCAACCCTAACCTCGCTTCTCGTTAACCTATATCTGACACTCGTTATTATTTTGCACTCGTTTACCACGCTTGTCTCTGCGTGGCCATTGATAAGTCAGACTGCAGCGAATTATGCTTCTACGTGGCCAAAGAAGCTTTCGAAATGTCTTCTTTGTGGTTGAAGATAATCAATTTATGTCTCTGGCCGGACTGCACAAAGACTGTTAACGTTAGGTCATCGTGGATTGATTTAGAATGTCAATCTGGACCATATGGCTTCGACTGGACAAAGATGTATGACCCTACATATAGATATGTTAAATGCTGTTCAATATTGAATAGATAATACAATAGTACTGTCAATTATGTTTTTTTATGTAAACTTATTACATATGTGACATATCCACACGAATGATTAACTTGATGACTTAAAAGTCTTTCGGCTTTGTTTGTTCCATTTCCTAACAGTAGAGAAGAACATTGTTGTAGGAGACAAAGACAATATTATAGTAGGTAGATAGCGCATGTCTGATGGAAGACCTTCGCAGCGCAATCTGTGCGTGGACTGCCTCAACTATGTTGAGGTACATGGCTGAGGAATGTATCTCAACATAGTCGAGGCAGCCCAAGTACAGATTGCGCAGCGAGGGCTGCCGGATCTCCCCTCAGCTTAACAGTTTAGAGTTTACCAGATGTTAACAACCCGAATCAGAATGTAACCAAATCGTGCGAGTGCCGAGAACACCCGAACTTGCAGGTGCGTCAGTGGCTCTACCCGAGACTCCAAAAAGGATCACCTCGCAGCGCATTCTGTGCGACGGCTCTCTCAACTATGTTGAGCTGCCTGCCTCAGCCATGCGCTACCTACCTACTACAACATTGTCTTTGGTTCAATCACTTTGATGTTACAATATTTCTAACTAGGTAAGTTGAATTGAACCATAGGTAGAGTTGGCATATGCCACAGCAACACACAAAAGGTTTTTCATTCAAGAAAAACAAATTTAGTTTAAGATAGATGCCAATGAAAGTGACTGGAAATCAATTTGCCCGCGGTGATTTGAACATAAAGAATCTGTGACTGAACATTCTTTCGGAAGCAGAAAACCACGAAGGCGCTGAAATTGGCGCGTCGAATTCGAGAGAAACTGACTAATTCACTTATTCTTGGTTAAGGATTTCTTTTATTCGTCCAAGACTATTCTGTATTTCAAACCAGTCTAGTGGAAAGATATTGCTTCTACGGTGAACACTACACAAGGTTTCAAAATATGATTTAACCACATCCTGTGTAAAAACATAGCCGACGCGTAGCCGCAAGCGCTGCCGTGAATCCTAGCGAATTTCCTAAGACGGGTTCCCTATGTGACTCTTTGACAAGTCACTTTTCTTCCCAATCTTCACGAATATTGGTACAATTTTTTAAAATCAAACACTAGATTAAGATCATTAACCAGCGAAATATGTCCACCGGACATTTCTCTCAAAAATAGGGGTTTGTGCTTTTAAAACTGTATACGAGTATACTGTATTACTAGAATCAGATTTCAATTAAACTTGGCATAAACATTTATGATACAGTGCCCTACATGTGTACCAAAATTCATTGCCGTTTGACTCAAGGAGGTGTTGGAAAGCTCAAAATTGCAAACCGTTCTAAGTTTTGTTGTAAACGTTTCTTTCTCTCTAGCGATGGAAATTGATGGCTCTAAATCCTAAGGGATAGAAAATCATATCTAATCAAATA
This sequence comes from Matsumurasca onukii, assembly GCA_018831715.1. Taxonomy (NCBI): domain Eukaryota; kingdom Metazoa; phylum Arthropoda; class Insecta; order Hemiptera; family Cicadellidae; genus Matsumurasca; species Matsumurasca onukii. The sequence goes on along the minus strand of CM032059.1, from coordinate 4,462,709 downwards.
AACCACTCTTGAAATAGTACCGCGCGAATCATAAACAAAACTGAAAAGAAGACCTACACTAGCAATCAAGTCAATGATATACATTAATTATAAATTGTCAGTCATCAATATCGATGGCCAATCCAGTTGCATTGCTTTGTTTAAATTGCAAGATTGATGAATTTAATTGATTGTGCCTACAGGATAAGTTGATTAATTTCAAACAGTGGAAAACAAAAACAATCCCGAAGGTCACGTTGACAACCTTAAAAAAGGCAACACGAAAAACTGTATAAAAGTCCTAACGCTGCTGAATTTGGAATTTTCATAAATTTAAGGAACCTCCTAACAGGTCTAATCCTTGGAGACCCTAAATTTTTCATCAGATTTAATCGTAGGAGACGAGGAAGAACCCACCTCGACCAGGAGGAAGAGGACGGGCGGAGTTTTGTGGTAAAATTCGTCGAGGTGGTTTGGGAATTCCACTAAATAGCGACGATGGGTGATTAAATAACCGTAGCTGATAATGGAAAGATTGAACCGCAAAATTAAGGAGAACGTTTTTAGAGTACGCAGTGCGGTCGGGAAAAAGTCGATGTAAGCGGACTCGTGGCGGGTTGGAATCGTGCACGACTCGAGCTGGCGCGGGTTCGATCCCCGCATATTGTTTGGTTGTGCTTGATGGGTCAGCTTACGCTGAGTACTTTAGGCTAGCTCGTTTTTAATGTTCTGTGTTATGTTTTAGGTTACTTTTCACGCGAAGTCGGGATCAGATTGCAGATCCCGAGACGTCGTGATCATCTTGCTCACTAACGATGGACAATGTCAAAGTCTCAAAGACATTCCCAAAATAATTAAAAATTATAATAATTTCAACAAAGAAGAGAACATTAAACTTTCAAGAAGCTGGCAACCATCCGTTTTGAAGAAGTCTTTTCGATGGTGTCACAGCCAATGAGAACATCGACAGTTGGCATCCCTGCTCCATTGGACGGTTGGCAGCCCTGCCACCAATAGGATAGCAGACAGCAAGTATCTGAGTTTCAGCAAATCAGCGACTGAAGATGCTACTCCCCAGCGAGGCTGAAATATTTCAATCTAATTATGAAGTTTGAACGCGGTGTGAACCAGAAGAACTAGATTAAAGTTTATAAAGTTTCGTAGTTGTTAGCCGCTCGAAAAAAATATAAAATACGAATTATCAGATACAGCAGTAATGCATTAGTAAATAGAGAAAAAACAACCACCGCTCTGAAATTACTTTCAGTGATTCTGAGTGTTATTAAGTTATCATACAAGAAAGTTAGTTAACACAATCATTAAAGTTTACCCGTAAATTTATCTCATAGCTCCATAACATTCAGAAATACTTCCGGTTATGCAAACAAGTTACAAGAACTTTTAAATTTCTCTTACAGCTACATCCTACGTACACGTCAATCTAAACACCAACGCATTTCAATCACAGAATCAATTTACCAGTTAGCTGAACACCGATTAACTCATCTTCTAGCCAAGGTAGACCCGTCTGTGAAACCGTTACGAGACAAGTAAATATTGCGAAAATGATTGAGAGAGATTCCTCAACAAGTTGTGTTGTTCAAGGACATTTGATGTGGAATCCACAGAATGAATTCATTATTACGTAGGTTAAATATCTACGAATTCTGCAAATCATGAGATCGAAACATGGGTTAACCTTAGCGTTAAAATAAGCTGCACAAACACTATCTTGATGAGGGAAGTATGTAGTTTGTAGATATCTTCTAATGCAGTTCTAATGCAAGAATCGTCGATTTGATTATTTACTTTTGCAATACATAAAAAATTGCAAAACATTGCAGTTAAAAAATATTTCACACAAATTAAAAACCAAATTTACCACGGAGATGTTTAAAGAAGAGTTCATACGTACATTATTTTACAAAAAATATCAACTCATCAGTGAGCATGTAATTTTGTTCCTAAACAGACACCTCCAAAACTGAAAGTTTGTCCGGGTGAGAATGTGAAATTTAGGAATTGTTTACCCATTAAATAAATCAACACATCAAACCCAACGGGAAAAAGATGTTTTCTTTTATCTACCATCCATCAGTAAAAAAAAGTCCTCCTAGAAAGTATACTCAACATGGACGATAAACTATTCCCCGTGACGAAGCACCAACAGAGAATGATTTATAGCATTTCTGGCGGGAAAAGGCCAGAGAGTTTGATAAGAATGTATGGAACTCGAGCACAGAGAGTAAAGAGCAATGCACCACGAGAGTACAACATAGCAGCAGACTATATGAAAGTGGTGCTCCTATTTCAGCTGGTTATGACTCCGGCAATGTCAGACCTTGGACGGTATGTTTGAACGGTTCATAAAACTGTAGTAGTTAGAGGAGGTTTATAGTTTTCGACACAAACACTTGTTTATAGTTTATGGTTCGGTTCATAAGTTTCTCCAAAATAGGATCGAAAAGTAAATGCATAATGAGTTTGAATAAGTAGTATAGATTCTAGAATTATATAACTTAGTTCTTCTGGTTCACACCGCGTCAAATCATCATAATAATTATATTGAAATATTTTAGTCTGGCTGTGGAGTACCATCTTCAGTCACTGATTGGCTAAAATATTTTGTTTAAAGTTTCTGAGGTTGAAATTATTATTACGGATTTTTTCAGTTTTTAGTGAAGAAAAACTTGACGCTTCCGAATCATTCTAAAATCCTACATATTATGTATAGGTTGTCTAAAGTTCATAAACCTAACGCTTAGGGCTAGAATCAGTTATCACCGTGCAGGGAACATTCTAAAGTCTTTTGGAAATTTAACTCCTTTGTTAGGAAATTTTGATTCATTCATCAAAATCTGTAAAAATTTCTTTCCTTCCATAAATAGGTACTTTTGTGTTCTCTGTTACAGTTGGTCAGTCCGATACGCGTCTGTGATTGGTCGTTCCCAGCCAGTCATTGGTGGACAGCTGTCATTGACCGTGGATATCCTTGGTTTCGCTAGTTGTGTTTTAATTTTAACGTTTTTTGTGCATGTTGTGTTGATTTCTAGCCTAGTTAGTAGTACGTTAAATAAGTTAGAAATCAGAATTAAAAACGTCTTGTTCTTTTTGTTAACTAAAAAATATGGAACATTTGCATCATAATATTTTAACCTTAGAAGTATAGATTTTTTAAAGGTTGACTGTCGTGATTGTTAATGGTCGAAACTATGCTGTCGAAAATCCGGATTCTGTGACATTAAAGATCGAAATCGAAATCTTACTGACCTTTCTGAAATTAATGAAGAAACTTATGACTTTGAGAGGTTACTGGTTGGTTAGCTTTCTAACTGAAGAAGGTGGAAAACAACAGTACCTACTTGATAACTCTTGATAAATAAAATACGCAGATCATAGACTTTCTGTGTCCAAACACTCTATATACGAAAGTGGGATTTTCCATTATCAAAACATAACATCGGTAGGGTACATACATAGAACAAGGCAACACCTTCTTTCAAAGTAGTTGAAGTTTTCGTTTGACCCATTTTTCACTTCCTCAGCATCAGTTTCTGGTTCTATAACAACAAAACCTCTTCACACGTTACCTCTGCAATTACCACTCTTCTAGAACAATTACTTTACGCAACTCTTCAGATTCAAACTCGGAATCTGAAATTCATTTCGTCTTGAGTGTTCACATAGAGGTTCTCACATTCGGTGAGTGAACTCGTCTATGATTCTCTTATGTTTCCTTCAGGAAGATGATCTCGTGGGTAATTTTCCTGCTTCGTTTCCGTTTGAAGGAGTTCTTTATTCTTGTTGATTTCTTCAAGTTTTACTCCTTCAAGGAATGATTAAGGTGTAGCATCTTCATTTTCTCAAAGATTATGGAAAATCTTCAAAACACTGGTCTTCAAGAAGGAAGATACTTCACCTAGGTTCGTTAAACTTATGGAGAGCTTTTCATGCACTTTCTAGCAGAATCTTTCACTGCGGATAGCGTGACTCCTGGGTCAACAGCTGGATGTTGCCCAACAATCCACCTGTACATCCGTCTGTCAGTCTGTCTGTGATATGATCGCAAGTGAAGCTCGCAAGGTTAGGCGGAGAAAGCGCTCCCTGGCGGCCATTGTTTGAATCCTCTGTGAAATTTAATCAGCTGGTGAGCTCGTTATATGTGGACATGACTAGAGTCCAGTAGGCTTGGATGTTCTTGGATACTTCCGATACAAGCGAGTGCTTGTTACACGAAGAAAATCAAAACTATTGATGAAATTTGAACCAATTTTTGTTAAAGAAGATTCGTTCATCCTTGAAACAACACGATCTTTAACATCCTTCATCTCCTACGAACAACATGATATCATCTGCATATTTATCCAGTGACTCAAGTTCTCTTGACCAGGAATGAACTAGACACATCATACAGACCTCAGGTATTTCCTGATGATAAAATCTCTAGAGAATGTCAAAACTATTTCAGAAATTTAAACTACTTGTTGATCGAACTCATGAAGAAGATTCGCTCATCCTTGAAACAACACGATCTTTAACATCCTTCAACTCCCACTACGTGAAGTATGATATCATCTGCATATTTATCCAGTGACTCAAGTCCTCTTGACCAGGAGTGAACTAGACACATCATACAGACCTCAGGTACTTCCTGATGATAAAATCTCTAGAGCCTAGATCATCCATCATGTTCTGGCCAAATCCTGACATGGTCTTAGCCTTGATCTTTCTTCTATCAAGTGTTGCCAAGAACCACTTGATGTTATCCTCTCAGGAGGTGGTCTTCTGCTGTTTTATTGGTCTTTTATGAAGGGTAATCTTTGACATGAGTGAAAAAAGAATGGCTCTTGACATTGACAAATGATTATGATAATCAGCTGATACTGAATGTCAAACATCTTAAATTTCAAGACCATATAAAGGTATGAGAGCTGCTTAATTGAGTGTCGATCCTGTACTACTATTAAATTATCCGGACAATCATGATTCAACGGGTTTTCCAACAAAGATTTAACTCTTTCAGAAAAGAAACAAACAAGTCTTCCCAATCCAATTTCTTCGTGGACCTTCAATAACGAATTGAAATCTGTACTTCTTTGAAACAAACCCATGAGGAAACCTCAGAAAGATACAGAGCAACGAACTAATAAAGCGTGCAGAACGTAATTCATTAAGTAAGAGCAAGGTGGAACGGGTCAAAGTAATGTGAAGGTTTCGTCACGGATCTGACCCCTTGAGCTGCAACGGGAGAAGTTACGAGCACAGAGTAAAGATTACCTGCATCGAGCAAACAGCTGATGGGTAATCTGTGAGGTGCATCGACTGCATTCCTCCATGGGAGCAGAATCTGTGGATTTTGTAATCTGTGGTTGTAGAGCGATACGGTAGCGTTTTGAATACTCATTGGTATGAGTGCTCTGGATGGTTGGTTATAGCTCTTGGAAAGGTTATATCCAGTTTTGTAACTCATTGATAAGATAACGTGAGTAATGAGTTCTTGAAGCTACTTTTTGTCAAGGTTCAGAGCATGAGAAGGCATTTGAAACGAATTTCGAGCAATGAAGTTTTGCTCTTCCAATACTCCTCGAAACAATTACCGTTTGGACATCTTCGTCAAAAAGTGCGTTCAAATGCATCCTTTGCCGAAATTCTTCACTTTTGCCAGCTCTTGCACCGAGAAACTACTTCATAAAAGAAAATCCTTGACTATTATTTGGTTATACTATCAGTTTAGTATGTAACTCTTCTATGATACAGAGCGTCAAAATATAGATCAACACTATCATACACATCAACAACCTCAAACATAATTCACTTTTATTCTAAAACTATTGAAAACCCCACCAGCTTCAACTTCAAAACCACTCATACGATAGCTACTGAACACCTAACAGCACGTCCACAAAGGAGCCAGCGAACAACAGAGCACTTTGCGGAGCATCAGTAAAATGCGAACTTCCGGTTTCCACCGGAAACAGTAGAACCGCGATGGTTTCACACCAATTAGCTTCCTCGGAAGACCGGTGCGTGAGCGACTCATGAGCTCGAGCTATGTTACATGAGACCAAACACTTCATGCAATTATGTAATTGTAGACATTCACTGAGTTTTAATTTGACCAAGTAATTGATGTTTCATCATTATAACGCGAGGTTACGGTGAACGTCTTGAGGAAGGTTGTTTGGAGTTTTGGAGATTTAATTATAGTTTTGGTGTAAGTTTGAAGTGTCCAGATGATTTTAGCTCAAGTTAAACATCTTTGTCATTATTACACAAGTTTTACTTTTATCAAATATAATTAAACTGAATGATCGATATTTTTGACTTGATAATAAATTGATTGAGATCCATGGCAATTCTTCAAAGGTGTTCATGTTTTTCCTAAACAAACCCCATTTTACTAGAATTTTTTGCTGAAAACATTTAAAGTCTTTACTGCAAACCTATCTGGCAATGAATTAATTGCTTTTACATACACTCTCCTGTGTGGGAAAAATGAGCCAGATTTTACTTCCTTCGCCTGGTTAGACCAGCATGGAGGAATTATCCTGAAAGGTTGAATCTCAAAGTACTGAATTTATCAGGCTCAACCGTTACGGACTAGTTCTCAACAGACATTTTCATTGAGTTGCCTCTTGAATTTCGCATTGCCCAATAGTGTAGCAAGGATTTTACAATAGGTGAGAGAATTTATACAGGATCATGAAACCCTTTCCCAGCGGACTACCGGGAGACTTCCCTTAGAGCCTCACTGTTTAATACTTCCCACATAAAACGTGGAACAGGCTTTGAATTTTGATCCAAATTAGCGAGTTTTGAGGCGTTTTGGGGTTTTATCCTTAAACCAAAATAGTGGAAACGCCGATTTCGTGTTGTGATCAGGCGTTTCATAAGGACTCTGGCATAACCTAAATTTTTAATTTTGTATTAAAAATACTCTTGGGGTGTGTTTTGTTGTTAGAAAGTAAGCTGTAGACTTGGGACGAACAACGGAAAATCACTGGTCGCAAATCGACAAAGGCCCCGACTTTATCAAGGATCATGGGAGTTCATGACCTTGGCCACAACCCTGCAACTGCCCGAGTAAAGTTTAGCTCTTCAAAAAACACGATGTCCACTTCCGTAGCTCGAAAAGTAGTTGGTGCATTCCATTGGTCGTTGGGCTATCCCAATAGTTTGTAACATGACCACACTTCATAATCCATCAAAGAACTCCTCACATATTCAACTTACTAGGAGTGGTCGATGTCTCAAATCAAAGAATAGAATCTAAGTACTCAAATCCAACCTCACTTCTGTCAGGTCAAGGTGACATTCAGCTGTTTCAAATGCACAACACCAGCTGGTTCGTGTTTTGGCAACCGAAGATGAGTGAGGATGAAAGGAAGCCCATCCCTGCAATCACGGGTTAACCTCCTCTTTATCGGGGACAAGATGCGCCTGTTGTAACCAGCGCTCTCAGGAACCACGGAGTTGCGTCAGTTTCGCTCTTGGCTAACGTGAACATCTCCATCTCTGATGCGATGCGGATACGAGCTTTCACCTTTTAGCAAAAATGCGATCTTTGACCCTCCGCCCCTGGGGGTAGAGGAGAGGCTACCAGTTTTCGCGAGTGATGACACGTTTACTTTTACCTCAGGAGTCGATTGAGTGGCTCTCCTCTTGTGTTTTGACATGTTTCTCGGATTTGTGTACTTTTGATAAATTTCTAGAGTTTATGGAACCCACAGGATCCAGTCATATGATTTTGGTACAAACATTGGGGATGGTGTACCTACTCTCCGACGTCAAACTCTTTCACTAAGTCACTATTTGAGATGCCGACCACTCTCATGAGGGTATTTTAAGGCAATTATATGGTTAAGGATGATTGTGATGAGTGATAGTAATGAGTTATGAGGTGTAGTCTTGTTACAAACTAAGGCCGACTCTTCCTTAGAATGGGTCACTAATTAATAGCCCAATGACCAATGGAAATACAAGGACCAACGGCTTAACGTGACTTCCGAACCACACAGGTGATGGTCTGATATGTCTAAACGATGGTGGGAGTTGATGCGGGTATCATCAGATGATCACTGAGACTATCTGAGCCGCTTTAGACCTATATCATCCTCAAAAACCTGACCTCCATGAAGCTGGATTACAGGACCAGTCATTGAACTATCGGATGGTCCTCCTTCAATATTATGTTGTGCCCAGCTGCCCCAAAACCTTTTATTTTGCAGGGTGCTTCAGGGCTAGAAGAGTGAAACCAACATAAATTACAGTCCTACCAAATAACAGCTCCGTCAACATTTCAACTTCACCCAAAACCCAAGAAACCCCAATTTCTCCTCATAAAATCACTGTATCAAAGACCAACATCATCTCAAGGTGAATGACAGCTGTTTGGCCACGTGGCAGGTGACAGCTGATCAGTGCATACAGCGGGTGATTATCAGCTGATTACTTCCTAGTGGCGACTCCACAGAGAACAATACCAGGCCGGAAGCAACCATGCAAGCACATGGACACTTTCTACTCTCTGTCCTGTCGATGATGACATGGTAAACCGACTGTCCACCGTGACCAGAGTCTTGTCACACGCTACTGTCGTCGTTCGAGTGATATTTCAAATAAATAATATTTGCTTAAAAGTTCGGCAATGTTAGGAAAGATTATCAGAGGACAGTTCAGAGTGAAAGACCTCAAAGATGATCTAGAGTTCTAGACAATCAAAGATTATCGTACGTTCAGATCTTACTGTTGGATGCCGAAACATAAGATCTACTAGCAATTATATGAATTTCACATCATACATTTTAACATGTAGAAAAATTGTCTACTACTTTCGATTTGACTTGTCCATGGTAACACTTTTGTGACTAGATCACTCGTAAAAGGTGTTTCAACCATAGAAAGTGTGTATACTAGGTGAATTGGTTTCAATACAAAAAAGACGACCTGCGATACCTCAAAATTAGTTTTCCTTCATCTTCAGAGATAATCCCTCCCAAATCTTATTCCTTTAGTTATACATTAGATAAAGTTTTGAGATTTGATGTATAGTATTTCAACTCCAAATTGGTTAAAACCACTTGAAATAAATCTAATGTTCACTTATTTTTTAGATGATCACTTCCTAATAAGATTTATTTACTCACTAGTATTTCCGCCGATGCAATGATGCATCTTGACTAATATTTCAGACTACTGAAGTTAAACTCAATTAGACTCTATAGACATGTTCATGAAAATTCAACCTAGAGTCGATAACTATGCCCAAAAGGTTGGCGTTAGAATCTGATGAAACTACAGTATCTCCTGAGGTCACCTGACCAATCTGGGAGCTTTTTTTCAGGGAAAAGTTCACAAACTTTGTTTTTCCACATTTACAAGTAGTTCATTTTCAGACATCCACTGCAAAACAAAGCGTCCCTCAACAAAGACCTCAACCTCCAGATCCTGGAAACATTTGTTCGACAAATTTAGAGAAGTATCGTCAGCAAATAGTCACAGAGATGCCTTAGATAAGCTGCGGGAAAAGTCATTGATGAATAAAAGAAATAAAACAGGGCCCAACACGGATCCTTGTGGGACTGTACCCAACCAGAAGGAAGTGAACAATCCAGTAGGAATCGCTGGGAAAACGTTGCACTTTAAAAATTCTTTATAGATCAATGATTAGGTAACGTATCTGAACGATGGGTTCCACAAGGGACAGTTGCTGAAGAAAGTGTTTATGTTTATCGTTAGTACTTAGCACCTTAGAGAAAATCTCACCGCTATTAGAACTCAAGTGGTCATTTCCTTGAAGTGGTTGCTACCACTAGCCTTCGTTCAACAGTGCTCATAAAGCAGGTGACGCAATCTGAACACTCATTATGAACACGATAGTTATTCTCACACCAGAACTAAAGAAACGGTAGTTTCTGTAAAATATTCTTAATGAACATTACTAACTTTGAAAATATTAAACACACCACTATCTTGGACTTCAGGGATATACCGTGTCGAAGTACTAACTGAACTAGCCGACGACAATCGGCATTCCACTATACAAGCATTGTCCGCCCTGATGATGGACTGCTGAATCGTACCGAAACGTTGGCTATTTTAGTTAGTACTACTTAGTGGTCATTAAGGTCACGCTGGTGCACCGTTTTTATGTTATGGAACGCATCTTTGAACTGAAGCCTTTTTTTAATTGAAGCCTTTTAAACACATTTGTGGTTCAAAGTCAAAATCTTCGTCTAAAGGTTTACTAGACCCTAGTAAGTCGTCTTATTTTGCTTTGTTTTGAGACACTCACCACTCTTACAGAGGTATTTTAAGGTGAATATGGGGATGAATAGTGAGTGTTTTGATGGATGATGAAATCTAGTTACAAACTAGGGCCGACTGTTCCTCAGATGGGTCGTTAAGTTTGCCCAACGACCAATGGAATGGTTTGAAGATAGTATTTGAAGGTTCCATACAGCCTTATAAGACCCCCTATACCACCAACATCTTTGAGATTAAGAAGAATACAAACAGTAAAGCTGCTGCTTAAGTAATAAATACTGATAGAACAACATACGCATGCCCTCGGTATGCGAAATTATGTAGTTCTAACACACTGCTAAAGACAAAAACGGTCATCACGACACCGTTTCTAACGCTACTGCAACGCGCGTCATCCGTGTAATGATAATGAGAAGATAAGGACTGGCTAAGTTCCGTTGCCGCTCGGCCTTGACAACAACTATTACTGCAACTGTATAATGAAGTTGCATAAGCATCAGTGCAACACCTACACCGTTGTGTTGCCTGCAGATCTCCGGAACTGTTGAGACGATTTGACTGGGACTCGTGGCGTGGTCCTGTAATCCAGCTTCATGGAGGTCAGGTTTTGAGGATGACATAGGTCTAAAGCGGCTCAGATAGTCTTAGTGGTCATCTGATGATACCCGCATCAACTCCCACCATCGTTTGGACATATCGGACCTTCACCTACGTGGTTCGGAAGTCACGTTAAGCCGTTGGTCCTTGTATTTCCATTGGTCATTGGGCTATTAATTAATGACCCATTCTAAGGAAGAGTCGGCCTTAGTTTGTAACAAGACTACACCTCATAACTCATTACTACCTCTTATCACAGTCATCCTTCACCACATACGAGTATTTGCCTTAAAATGCCCTCATGAGAGTGGTCGGCATCTCAAATAGTGATTTAGTGATTTTAGGTGGGGCATTAGTCAGTTTCCAGAGGAAATACGTTTAATTTATTTCTAGCGCCGTACAGAACGGGCGCAGTGATAACTTCTCACGATGGCCACTCCCTGTGGTTCGGAAGTCACGTTAAGCGTTGGTCCTTTCCATTGGTCGCTGGGCTTAATGACCCAACCTTGGGAATAGTTTGTAACAAGACTACACCTCATCATCCATCAAAACACCTCATCACACTCACTCTTCATCCCGTATTCATCTTAAAATCCCTTCTAAGAGTGGTCGATGTCTCAAAGCAAAGTATTAAAAAGTATTTTAGTATTAAACAGGTATGAAAGTAACGAAACTTCCTTGAAGAAAACGGAGTAGTTCTGACTTTCCCATATCCTACTAGGTCAAATTGGAATTTAACTATGACATTTTTGAACGGCCGCCATTTTGAAATTTGACAAGTTAGACAAAAATATGTTATGAAAATGTTATGAAGAAAACAATTAAGTTAATACTGAGTTCCACAAAAATATTTCAAAAAGTTTTTGAATTATTAATTATTTTTATAAATTTACAAACTGGTAGGGACTACGGCTAAACTAAGCCGAAATAAAAAAAATGTGATAAAACATTTTCGACTTACTTTTGTATGTAGGTTCCGGTTCTGCCTAGCGCGTTACAATTTTTTTGTGACAACCTGCATATGTCTAACCAATCTACAGGTTACATTTTTCTCCGACTTTTACGAAATTTGGTACAACATTTTTTTGAAAGTGTATAGGTTTTAGGGCGTTACTAGCAAAACTGATCCACCGGAAATGCCCCTTAGGTTGGTGGGGGGAGGGGGTAATCTATTCTATGGCTTCAAGTGTCATGGTTTAAAACTTGAAACCATAAAATGGAACGCAATTTTGGTTCAAAATGTGTAGACCATCTTTTTACGAGTGTAAACACGTTTAGGGAAATCAATTGTATAATTTTTAAAGTTACTTTTAACTCTTAGTGTGCTTTAAAAAGTAGAACCAACACTTTATTGAAAACTCTAAATTTCTCTTAGAACGAGTAAAACCATTTGTATTTTATATTGTAAATATTGTAAAACCTTTCCTTCAAGAAGATTACGTTTTATTCCAATAATTATGTTACAACAAGATGTTGTGTCCATCTAAGGCTTAACCGAATAACCATCTGCTTTTTGTCCTCAGGAAAAGACATATAACTTAATAACACTAATTTGTCTAAAGGACTCTTTCATGTGACTGATTCACCGGAGTCGTGCCCATGTAAACGTAACCACCACAATTTGATTACGCCGCCTATTAATTTCAGAAGACAAGGACGACGATCAGTCGTGGAGATGATCCTTGCGGCGAAGAAGATGTTTAACCGACAGAAGAAAAAGACGAAGAGGAGAAGAAGAAGAAGATCCTGTTCGTCCTTGGCCGTGACATTTGTTCTGAAAATCACACTTACATGACTTGGCTGACCCTCCAGAATCATGATGGATGACCTAACCTCTCTCTTCCTTATGCATTACCATGTTAAAAGTTCAGATTCTACTGGGGTTTCTTGCGGGGTCTCCCCGCAAACATGAGTTTTTATATTATAAAAGCTGTATGTATGATCCAGTTTTGATTAAACTTAGAATGTGTAAATATTTATGAAAATGTACCTATGGATACCAAAAAACAACCGTAAACGATTTTCCAGCGTCACATTGGTCTGGCTGAACAAATTTTGTTGATTATTGGTACACCTGTTAGGTTACGGTTCCTCAAATTGGAAGGAGGATGCCTCTCCCCTCCCAAAAGTTAGGTAATTGTAGATTGTTTGTGCTCTGTATACAGGGTGTCAGGACAGTAAAGAGCCACACTTCAGGGAATTGTTTTAAGAGTCAAAATACAGCTAAAGCAAACAATACGAATTGTTTTCCAAAAGGCTTCGTTCAATAGGACCTCTGCTGCCATCTTGGTTTGGGTGTTCGGACTTTGTTGATCTTTGCTATACGGATGTTATAAATGTTTATACCAAATTTCATAGAAATTGCATCGAATATATAATGCTTATTAAGATAACTCCTTGCTTTTGACAAAATTTTGTGGAAAGCTGTGAAAATTCCTGTAGAGTGGTCACTCACATATGAATGGCTTTGTTTAAAAAGAGTTATTTTGACTCAGGAAGTGTTGGGAAGCCGTGACTGAAGGTAGTACTCCACAGCGAGACCGAAATATTTCACCCCAATTATTATGATCTTTTGACGCGGTGTGAACCGGAAGAACTAGATTATAGTTGTGACACCGGCCGCGAAAGCCTAAGAGTTAAAAGAAAGGAGTAGCTATTTTCCTACGTAAATTCACCAAACACCCTGGAGAAATTTCCAGTTTTGAAATGTTGTACTTATTATGGTCCTGTAATCCAGCTTCATGAAGGTCAGGTTTTGAGGATGATATAGGTCTCAGATAGTCTCTGTGATCATCTGATGATACCCGCATCAACTCCCACCATCGTTTAGACATATCAGACCATCACCTGCGTGGTTCGGAAGTCACGTTAAGCCGTTGGTCTTGTATTTCCATTGGTCATTGGGCATCATGAGAGTGGTCGGCATCTCAAATGGTGATTTATTTACCACAAGTAAAACAATATTGACAACAAAATATATTCACAAATCAACACATGAACAAACAACGGTACTTATGAAACCTGATTTCTCGCGTATGATAAAGTTCAAAAGCCACAGTTCACGGAGCAATTGTCCGACACGAATAACAAATAACAAATGTGCATTGAGCTTGAAGTTGAATAACAGACTGAACCATTCGTGCAGAATAACAATAACAGAATAACAGACTGCACAATCAATGCATAACTGGCACACTGGGCTAATGAAACAGACCTTGAAATAAATTATATGATGTGAAAGTAATGAAAGAATGTGTGCTAGATGGAAGTTGTGAATTACTTTGTGTTTTTTTAGATATTATTTGTTAAAAAACAAGATTGAAAAGTTATGAAACCATCAATGTTTTCGAAAATGAGGGCTAAGTTTGTGGACGACTTAATTGTTTCTCAACAAAAATTCGTCACTTTGGTATCATAGGTTTTCAATAAAATATTTAGTTAGCCAAAAGAATCACCATTTCTTGCTATTTGAGTTAAAGTTTCTAAAATTATTATTTAGAAATCATCAAAGACAAACAGAATATTTGCCTGTTATGGAGGTGATTTTTCCAAGAGGAAGACACCGAGATAAAGAGCTTTCAAAGTTTCGAAACAACCTGAAAAGATTTATGAAAGGCACAAACATATTTCCGTATGTATTGGGGAAAAAGGAACTGTTTTTGGAAAGCAAATGTCATTTTTTCGGTATAGTTTTCTTTTGACTCTTTCAACTATCCTCTGACGTTGGCTCTTAATTTTTAGGACACCCTGTATACAGAGCTCAAAAAATGAGCAGAGAGGACATTATATTGTGCAACCGGTTAACTTAATTTCTAGAAATTTCAATCTCACCCTAACTACACTTTTTGAGCTACTTTTTTGAAGTTTGTTGTTGACGACGGTAGAGTTTCTGAGTTTGAAATATTATTACTAGTTATTATTGTTAGTTAACAAGAACGGTTGCCGCGAATGACATTATTAATAAACATAAAAAATACGACGTTTCGGAATCTGATCTCCCGTCTTCAGGGTGTGTTAAAACATAACAAAACATTGGACAATGAGCCAGCCTAATGTTGTCAGTTAAGCTTACCAGTCATACGTACGTACAGTTTGTTGCTGATTACTTTTATGCTAGCTCATTAGCTAATGTTTTGTGTTATGTTTTACGTTAGTTTTCACCTGAAGACGGGATCAGATTCCAGATCCTGAAACGTCATGTTTTTCCTGTTTCCTGTCCTAGCCTTAAATTGTCAGTTAAGCTTACCAGTCGAAAAGTTACGCTGATTACTTTTATGTTAGCTCATTAGCTAATTTTATGTGTTATTTTTTACGTTAGTTTTCACCTGAAGACGGGATCAGATTACATACCCGAAACGTCGTGTTCTTCCTGTTACGATATAAAACGTCCTAAATAATATTTATACTCACGCTAACTACACCCTACACTACTATACGCCCCAAAACTCCAAACCCACCAATCCGGAAGTGCTGCAGGTGTTAAATCATCTAGAGCAGAGAAACCGGCGTGGACAACTTGTATACGTATAATTAAGCGAATTCCGGACCGGTTGATTCCAGCGGCCCATTGACACCATTCCACCGCGCGCCGTGCGGTGCCGTACGGTTATGTAACGTCGCCGTGTGCGTATGGGTGTAAGGGGTCAAGGTCGTTCTGGGAGGTGCAGGTTATGTCAGTGGTCGGAGAAAGTGGATCCGCTGCCCAGACTTCCGCATTAACCACCAGCCGTGCTAAGTACGGTAATTAATCGTACGGTAATTAGTCGTACGGTGGTTAAACACGTTTTTTCAAGCTGTTTGGTTACATTAACATTGGTAATTGAAAATTTCTTCTGGGCTGTTGTAACAAACCTATTCGGTTTTGGTAAATTTGAAAAAATATTTTGTAAAGGATCTAAAATTTGCTTTTTAGATAGAATATTAAATTAGTTAATGGGAAACCCAGTGGAAATTGTCCTGTATAGGTTGTCAAAAATGTCTCAAAACCGTATTTGTTATCAGTTTTGTATTTGGAGACAGTATACTCCTTTTAAAAAAACATGGCTTGGACCGCTTTCCCGAAAAGAGTTTGGTGTTGCCCACAAAACCCTAGGTTTAGTCTCTAAATCAAAATACGAGTACCATTGGCGTGGACACTAAACAAACAAGAAACTACAACAAAAAACAAGTCTAGTTAAATGTACTTTCTCAAATTCCTTGTTACATTGCTCAAACCAACACTAGTTTAAAAAATCATTTTACTTATCTAGATGAAAATTATTTTTCAAAGTCTGTTGACTAAAATCAAAATATCTGGCAAAACGCAAAGTTTCGTTTATAAATGCAAACCAATTAGCATGAAAAACCCCCGAATTTAAATTAAACTGAGAAACTAATATTGTTCGTGAATTATTTACAATCTCACAGTTAATTTCAAATATGTTTCTTCTCATTTAATAACATATGATTATAGTATAATGTTTACCTAACCTAAAAGTAAACATTGTCATAGTTTGATAACAAACTCGTTGATTTAATGTGACATTTGTTATTGTTTGTCGATTTAAACATGTCACCTATTTACAAAATTCTTCTAAGGTATGCTCCATTCGTGACACTGCCCGTTTCCATGGTGATAGGCGCTGTCGGGTCCACCATGGAGGGGATAATTTTGAACAACAACACTCCTGAAATGGTCAGTGTGGAGGAGATACGAAGAAAAAGACAGTCAGAGAGAGAGTCGAATGAACCTAAGGGATCGAAGTTGAAAGTATGTGAAATACTTTGAAGGTGAAGAACAAGTCTTGTTATGGTGTACTGTGTCAAGATTTAAAATTATAAAATAGATAAATTGCCGAAGTGTTTGGCCAGCATTGCATACACTTCGTGTTTTTTTCTTTATAAAAAGCAACACATTATACGTCTCAACTATAATCTAGTTCTTCAGGTTCACACCGCGTCAAAACATCAATTACAACTAGCTGGAAAAATTTCGGTCTCGCTGTGGAGTACCATCTTTAGTCACTGATTGCCTGAAAATGAGATATTTACTGTCTGCTATCCTATTGGTCAAGGATAGTACAATATTGGAGGCTGGCCAATTTGTGTTGTATTAAACCCATTTAGGGGGTACGACCTCCCCTAAATGGCACTTCCAGTGTAAATTATACCCAGTTACAGAGAGTTCGCTTGGATTCACGGTAGCGCTTGTGGCTATGCACACTCCGCAGTACAGGGACAGGCCGTTGATCCAAGAGACTCCAACGCGCGGGTTTCATGAAAACTACACTCATGGACAACGTAATGGAACCAAAAGGTTTTCTTTAATTTCATCACCCCTTTTTGTTTAACACCCTGTGTAATTTTGAGTTTTTTGCAATCGTTCAGTTGGTTTTTAATATTTACGTACGCTTTGCTAAAGAAAATTATAATTTAAAACGAAAAATGGGCAATGAAATAAAAGAAAATCATAATTTTGTCCATGAGTGTATTTTCTTTTTAACCTCCCTGAAAGAGCACTTGCGGACTATTATCCCCACGCTGACAGGAAATTCGATAAAATTCATAGAAGCACTTGAGGTAACGCTTTGGCTGTGTTTTATTATTTGTTTGAGTAGTAATAATACCAATGGCTCGTTTGCTCGTCATTAATGACACATTCTAAGGAAGAGTCGGCCTTAGTTTGTAACAAGATTACACCTCATAACTCATCACGCTCATCCCTCGTCACCACATATTTGCCTTAAAACACCGTCATGAGAGTGGTCGGCATCTCAAATAGTGATTTAGTGATCCCACTAAATTGTCACTACACCTCGTTCGATATTAGTTTTAGATAGTTATTATAAAAGCACGAGAACTAAGTTTATTCATAAAATGGATAGGGTTTCAAAAACTGTAGTCATAAAGTAGGTACAAAAATATCGAAATGTGTTGCTTCCTAACCTATGCACTAAGGGATATAAACAAAACTGAACGAATGAGCCACTACTACTAAGATTTAAAATTTATAATAATGGCGAAGATAATTATAAGATTGTTTATCTTGGACTTTTCCGGCGATTTAACGAGAAAAACTACTCCCTACTCCCTTTCGGGCAGTTGGGAAACTCCCCATCGTCAAGGGAATAACCAAATAAACACTCAACCTAGGACCTAGTTTAAGAAACATGATAAATAATAAACACATGGTTTACATAAACACATTCATTGTTTACCACGTTTTTAGACTAGGCTAAGTGTTTACTATAATACAGTGTAAGGTATTATACTCCCATTGTAAAAGCAGGATTAAGTTAAATCAATTGTTATTGTCGAAGGAAAAATTCTGTACAAAAATATGTTAGTTGCTTGTTACAGAGTGACTCAGCTCCCTGAGGGGCGCCACCTAGCGGGAAAGTGGGGAGTTATGCAAGCGATTCACCGGCAAGTTGATGCACTGGGCCGCGGGGAGTGTGAGTGTGAAAGTGAAGGAATGTGGACTCAGTGAGGAAACACAACACTGGCCAGTCAGTTAGTTACTCAAGGGGTTATTTATACGAGCAGATTCTTATTTTCGTGTTACTAATATCAAAGATAATGTTATGGTAAGTAGATTGCGCATAAATGCCAAATGGCTGAGTTAGCCAGATAGCTGTGCGGTTGAATTCTTTTAAGAGTCTCAAGTAGAGCCACTGACACACGCGCAAGTTTGTTTATTTATCGAAAATTGCACGATTTGGTCACATTTAAGTCAACAACATCGGACAAACTCGAGCGTGTGTAGCCGAGGGGGAGAAAGACGACGAGAAAGGGCAGCGCTATCTGTGCTTGGGCTGTTGATTTTGCTGCGTGTTGATGTATGTTGATTTTGCTGTCCCAACCATGTGGGATCTATGCGCTATCTACCTACCTTAACATTATCTTTAGTAATATTATGAAAAGGTTATTAGTACGACTCGTGGCGGGTTGGAATCGTGCGCGACGCCACAGCTCATCATTCCG
Organism: Matsumurasca onukii; assembly: GCA_018831715.1. Classification (NCBI taxonomy): domain Eukaryota; kingdom Metazoa; phylum Arthropoda; class Insecta; order Hemiptera; family Cicadellidae; genus Matsumurasca; species Matsumurasca onukii. The sequence continues at coordinate 4,443,905 of CM032059.1, read as the reverse complement.
CTAGCGCCGATTCGATCTCCGCAGTCACCACTTATATTGTAGAGTGACTATGCAGTAACTCTTGGCAAAAATATGGATGGACAAATTAGACAAAATATAAATTACCACTGTAATAAAATTTCAATTACCACTGTGTAATATAATTCAAATTGTATCTTACCTTGTCACATAGATCCGCTCCTTATTTCGAATTTCCCAATCCTAAAACAGAAAAAGGAAACATAATTAATTTAACGTTTCTTTTCATTTCAAACGGAGTCTACGAGTATAGGCCCTACTTGATGAGCGTAAGTTGTATAAGTCCAAAGTGCAGGTTGAAATTTGTTATAAATCAAAATATAATCTTAAAGAGAGGTAGTTATAGCTATAATCTAGTTCTTCCGGTTCACACCACATCAAAACATCATTATGATTCGCTTGAAATATTTCGGTCTCGTTGTGGAGTACCATCTTCAGTCACTGATTGGCTGAAACTGAGATTCTTGTTGTCTGCTATCATATAATTTGGTCATAGGGCCGCTATCGGTCCATTAGAGCAGGGATGCCAACTTTCGGTGTTCTCATTGGCTGTGGCACTATCAAAAGACTGGTTGCCAGATTCATGAAAGAACACAGTTTTTGTCTTGTGACACCTGCCGCGGAAGGCTAAGAGTTAAGTATAATCGTTAGAAGAGATCTTGAAGACTACTTCTATAAAAAGACTAAATGACTTTTAAACGGCAAATAAAACATCAAGGCCAGAGTCCGGTTTGAATTTCAATCAACGTCTGAGATGAGTCATCTCAACCTTCAAGCAAAGTGCTCTTCTTCGTAACCAAGCCACAAATTAATACTTCAAATCTCTCACTTGACATGATGAATGATATTGGACGGTAATTACCTGCTTACTTTCATTCCTTCCTACGCCTGATTCCTTTTATACACCGACTAAACGCTCGAAACTTTCACCGCCCACAGTGCCCCAATGAGTAAGTCCATCATTCTAAACTTAGAGGAATCGGAACATTGTTTACTCTACCATATGTTACGTCACTAAATTGCTCCAACGGTCTTGTTTCTGGACAAGCCACAAAACGGTTTAAGAGGAGACCGTTGCATTATCAGCGCGATTGGACGCAGTGGTTTCACTGAAGTACACAGACGACAATAGAATGGTTGTGGGAGTAAAGTGTAGAAGAAGTCAGGAAGAGAGACCGTAGATGCGTCAGGAAGAGACGAGTGTGAGGGTGAACACTAAGGAAGAAGAATTGTTGTCGACGATGGTACAATTTCTGAGACTAAAATATTATTACGGACATGTTTGATCGTTTTTGAGTGAACAAAAAGTACACGACGTTTATTTATTCATCACAATTTTAAAGAATTACCCTTCCATTGACTGTGCATAAATAGGCCAATTGTGTTTACCGGTACGGTTGGTCACTCTGATTCACGGCTGTGATTGGTCGCTGCTCCAAGCCAGTCAATGGGGATGTCTGGTGAGTGGTGACTGTCTACCAGGCAGCCAGCCAGTGTGCAGCTGTCACTGGCCGTGCTTAGTTACTCAATTTGTTTTTATAAAATTTTTGTATCTTGTACTGTTTTCAGGCTAGCTGTTATAAAACTCAATAAGTTAAAAAACTCGGATTTTTTGGTGGCGGTTGACTGGACAGCTACTACTGATTATTTTCAGGCTAGCTCATTTCCTAATGTTTTGTGTTATGTTTTAGGTTACTTTTTACCTGAAGACGGAGTTAAGATTCCAGATTCCGAAACGTCGTGTACTTTTGTTCACTCGTTTAATTTTTGGATCTTTTGAACCTTTAACAAAGCCTATGAAAACCAAAAATATGTATCATATATATACAATATGAATATTCCTTATCTGTGAGCTCATATCTTGATCTCTATCCTACCTAGCTAAGGAGGGGTGTGGTCTTGGATTGATTGTTATTTGTTCAGCTATGCGAGGACAACTGGTGTTAGCCAATATTTGGTCAAACTACAACCTACTTTGTCTGTTTTTAAACATTTCACAACGTGATCCACTTCCGATAAAACTTATAAATAAACACTTTGTTTTCCTAACGCATGAATTCACGTTATAAATATTCTACAGGGTGATTAAAAAATTTCTTGTTCAGCATTTTATTTCGGAACAAGCAAAGAAAACATCCAAATTTTTCTTAACCAATGTGATACTTCTCATGTACAAAACATCGACAAGCCATTTCTTCAGCTAGAACCCACTCAGGTTTCTTAAAACACAATACTTCAACACGAGTAAAGCATCACACTAAAGACACACATTCCGAAGTAGAACACCCACAAGAACGAAACCCAGATGCCGAGAAGGTTCCCAACCCGAAATTAACACACAAAGCATATCAATGATCCAATTATTGATCAACAAAGACCAGCACAATTGATAAACACATGAATCTCACCCTAGTTGCACACATTCTGTCCATGAGACCATGATGAGCAAGATAGCATCTGGTCTGTGGGTCATTTCACTTTCTCGGGACGAAAGTGCCAGTTCATTCATTAGAGACATCAGTGGAGAATCTGGAGTTGAGTAACTTATTGTTGTCAGGGAATCTATCCCACGGGCTGCTCCCATGACTGGGGAGCTTTCAAGCCCTACCAGCATCATTCAGTGCTGACAACTGTCTAAATATTAAGTCTCATCCAGTCAACCAGCTACTGAGGATGACTCTCCACAGCGAGGTCGAAACGCGGTATGTGTAATTCAACTATGACGCGGGTAAACCGGAAGCCTTAGATCTTAACAGTCTAAATCTTGTAAACCGTATTTGCGTGCAAGGTCTGGAAATATGGGGATGAGTCTGGGGATATTGCGACGCAGTTAATACCCTCGAGGTCACAGACGAAGAATTCAAGTATCAAGTAAATAACGAGAGTGGTTATTTACAACGCGTCCTGTATCATCTGAGGGGAAGCAAATGAGTTGTTGAACAGCTGGCTAACTATTTCAGAGGAAAATTATTGTGTTTTGTCTGTAAAGTTTAAAAAATAAACTGTGATGTGTAGTTTGTCCCCTGCCTGATGATGAAGGACCCAAGCGCTGCAATTTCTGGTAAAACTGATAACTACTCCTACTTTTTAGGTTAAAACATTTTTCGACGTTTTCCATTATTTTTGAGTGAACAAAAAGTACACGACGTTTCGAGATTTGGAATCTAACCCCGTCTTCACTCCTACTTAGTTTCCGAAAGAGGTACACGACGAAGATTCTTTAACTCGTGCGCATGGATTCGAATGGTGTAAACCATTTTCTAGAGGTTGAGGGAACAGCCTGTTTTCTAGAGGGCTGTTTTTGTAGCGGACCAGTGGCAGGTTGGAATCATGCCTGACTCCGAAACTGATTACTCCACTGATTACTGACTGATTAGTCACATTTGTAATGTGACTATACGGTAACGCTAGGTTAAAGGTCGAGGTTGAGTGGTAGAGAGGACTTTGTAGTCCTAACTTCTCCTCGTTAAACAAGACGAACTTTAACACCAAAGATGATTTACGTCCAGATCGACGTGTGTCTGTTTCCATTCCTATGGAGGTGGACAAAATTGAAGACATTGAGATTGTCGTCTGAACATTCTACTGGGGATATGAACGTAGATAAAGAAACTATCAGACAAATTTTGGACGAAGAAGGTCTTAGCAAAATTGGTACCGAACATTTTTGACTCCTGACCAAAAGCTCGTCCATCAAGAGATCTGATCAGATTTCTTTGAGAGGTCAAAATAAGAGCCTGAATTGATGGAAAACGAACGTATAAAATAGAACCTTCATTATACGAGTATCTGTGATGACATCAATTCTTCAACTAGCAGTTACGAACAGAGGACGTGCATAACGGTTTTGAGAAGTTGGGAAACACGAACAATGCGTAGACTGCACTTCCCCGCTACGCTGAGGATGTTGAGGTTTTGACACTGTATACCTTTACGTTGCAACGTAACCTCTATGTGCAAGAATATGCAGTTATTCTTACTTAACAATGTGGACATGACATTACCCATCCGTTTTATAACATCATTGTAATTATTATTACTCGCATCTTCTTTGTTTTTGTTCTCCTTTTATTTACTTTCTTCGTCTTATCTTTTTCTTCTTTCTTGTTTTCAATTTTTGACTAGTCCAATTTTGACGTTAACTATTTTATCAGTTGTTTTGACTGTTTTGTAAATTTTCGACATAACGCATGAGTAATAACTTGACTTTTGCTATGCTAGTTTCTATTTTTCGTCGGCCCCTCTGCCTTCTACACCTGATGCATTCCTTTCGTTACGTCATAACCATCCTCTGCGTCGTTGACCCTGAAGAGAATTTACTCTGTCATAAAAACTGAATATACAAGAAAGACATTGTATGCCAGAGCAAGACGGCGGTTTAGAGTACATCACTTTTAAAAATATCCCGAAGACCACTGAAGTTGTTGTCAAGGTACGTCGTTAGTTCTTATTGATTGTGATGCACCACCTTACAATAAAAATGGAAAACACAACACCCTGTAGTACACAGCATCCGTGCATTATATCAAACGCGCCATTACGACCCTACAATAAATCCCTGCAACCAGTAATCAATAAGATCACTAACAAGCTTCCAATAAGGATATGATCTTCGCGGATCTCCACAGAGTAACATAGACCACCGTAACGAAGATCCGGCCTGTCTCTGCACTATATACAGTGTACACACTAATTGGCAACACTGCGTCATATCTCATTGCCAAGGTAGTTGGCACACCTGTTTCCCCTCGCAGTGCTGCCAACTGCTGATCGGAATACCAAACTGTATTAATGTCAATGTCACTTTTACTTGTGAGGGACTTCTCCTTTCCAATGTTATTTGACTTTCTATGACGTACATGTTGCAAGGTTGTTTGTTGTAATTGATCAATATAGAGTGTGGTTGAAGTGTTTTGTGTTAATAACGGTTTGAGGTTAGGGTGGGATAGACATGCCATTAATACATAATAGGATATAGAGCTATTCATTTCTATCAGCAGAGAGAACGAAACGTCGTAGAACAAAACGGTTTGCAGTTTTGAGCTTCCCAACACCTCTTAAGCCAAATGGCAAAACTTTATATGTGTGACAACTCTACTGGTCTCTAATATTTGTTAGATTTTAACGAAATTTGGTACAAATGTTCAATTTGTAAATCTCTGAGTTAAGAGGATTGATCACCCCGGGAGCGAGAGCATGCTGAAAACATGCTAGTCCCCCATTTTTGACACTATTTTTAGGTGTAGATATTAGGAAAGTTGTTTTCCATGTTCTCAAAGGTTGTTTCCGTGTAAGAGTGTGGAACCACTCCTGCCCTATCATATAACCCCGTATTTGGCAGTTCATAAACGGCATCGAAAACAAAAGACTACGAAACCCTGTTTTATCACTTTTTGAGTGAGAAGAACAAGGTTGGAATATCGCTACTACCATTTCTCTTGACTGGCAAGGCCGGCGGCGCGCGCGACTCTTCAAAGAACTGAGCCAGAAGGAAGGGTAATCACAGGGGTAAAACTAGTCAAAAAGGGCACTTCCGGTGCTATTTAGAAGATTCGCTAGGATTCACGGTAGCACTTGCGGCTACGCGTCGGCTAAGTTTTATTTCTACAAGATTTGAACGGTTTGTTATATGTGATGTGGAAACGCTGGCCTTGCTAGTTTTCGTAATCGGCACAATAGAACAATGGGAATACTAACACAATTGTGAGTTTAACTTATTGGAACGGATTCCAAAGTCGACTATTAGAGAACAATAAAATGTCGCCTTGAAGTTTAGATATGACTGCAATTTCAACGTATCGAATTGATTTTGGTAAAAAGATTAAAGTCATCAGTACGTAAGCAAAGACAATACATATGTGTATGTATTGTCTTTGACGTAAGGACGACAATGCACTACAGTCAAAGACTTCGCTGACCTCTTTTTTGAAAATGTAATTAATTTTGTAGTAAAACAAAAATTTAAAATTCCGAATGTCTTTAACTTTTGGATTTATGTCACGGTTTTATGTGTGGGAATATGGAAATTCTGCTCTAAAACATTTAATACACTATAAAACAAAGTTTAGTTCATGAAAATCCTATGAAAATTGTAGGCGTCAGTTGTCCCAAGAAAATGCATAGTTAACATTGTTCTTACAAGAAGAAAGTCAAGGTCACAACCACTATTGCGCACTTTTTAAGACAAAAGAAACCTTAGTTGGAAGTACTCGAAAAAACGCAACCCACCAAAGGCAACAAAAGGTCCACCCATCAGCTAACCTCAAACAACTGCCTCCAAATATAGTCAAAACCCAAAAACCACTGGATTACAACACGAAGAATCCCCCCATTATCTCATCAGCACTCTATGCATGAGACGCAGTCAGTGAAAGCTTGCCCTAGCCTCTGGACTGTAGCTTGACACGGGCAGTTTCACAACATGGTGCATAGCGTCCACTCCCTTTCAAGGCCTCTGAGGCAACTGGATCTGGTTCACACCTTTGTGGAAGTGATTGTTGTCGCCACTCATCTGTCTAAAACAGCTGATCGACAGAAAGTTGCCGAGAAGCTACAGCTGGAAAAGGGTGACATACCAGTTGCGATTTTGCAACAGCTGTTTATGCTGCTGGTTAAAGTTCTTGTAGAGGTTTGGTCGCATTCTTCAAAACAATGGTACAGTAGTTCATAGACGTGTTCTTTTGGCTAATTAGACTTCAGTAGTGCTATTTTAATTAGTATTGTTGCTTGTTAACAATGTTGTATGTGCACCAATTTGGCGTTTAAAGAAATAAAGAGTTTAGTTCTTCCTAGATTTGTTCTTCAACAATTTATCTTGACTTGGAAATATTGGGCGTTTTAGTCCGAATTTAATGAACGTTGAAACTATTTTATATCGAAGCACATTTACTCAACTAAATGAACGTATTTTATTTTAATCCGGCAAGATAGCTTTAAAAATCCTGCTGGGACGGACCCGTGGCGGGTTGGAGTTGTGCGCGACTCCGGAGCTCATCACTTCGCTGACGCGGGTTCGATGCCCGCAGTCACCACTTACATTATTCTGTAATGTGATATACGGTAACGCTAGGTAAAGGTCGAGGTTGAGAGGACTTTGTAGTCCTAACTTCGAGGCGTTAAACAAGACAAATCTTACCTTTTAGCTTTTCCAAGACACAAACAAGCATAAAACAATTTGGGTCAGATGATACTATCGTTCATCACTTCAAGAACACTACCAGCAGTAACCATAAAGATACCAAACTTAATATTCCAAGAGTACCAGTAAGTTTCAAAGTATCTGCCAGTCTCTAAAAACAATGTTGCGACACCACCGGACGAACTAAGAAGACCCAGAAGCAAAGAGTTTACTCTGCGGCATCTTACCGGATGACAAAGACACAGAGTACTGTACTTTCACCGTCATGCGGCTCACGTGTTGTGGCAACACTGGACTGGACGTGTCTGAACAGCTGATCACCGGAAGCAGGAGCGCCTCGTGGCCACTGACCTCACGGCTCTTCTTCCTTCAGTCGGATCTGAGTGGGATTTTCAATTTTCTGTGGGGATTGCATTAAGGATTGTGGCGTTGTGCTTGATTTGAGGTGGAGATCTGGCTTAGATTTCATGAGTTTTGAAGAATTTGTTTGGAAAATGTAAATCCAGCACCGGTGTTAAGACTGAAACCAAACAACGACTCAAGATGGTACTCCACAACGAGACCGAAATATTTCAAACTGTTTATTATGATGTTTTGAAGCGGTGTGAACCGGAAGAACTAGATAATACTGGTGATTATTGTCAATGTCTCTTGGATCAGGAAGACGTTGTCCTTCAGTCCAAACGGCTCTAAGCCCGTAAAAATTGGAAAAACCTAAAGAATTTCCAATGTTTTAAAATTTTTATTGGTTTATATGGAAAAGGTTAGTGCTAGTGGCGTAGATAGTGTAAACGTGAAACCCTAAATTCTAGTTCCTAGACTCTAGGTCCTGCCAATGTATCATTGATCTTCCATGAAATTTAATTTGTGGCTACAAAACCTTCCAAATCATAACTTCAACTTAAGTAGGAGCTACAATATCCCCGACCATTCTACGATACCTCCTTACATCCATCATGTCCGTGGGTTGCAACAATGGTTGTGGGCCCCAGCCTTGGGTCAAAAAGGCAAAACGAGACTTACTATACTCGCTCTTTAGCAAGATGCCGCATCCGTTTGATCCTAGAAACTCGACCTACTACAACATTTTACTCCGGTGATCCGGTAAAACACCGTTCAAACAGCACACTGACCTCTTCGAAGAAAAGGAAAACTACCGGTTAACGATCAGAGATGTTATAACGACGTATGATTGCAGCTGCGTACCGTTGACACAGTTAGGTCAACAAGAGTTTTTGTTGTGAATCTTCACTCAGTCATGATGGAGAAACTGGGCTCTTTCTAGTCATAAATGCGAGTTGAGTCCACGGCACTTTCTCTGCGCTGGAATATGTCCACAATCAGGGCGGATGACGGGCATTGTGGTCACGTAGCGTGATTTGGGTAAAGATGCGTTTGTGCTGAGATGAAACGTAGATTTCTTGTAATTTTCATCAGGTTTTTATTTTGATTTTTTAATATAATAATAATAATAATTGTTTATTGTAGTTTACAATAAAAATTGTGTGACAAAAAAGAAGATTAATGATCAAAAGTAAGTAAGGCAAAATCACCACCAAAGTACATGACAAAGGCTGACATTCATACCATTAAACTATTGATATACTCTTATTAAACCAATAATACTACAAATCGAGATTGTTATTGGCCCATGAATTCACTTACACTATAAAACGTATGTTCAATTAAATAATGTTTGAGCCTAGTCTTAAAATTGTTCAAATTTTGTATATTTTAAAATTTTTGGGAGTTTGTTGTATAATTTTACTTTCATTTGGCTTGGTAATTTTTTAAATACGTTTGTTCTGTGGCTTTCTAATCTGTAACGAAAACTGTTTCTGGTCTCGTAATTGTGAATATACCTCTAATTAAATCATAATGAGTTAAACAAAAAATAATAGTTTCGTAGATATAAATATTTGGAAGAGTTAAAATTTGTAATGGTTTGAAAATTTCTTTACAAGCATCCCTGTATCCTAGTTATTTGGATTGCTCTCTTTTGAAGAAAAATATCCTACGAAATTTGTAAGCAAAACAAGGACCCCAGAACATAACTCCATAATTCATGTACGGTTGGATTAAACCAAAGTGGGCCATCCTCAGAATATCAGGCTTACAATGTTGGCAAAGGTTTCTAAGCAGAAAGGTTCCTGAGGAAATCTTTTTACAGATATGATCAATATGACTGTCCCATGACAAGTTACTGTCAATGAACATCCCGAGGAATTTAGTACATTTTACTTCTTTAAGTACATGATCGTTTATGACAATAGGAACATCGTTATAACGTGAAACGTGAACGTTCGGCCTCAGAAGCACTCGTCGTAGTAGAATATAGAAATCTGAGGCCGAAGGCCGAAGCGAGGCTGTGAGGGTAGCAAATTAGAGTAACAAATCACAGAGGAAGTTCGATTCACTCATCCCAGCGGCGCTTTAGCGCTTAGCTATGTGTCGGCCTGGTTTTAGTAAGGTTAGGTTAGTAGACAGGCTAAAATAACTAAGCAGTTTGAGCCAGAACCAATGTCAATTTCCAAAATGAAAGAATGAACCAAGATCTTTCAAGATTTGCATCATTGGTGGCAGAGGTGAAAGGGAAACCAGCGGCGACATTTAAACCAATAACCGCGTGGAATCGCATTCGCTGTGCTGATTGGATACGCAAATGGACGACATCATCTGGCCTGTGACAGATCAGCAGATCAGCTGGCGAGTGGGATATCTGTCACAGCTGAGAATAACACTTTCTTTATTGAAGAATATAAAAAGGATTTAAAATTTTAAATATAATAATGTTTTGACAAAAACAGTAAAATTTGAAACTAATATACTATAAAGCTGGTTGTACAGGTGACCGACTGAACAAGTAAATGTTAAGGCACTTTCCGGCATGCTCCTTCTCAACCGTATACTCTTTTTGAAGCTCTTGGTGTGTGGTTATACCTTCGGGAAAATTCTGGATTATTTTTTTAAGGTCCTGACAAGTCGGCGGCCAAAATCGATGGCGTCGAAAAATCTGCCCTTGTACTTAGCCGATATTTTGCATCATAGCGGCAAACCAGTTGCGAATGCCCCCAAAATACGAGCCCGTAGGCCGAGTGGGCCCCCAGCGTGCCCGTAGAGCGAGTATCATGATTTAAAATTGACATAGATACTGTTGTTGACGCGAGCGTTCTAACTATTTAATGGTTTTACCCATTTAGAATGAGAGATGGAAAATAGAAAAACTATGCTTAAGAAGTAGATTTTTCATCAACTTGTGGGCAATTTTCGTTGGTCTGATTAGTTGAAAAGATTTCTTGTGTCAGTCTTTGCCAAAACTGCCATAAATTATTCCTCTTCTGATTGAACTGGTTTTCAGATTCAATAGTTCTTTCCTTTTACTAACCTTGAATGTTTTCCCATTTGTTGCATTTCCTCCTAGCTAATTTCAATACAGATACATCTTGTAATCTTACTGATACCTATAAATAAAACACAAATTGTATGCCTTATATATAGTTTTTGTTCTTCCAAATCCACTGTTGAGTGGTAACCCCAAAAGTTACGAAATCACAGAACTCCTAAATCTTCAACGTCACCATGATGATTTATAAATTTGCCAGATGATTTATGAATTCATTGATTCACGCTTATTGAAAATTTGTGTCCCAGCTGTCAGTTTTCCTGTTTTGGCACCGTGCCCGACCAGTGCTTGCGCAACACTCGGTAGTTAGTTTTGATGCGCGAGTTGTTTGTTGCTAACATATGGGAAATGTCAAACATGAGTTGCCCAACAATCGTTGCCTCAGGTTCTGTTAATTACTTTATAACAAGCGCCTACTTACTTGGACATGGTTGTAAATCAGCTGTTCTTTTGGGAAAGGTCTGAAGATCTGAAAAGGAATTTCGGTAGGTGATTACTTTTTCGGTTGGTGATTGCGGCTGAGGATTTATTGAAGTGAACTTTTTGATACGAGTACGAAGAAGTTGACCTCTTTTATTTAGTTTGCAAGTGCTTTCAGTTCTTCCCAGGTCTTGTTTATCTTGTTTATCACTTCCAGGGTTCTCGGTGTCTTCCTCTCTTTTCTTTGCTCGAAGTTGTCAACTTAAGCCGGATAGGCCTGAGATTGTATCCCTCCTTCCTTCACTCAACTTCACTGACTTATTTCTTTTATCTCCTTTGGGAGCAGAGGGCATCCAGAAGAGCTCTCCGTCTCTGTCTCCAGCAAGTGCTTTCAGTTCTTCCCAGGTCTTGTTTATCCCTTCGCTTCTTTTGCTACTGTCCTCTTCCAGGTTTCTCAAGGTCTTCTTCTCTTTTCTTTGCTCGACTAGGTATTTAAGCCGCATAAGGTCGATATTACATCCTTCCTTTCTCCACTCAAATTTGACTTACTTGACTTATTTCTTTTGTCTCATTTGGTAGAATAAGGCATCCAGAACAACTCTCAATCTTTTTTTGCTACTATCCTCTTCCAGGTTTCTCGGGGTCTTCCTCTCCTTCTTGCTCCTTGTGGATTCCAATCTAGGACCTTCCTCTCAACTGCTGCTTCAGGCTTCCTCACACCACTTCCATTTTCTCTCTCAAATCTGCAAATTCATTTCTGTTTGATCTGTTTCCCCCCACAAATCTTAATTTGAAAAAGTATCTGACTAGTAGATGACAAAAAAGTTGGAACCAAGCCATGTTCTTATCCTTTTTAAAAGAACAGCGCTGCGTCTGATTTCTCAAACTAGAAATAACGCCAAAGCATCTCAGTTGAAGTGAGTACATTACGTAAAAACTTAAACGCTTGCTGAAATGTTGGCTGTACTGATTTGGCGCGATGAGTGGGCAATGGAGAAACCTTTCATTTATCCTGATGAAAAGCAGGTGGTAGAAAGTAACTGCCATAAAATCACTTAAGATGACTCACCATGAAGGCGAGCTGTTTCCTGATTATTCCCTCTGATAATATATGCATCGTGTAGTTACAAATTTTTAGCTTTTGACAGTCACATTATCAGTTCCAGTTTAATCCAATCAGTGACTGAAGATGGTACTCCACAGCGAGACCGAAGTATTTCAAGCTAATTACGAGGTTTTGACGCGTTGTGAACTGGAAGTGGAGGAACTAGATTATATCCCGGGTGAAACGCCTCTTTCTTTTGAAGACATCCCAAAGCAGAATTCGTGCTTCTCGACTTTTCGCAGTTCACTCCCTTCCTCAGGACCTTGATTACTCTGAAGGTCTCCACATGTCGGCAGCGCTCCCCGGTGAGCGGAGAGACAATAAACTACAACCACCTTGGTCCAAGGCAACGCGTGCGTACATTATGTGTTTCATTAGCCGTGTACTTCATCAAGTAGTGGAGTAATCAAAAGGAACTTTTACGAGGCCGACGTAGCGAATCAAAAATAAAAAACTGGTTTATTCGGAGTAAGTTCATGTTCAGTTTGGTCCAGTTAACTGGTCCTTTTTCAGCTCTTCTATGGTTCAATTTACTATTCCTCCCATTGTTGAGATTGGTTTCTTCCTCGTTTACGTTACTCTTCAGTCTAGTCACTTCTATGGTATATTTCAGCAGTTCCTCTTTGGTTCACTTAAGCAGTTCCTCTATGGTTCAGTTTACTAGTTCCTCCCCGGTTCAGTTCCTCTGTCGTGTCTCCAGGTGACCATGGATCGTGATCAGCTGTTCCACTGCAATTCCTGATCTCTCAGTCATGACTTTGTTGTGGTCTTCTGCTTGCATCATCACCTTCTACTAACTCAAGGATGACTTCAACCTACTTCCCATTTCGCTCATAATCAAAGAGATACATTCCACTACAAATTTGGCTTAAACCTTCAAAGATTTTACTCCTGACAAAGAATTTAGAAATATACGCCAACCTTTATCCAAAAGCATGCGGGCAACCTTTATTTGGAATGTGATTGAGGAGTTGACCCATATAAATCCACGATTCAATGACTGTCCATGGCTATGGAACTCATAAGACTCATCCTACCCAAAGAATAAAATAACGTCTTCATCAAATCTTTGGTAACTCATGTGTTTATTATGACTACATTCCCGGTTAAACTAAAGCTGGACTCATATCGTGATCAAGCTTCAAAATTTGAAATTTGTGTTGCTATACAATGAATTATATTATAATGATACGCTTATATAATAATAAAACTCAAGTTAAAAAGAAACCGCCGAAGTAATAAACAACAACAATTCAACTCATATCTTCCCACAGAGAAGTCATTTCTCGAGTGATATTGGCTGCGCAGACCACAGATTCAACAATACAATCGATCAGCTGTTTATTGGTTAGGCTTCGGTGTAATCTGTGGAACAAATCCGACCACAGATGATCGCCGGTACACACACACACATGATCTGCGCTTCTTTCTTCCGATCACTTTCTCTCGACACGTAACAAGCAGGTCCGGCGCAAGTGAGGCATTTATTTACATAATATAAACAACCTACATGGACGACTCAGGAGTGTCGGTGGCACTTAGTGTGTGTGTGTGTGGAAATGTAGCTATTCCATTATGATGACGTTTTAACAAGTTATTGCGGTGAGAGTGAATATAATATTTACACATTTGAATCTTCAAAGGTCATAGCGCTATCACGATAGTCAACAAATTATATTATATTTAAATAGAACTATAGGTAAGTCTGGCTACAACAAATTGGTAGAGTTTGTTGAAATAGTTCAAACTGTTCATATATCGGTTTCTTGAACAACCAACCTTATCGATAAGAATAGAACAAAAAGTAACTAAAAGTCACTAGTCCTTCAGATTAACTGTTTTCTGGAATCAAAGGGACATTTCAAAGCTGACTATAGCTCGGCATAACTTGTAGAAATCCTCGAAAAAGGATCGAGACAACGATTGCTGTTACAGTAACAAATCTAATGCTTCAGAGGTATAAATTATACTAGGAAAAATATTAAATACTAGAGTATTCGCATCAGGTTTTCTCCTCAGGGAGAGGGGGTAATGGTGTTAACATTAAATAAATCATAATATGATAGTCTTTATTGAATTAGATCGAAGAACTTCCTATATACTCGTATATTTCACTGAATAGTACGTTTTAAATACATTTTTGATACAACTAAAAGGTACTTTTTAGACATACTCCAAAGAGTTATTTTAGAAATAGGTTTGCCTTTGCCGCATTCATGATCGAAAAATTTTAAGTGAAGGTAAATTCTACTATTGAGGGAAAGCCTCTGCGCATTCCATAAAATCAACGACCCTTGACAAGAATAAACTCCACCAGACATGCACGGATGGAGGAATCCACCCAACCTCACACGACGATGAAGTTGCTTGTCAGGCACCGTACTGTAGGTTCTGTCAGTGTGCCTATGTAAAACCTGATCATAACTTATTACTACTGATTTGTTACTAGATCAGCGTTTTAAATCTTCCGGTTTTAGGAAAGTGTCCCAAAAATCCTCAAAACTCATTAATTTGCATCAAGTTTTTATATGAGGGAACTGCTAACTTTAGAAATAATCAAAATTAAATCCTGTCTGTCGGTAACTTTGATGTGAGAGGGTTATTTCAAAGTGCTTAAAGACCTTCTTCACAGAAGCGGATGGTTGTGGTAAGCTTTTTTGGAAACGTAAGAAATGTAATCGTAATCATTCAATGTAGAGCTACAACCTGGTTGGTCTTCCAAAGGTGCTAAGTTATAAATATAATTTATCAAACTCAATTTTTTTTGTTGAATGTTGATTAACAAGTTATGCATGACAACGTAAATATTACAAACACTTTTTATAATTAAGGCAAAATAAATTTATCACATATCTTGAAGAGCTGTATCTTATTAGATTATTTAGAAATTCAAACCATCAAACAGTCTAATAAAGAAAATTGTTAGAAAATTGATTATTTGATGTAAAAAACATATTTCAACCATAAGATATTTGATCAAAGATATTTGAACAATAAGATCTAATACATCAATACAATTTTTGTCGTATGCCATTTTTGATAAACTTGTTTCAGAAAATACCAAAGGAATGTATAAAACTCCTTGTTTGACGAATTTGAAGAACATTAACAACAAAAATTGACCATTCGACATTTTAAGTGAAGTGCGATGAAAATCCCGTCACGACGATGTCCAATGATGCAACACATGCTACCCGGTTGCACAATGCCTTGCACTCGCATTCCACTGGCATGCCAGTGGCCACTGCTATATCTGATGTGGGGCGAGTGCCGGTAATGCTTCTTTAATTCAATTACCCGGCTGGACGTCTGCGAGCTGAGCTTTCTCATTTGCGGAAACTTCTTACTCTGTGGTGTTGCCTTTCCGGGAGCTGGTTGCCGGAGAATGTGACTTTTAAATGAAGTTAGAGGTGTTTTTGGTCTGTGTTGAAATTGGATCAACGTGGAACAAAATTGTGGACATAATGTGCTTAAGTGTTGACAACAGGAAAATTATTCGTAGATGACTCCAAAGTGCTATCTCTTTGGCAATTGTTTCTAAGTTAATTTTGTGCAGTTTTATGCGCACATGATTAAAGTAGCTCAAGAACCAATCACATTGTTGGACCAATAGGAGTCCGATTAACAAGGCACGTCATTGGCGATTCCTGAGCAAAACATTTCTCAGAACAAAAGGCTTCAGATACTTGACCAGTCTCAGCAAGTACATAGAAGGCAATCAATTATAACATGAACATAACTATATACTATGTGCGGCAATATGTCTTCCTATATTTCAGACAAGTATACGTGTCACTCACAATACTACCGACAAGGAAACAAGACAGTATTCTCGTTCATTCTTAAGATTTCATAGAAACTGTTAGGTGTCTAACCTTGGATAGCTCAGGTGAAGGGAAGATCCAGGATATCATCATTCAGATGTTAAACCACGATAAGAACTGTGCCACATTATATCCTAGCAGTTCCTGCAAGCCTTCTCGTGAATTAGTGGCTACTGAGGTGGTCAAATGTGGCAAGGTGCACACCGAGGTTAAAGTTTAATTACTTCTGTTATGAAAGTGTTTATTACATTAAAATGTTTTGTAACCTGTCCAAGTGTCCATCTTTATAAAACCGCTCGTTTCGTCCGGGAAAATGAGTCAAGGTCATGGTTATATGATGTTCAAATTTTTGAGCTTTATAGGATCTTAAGACAATAAACGGAACCCTTGGAAAATTCAAGGGCTAAGCGACACATTGTTCACAAATCTATTGTCAGTTTTTATATTCATCGTGTAGGGAATTTTCTTACAACTTGTTAGAAATTAATACCTTTGGTAGGAGCAACCGACTCATTCGTCTAGAACTTTGGGGATTTTCTTACCCTCAATTGGCTGTGCATAAATAAGCATTTTTGTGTTCTCTGTTTTAATTGGTCAGCCTGATACACAGCTGTGATTGGTCGTTCACTGGATGCGCTCGCGCTCAAACTCGTAATACTTGGTGGTGTGTGACTTACGCTCATTTTCTAGTGTTTTCGGTTACGTTTTTAGATTGATTTTCACCTGAAGACGAGAGTGGATTCCAAAACGTCATGTTTTTAGTTCACTACCGATGGAAAAGTCCGCAATAATACTTAATCTCAGAAATTCTACCATCGACAACAACAATCTTCAAACAAATGGGTTGCAATCCTGTGTATAATTTATCTACTGTATCTTGTAATATGTATTGGCTATTTTTGACTTCACTTTGTCATGAGTTAAGTAAACTAAAAAGAAAATCTAGGCACAAATAAAATCCACATCACGTTACAACCCGAAGACCCCAGAACAATTTGAAACTTCTTTGCACATTTTCCATTTGGTCGTTTTAGTTCTAACGACACATTCGTGTTTGGTTGTCTGCACAATAGTGACATGGTGGGTACAGAGTTCTCTGCATAACTTAGATATGGCACACGGCGACCTTTGCAAGCACTGCTCATACTGAAACTTTCAAGGACTCTAACAACCAACTTTCCTGACAACGCATTCCGGGACAAAATATACACAACAGCCTACTGAAAGTATTTCATGACATCGGATCTCATCGAAGACTGTGAAGAAAATACATTTTAGTTGTTACCTAATAAGTAATGGCAGAATATGTTGACTGAATCTAAAATGCAATTTCATTCAAAAATTATCATTCCATTAAAAATTATAATAGGGGTCGGACTTTTTGGACACTTGTCAACAAGTATCATATAATATCATGTTTTGCCGTTTGAGCCAGTATGTGTTCAAAAATGTTCAAAACTACAAACCAGTTTTATTTTACACTTCTTCTACACATAGAAATGAAATGAGGTGATAGAAATGAATAATTCTATTCCTTACGGAAATTTACGGACACAACATTCAGTAAGATTAGTGATTCGTGTAAAACACAACATGTGAAAGCTAGAGTAGACAGCCTTGACAAAGATGCGGTGAATGTAATCAGACACTTTGTAGATAATCAACAAAAACCAGAGGTAATGGAGAGCGTAAACTGAGAAATCTGAATCACGATAAATGCAATCAGTGGCAGATATCTGGCTTTTGTGCGAATTCCTCTTAGAGAAAAACGTAATTTTGCAATGTGTTGCTCAGTATTTACAGCGTGCGAGAATGTTTGAAATTTTCTTGAAAGCCGTCAGAACTATTACAAAACTGCAATTGAGAGGGAAACACAATTTGAAACTCAATTTCAAGCGATATCCTGTCTTTACATTTTGGAAACGGCGTTTTTTATCAAAATCTAACCCAATCTTGTGGATACAGGACCATTAGGTGGTTCTATCAGAGTTCGGCAGGGACGACTACCGAATAGGAGACACAGGACGGTAGTCTATGAAAGTTTACCTTTACAGGCAGGAGGACCTGTTTACCTCCGGAGCTCATCTTTCCGCTGGCGCGGGTTCGATCCCGGTAGTCACCACTTACAATTTTAAAGTGTCTATACGGTAACGCTAGGTAAAGGTCGAGGTTGTGTGGTAGAGAGGCCTTTGTAGTCCTAACTTCGCCTCGTTAAACAAGACAAACATATCTTAGATAAATGTGTGTTCTAAATTTAATCTGAATCGGCAAACCCCGGTTTTTGGGAAAGGCCCCCTCAAAGGCAACTTCCGGGAGACCAATTTTGCTTGTTAAAAAACTTAATTTAAAGATTTGCACAAAAACATATATACCATATTTCTTGAAAATTTTACAAAAACTGCGATTTGTAGAGTGGTCCTATGGGTCCAAAAGGGGACAAAAGCACTTTCGGCGTTATTTTTACCCCTTTACAGAAAATTCGCTAGGATTCACGGTAGCTTTTACGAGTATTTTAAAGACGATCTTCCCGTTGTCAGAAAGAAAGACACAGAGGAGAAACTTATACAAATGCGGTTTGGAGAAACTTCGCGTGTGGGCGGCCGCGAGATCAAAACACAAGACAATTATGTCATAAAATCAACATCAAGCCAAGGTTCTCGCTGCTCTGTGGATAGACGGATAATACTCTGTGTTTATGCTTTAACACTTTTACCTGTTGACCAGCTGTGATTTGGTTAAGGTACTACACAAACCTAATCGGCCAAATCGATGGTTTCATACTATCGAAAACTATAAACAATTCGACAATTCGTAAACTATTACTGTCCTTTGCCCAAGACCAGTCTCTTGCTTTAGAGACGTTGAAAACAACCATGTCAGAAGAAACTGTTAGAAAATTTCTACAGACGTCCTTACCCATGTGATTTTAAATATTCACTGTTCAAAAGTAACTTACATAAGAGATGCACGCGGAAGCCATCAAGAAATGACTTGTGATAATTAATTCCAAATCTCAAAGTCATCCTGCAGCAATAACTCACGCGATGTTTGCGAACTCACTTTCTGGTCCGAGACCACTCCGTTCTTGTAGACGTTTCACTTTCAACATGACTTCACAACGGTTAATTGTGTAGACGATGAGTTGTATAAAGTAAACCATGGTTTAAAAGGAGCGGTAGAGCTTCATGGACTAATAGTTAAAACCAAGATGGATAGATAGTCTGTTCGAACATGTGTGATCGTCAACAAACGTGATTAAAGTTCAGAGTTTAAACTTAACTCCTAGGCTTTCGCGGCCGGTGTCACAACTACAATCCAGTTCTTCCGGTCCACCCCGCGTCCAAACTTCTCAATAAATTTGAAATATTTCGGCCTCGCTGAATAGTACCTTCTTCAGTCACCAAATGGCTGAAACTGAGCTACTTGCTGTCTGCTGTCCTATTGGTGGCAGGGCTGCCAACCGTCCATTGGAGGAGCAGGGATGCCAACATGTTCTTGTTGGATGTGACACTATCGAAAAGACATCTTCAGGACTGGTTGCCAGCTTCTTGAAAGTTTAATGCCGTCTTATGTGTAGAAATTATGGTGATAATGTGAATTTTTTGCCAACTTAACAAAGCCAAAGTATCGGCAGAAATTTAGGTCATTAATTAACAGCCTAACGACCAATGAAATGGACCAACGGCTGACCGTGACTTCCGAAACATGGGGTGTGGTCACCGTGAAAAGTTACGAGCCGTATCACTGCAGCCGGGAATCAAAACCTGGCCGATTTGGAACGAAGCACAGACTATCTATAAGAGTTTCGTCCACTTATTAGACACGTTTATTTCTCCAAATCACTTATCGTTCTCTTTTCGAAATACTCCAAAATCTTCAAAGAGTTGTGGGTTGGAAACGACATGTCTCAATTATTCAGGTGACTAAAATGCATTGCCCAAGAATTAAGCCTAATCCTTCAATATTCATATTTCCGCAACCGACACAATCTGCACCTCACGCCTCCTGTGCTCCTGATCTACAAAGACGCATGAGTGTCGTGTCTTATGTAAAGATTGCTCCACGGGCTGACATGTCCTTCCAGCGGTATCCGGGCATTAGCATCTAGCAGGAGCACTAGCCGCGGTTACACAAGGATCAAGTTTACGTCCTCTGCTGTTCATTATATAAGTGAATGGTGTTTACTTCTGATCTTCTTTCTTCTGATGTGAATCCTTTTTGGGGATGGATTCCTTTCGGGAATTCGTGCTACAGTTTGTGCGGTTCCAATTATATTAAACATAATTGGACGAGCTATTAACATAGCTGACGAGAAGCCACACGCACTACCGTGAATCCTAGCGAATTTCCTAAAACGGGGTAAAAATCACATCGGAAAGTTTTTTGTACTCTTGTGACCTCTCTAAAGGTCGAATTTCGTTCGATTCCACGAAATTTGGAGAAAAAAACACAGCACAATCGGTCTACTGAAAGTTACTTTTGGGGGAGGCGGGGTTCACCAAAAATGTGATTTAGGCAATAAAAACCTTAGTTAAGATCAGATTCAGTAAAACCTGGTACAAACCTCTATGCTATCGTACCCAACGTGTGTACCGAAAATCTAAAAAATCCGTTGAGCCGACTAAGAAGGCGATTTTCAGTCCTAAAACTGCAAACAGTTTAGTTCTACGACGTTTCGTTCTCTTTAACGACAGAAATTAATAGCTCTATTTCTTACGAAAATTCGCCAACAGTCACTAAATCAACTGCACCATCAACAAATCACATCAGAGAAGCCTAATCGTGAAAAGTGAAAAGCATTGAAACTGAAATAAATCCCAACACCTGATTAGTGTCACACTGACGTTAGCTACTTTACTTGTTGCATTAGTCTAGTAATTAAAACATATTCTCACTCCATGAGAACAGTTCAGGATCAATTTTCTCTACAGAAAAAGTAAGTGAGTAATTCTAATAAGTCTCTAACTACTCGTCATTCCCATGGTGTGAACTGCCTTCATTGAAGAAATATTTCCACAAAGACCATTTCTCTTCTTTGACTAACTCATACGCTTGGGAACAGGAGAATCATTGAACTATGACTTTCAGAAACTAGATCGTCTAATTATTGTTTATGTTGTTTGGATTCATTTGTTTTGAAGGATTGAAGATTCAAAATTCAAGGGTTCAAGGTTTTCAAGGAATGAGTTCAAAGTTGATCGTTTCCTTCAATGAAACGACTAAAAGGTTTAAAATTCTTAATGAAGAATCCTGTTTGGTGAACACACCTCCGGAATGCTTGGGTACAAAGGAATTGCTGAAGAATCTGTTTTTACTAAACACCCTCTCAGATTTATATAAAAAGGAATTACTAAAGATTCTGCTTTTGCTGAAGACCCTCTTATGTTTGGAAAAGAGGAATCACTGAAGAACCTACTTTTGTTGAACACTTTTTACTAAGACACAAAGAAATTACAAATCTAAAATCCTTCATGATTCAAAAAGTCAATTAATTTCGAGACTCACTCTAGAAATTAGCCTGTCAGCCAAGATGTACCGCTAAAAGCCCACAATTAGATCGGAATCTAAACATGTCTCTGATGTTGAATGTAGTCCAAGGTGTGTATGAAGTTGATGATCAAGGTCGACAAAGGACGTCGGGTGCTACAGGGTGTGGTCGTACAGAGTCAAGAGTAAATAATTCTCAAGGGCCTACAACAAAAAGTATCTGTTCTGCATGCCTTTCTGTGGAGTAGCCTAGATAATGCGATGAATCATTGCCTTGTTCTGGAGGTTTGAAAGTCACGTTAAATCATTGATACATTTCCATCAGTCGTTGGGCTATTACTTAACGACCCAATCTGAGGAACAGTCGGCCCTAGTTTGTAACTAGACTACATCTCATCATCCATCAAAACACTCATCACACTCACCAATCATCCCATATTCACCTTAATACCCTCTAGGAGTGGTCGGTGTCTCAAATCAAAGTATAAAGAAGTATCAAATATAAATCAAGTACAAAATTCAAGTCTCCATAACCCATAAGATCGATAATCTAGTTCTTCAGGTCACACCGCGTCGAAACATCATAATAGCCAGCTTGAAAAATTTCGGTCTCGCTGTGGAGTACCATCTTCGTCCCTGTACAGGAACCAAGGCTTTTCGAAGAAACAGTTCCCCATCGTAGTTTAAACAAAAATTAAAATTCTAAAATCCAAACCTAATCATATCCAACTCGCCCGTTAGTTCCACCCGTTGAGTAACACTAGGCCCAGCTGGCTCGCTTCTCACTCATTGATGACTGACACTGCCTGATAAGAATTTGATAAGTGGGCAAAATGATACGGTTGAAAGTCAACACCTCGTTGAAGGAGAAATCAGGCTGATTAAATGTTGCGAGAGGTGTTACATCGTTACAAGATAAGTACGGTCATCTGTGTATAGTAGCAAAGCCAAGATTTTGGTAAGGGAGGGGGGAGTTCAGGATCATGAGGTCCTTTCTGCGTGAGTTAGGAGGGAGGCTAGGAGGTATGGAATGCCCCTAGTTCAAAGGGAGTTCGGGGAAGTTCTGAAAACGTGCTTGACACGCAGTATGATCATCATGAGTGATAATGGGCTTAGTGTTCGTTACACGTCACGAAATTTCTTTAAATTATGATTTCCGGTTTCAGGACCTATTTGAAGTTAATTACCTTCTTTGTAGCCTGGAGATCCTGATGAAACTTAGCACATATAGCATCTAAGTTTCATCAGGATCTCCAAGCTACAAAGAAGGAAATTTCTTTATTAAAATTAATTTTACCAAGGGGGTTTTTGTATGTAAAATTTTACTTTTATACTGCCTAACAATTGGTCGCTTTAGAAATCCCAACACAGATCGCAGTTCACTCGCGATTCGCTCCATCTCCGAACCGACCAGCCGCTCACTCTTTCTTCAGCTGGTGTTGTCTGTTCTCGCACCGTGTAGTCGGGGCCTGTTTTTGCCGCTGAAGGTTATGTTTACGACCTGCTCACACGAGCGACCTTTTCCCCGCAGCTTTCTTATGCTTCAATAAAGGTCACTTTCCTTCGCTCCGCCGTGTGTCTACCCGACCGTGTGGGCTGTATGGGTTCCTCATTGTTCTGTCGGTTTCTGGGTTTTCCCGGGAGTTTGGGCTCATGTTGCGATTTATACTTATGAAAACTAAAGAGTTGTGAAGTCTGATTCAAGTAGTAATGAGTGGGTCTTATGGATTAATTGGAAGCATGATTAGGTATCAACTAAAGAGTATTTATGACAATAGAAGCTCTTGACAGAGGTTAAATTGCTCTTCTGACTCTAGTGAGACTCATGCATAATGTTATTCGGGTGCCAAAAGAAATAATTGTGTTTAAGAGTGCGTTTTAGGAGAAAATCAGACATGCATCAACGTTTCAGTGGGTCCGTGGTGGGTTGGCATCGCGCGCGACTCTGGAGCTCGTCACTCCAGTGGTGCGGGTTCGATCACTATATATATATGTATAACTATTTGAGATGCCGACCACTCTCATGAGGGTATTTTAAGGCAAATGTATGGTGAAGGGTGAATGTGATGAGTGGTTATGAGTTATGAGGTGTACAGTCTTGTTACAAATTAGGGCCGACTCTTCCTTAAAATAGGTCATTAATTAGCCCAATGACCAATGGAAATAGGGACCAACAGCTTAACGTGACTTCCGAACCACGCAGGTGATGGTCTGATATGTCTAAACGATGGTGGGAGTTGATGCGGGTCTCATCAGATGATCACTGAGACTATCTGTGCCACTTTAGACCTATATCATCCACAAAACCTGACCTCCATGAGCTGGATTACAGTGATCCTCGCATGCAGTCACCAATAACAAGTTGTCAAGGGAATTTGCGGTAACGCTAGGTAAAGGTGGAGGTTAAGTGGAAGAGAAGACTATTTAGTTATAACTTCACCTATTTAAACAAGACAAACTCTACCTTTTGTGTTTTATGGTGACGTATTTAGGTTAAAGGTAATTTTTCATGACAATAAATTAACTCATTAATAAATAACTATTTTAATATTTAAGTACTCGGCTTGAAACTTAATTTAAACCTGAAAACTTCACTGTTCACGTCGAGTTACTTAACTGGCGTTGTATAAAATGTGACTTATAACAGAGTTTCAAGTTATATGTTTCGTCTTAAGGTAGGTTCTATCACTCACACATATGACATACACATTGGAAATCCGCTAGAATATTAGTCATTAACGATACTTACATTCCAGCCGCTATGCGTAGTTTATATGAAAGAGTGGCATAACAGTGTAGCCTTTACGTGTACCTTTGGTCGAATTTATTACTTATTTATGATCATCAAGAATGAAATTGATTACTTTTGAGCCTCCAAAACACCTATAACAATGTACCATTACCATTTCCCCACGATCAACATATAAATTGCCGAATATTCACCCATTGCGTTGAATATTTCTTTACACGAAACATTTTGCAACCACATTGCTTTGTTGGTACTAAGATGCCAAAAACAGATTTTCAGCTGTTTCCCATCATTATTTTCCGATCAAGATAAGTCTGGCCTCGATGTTGAGGTAGCTCAGCTGGCAATGATTCTCACGGTGTTTGGTAACAACAGCTGACTTGTAACCGACCCACAGATAAACGAAGAGGTAATGCCGACTGGTAACCCACAGATAAGCGAAGATCTGATCATACGGAACTGCGATTCGATTATTAGACTTGGGTTTAATGAGTACTTGCCTACAGATCATCTACTGATCAGTAATAAACGATGCTATAGAAAAGAAGCTGAGAGTAATAATATTAAGATTATCTGAGCAATAATCAAAGTAATGGTTGTTATTATATTCCTCGAGAGAATTATGATACACAGGAAATGATTTCGAAACTATTAAACAAAGTAACAGACACTGGTTTTTATTTGTTTATGTAAATAAGTTGGAAAGGTAAAGTGTGTCTTGTTTAATGAGGCGAAGTTAGGACTAAGAAATTCTCTCTATCACCCAACCTCAATCTTTACCTAGCGACACCGTATAGTCACTTTACAAATTGTGACTGCGGGGATCGATCCCACGCTACCGGAATGATGAACTCCGGAGTGGCGCGCGATACCAATCCGCCACAGATCCACTAAATTTAAGAAACTGACGCAATTTTAAAGCTTTGGGATACTTGTCTTTTCATCCCAAGACCACACTAAATTACAAGACAAACTCTGGAGAATTAGTTAAAATTCAAACCTTTGTACACGAGGATAACACTAAAAACTGTCATAAACACTAAAACAAAATAACAAAATGTCTTAAAGTTTAGTTGGATCTTTAGGTGGGTCCCATTAGGTGTCTTTGAGTTAGAAATAAAAATATAAACAGTAACAAAAATCATAAACACACAAAAAACAATACTGAAAGATGATCATCTGAGGTGAAATTATTATATCACTAAATCACTATTTAAGATGCCGGCCACTCTCATGAGTGTATTTTAAGGCAAATATGTGGTGAAGGATGAGTGTGATGAGTGATAGTAATGAGTTATGGGGTGTAATCTTGTTACAAACTAAGGCCGACTCTTCCTTAGAATGTGTCATTAATGACGAGCAAACGAGCCATTGGTATTATTACACGACGTTTCGGGTGGAATCTAATCCCGTCTTCACTTCAACAACAAACTTTGTCCAAAGAAAACGATCAAGTTTGAAGCAGACCAGAATACCAAATAACAGCTGTTTCCAAAGATAAATTGTAAGCTAAGTGTTACATGGGAGGGCCAGAACATATGACCGCACTTAGCTGCGGTTTACCGTAATAACACGATGTTACGTGGTTGGTCAAACGTGGTCAACAGCTGATCCTGCAAATAACAGTTATAGAATAGCTGATACAAGTGGTCAAACCATCAACAGCATTCAACCATCGAGTATGCCTACTATACGGAGTGAGTTTTAAATGCTTCCCCCCACCTTAACTTTAAAAAAGAAAATATTTTTAAAACCCCTTAGGGAATAAATAAAGAGATAATTTTGTATGAAAACCACTGAAAATGTTTTAATTATTTAGGGAATGTGAGTATAAAGTTCGTTTGTTTTGACGTACTTTGCGTCACCCCCCATAACCAAGGGGAGGGCCCCTAAATTATTTAAATACAACCCCCTTCTTGTGACACCTCAAAAGAAAGGGAATTTCAATACAAACTCAACCACGCAAAGAAAAAACTGTTATCTTGACTCGTTATTTTGTAAAACCCATTTAAATATTACGCGAAATCAGGTTCAAAATGCTACATTTCACCTAAACAAATTTGTTTATGACATACTTTTCTTCAAAATACTCTATGGGATTATGTTATTAAGGTTGTGATGTTTTCCTCGGAGGTTTTCAAGACAACTTGGTCGTTAAAATAATTTCTTTGCGTCTTCCACATCGACCACTCTTGGAATGTATTTTAGGTGTTTACGTGGTAAATGGTGACAAACTAGGACCGACTGTTCCTCAGTTTGGTTCAGGCCCCACTGGGCCAGGCAAGCTGTTGTGTAAGTATCAAGTCTGAGTATCGTATTTAGTGAAAGTTGCATTTCATAATGTCACATCCACGCCTTGACGACACTGACTCAATAACATGACTTCCGAACCACGGACCACTGTGCCTGGGGCATAACGAGCCTACGCGGGAAAGCTGGTAATTATGAGTAGTCACATTCAATCAAACAGCTGGCCTGTCGAGGAGACACACGCCAAAGAGGTTTGTGAATTCAGCTTCATAAAAATGATTTAAAACCACATACCACACATAGTGAAATTTAGTATTATCGGGCTTATGGCATAGATATTGAATTCGTTTCTCCCCAAAAATTGGGTTTTATCTTTTTTAAACTGTATTTATTGTCCGGTTTCAGTTCAACGTGATGTAACATTTATGAAGCAATACCTAACATTTGTCCCAAAAGTAGACAAAAAACCGTTCAGCCAGACCAAGATGGCGGCGGAAAATCGTGTTTTTATAGCACGAAATCCACTCCGTTTTAGGAAATTCGCTGAGATTCACGGTAGCACTTGTGGCTACGCGTCGGTTATGTCAACAATGGATTGTTCAACGACTGAATAATTGTTAGGAGTTCTATATACTGGCGTCATTGCTTTTCAAATCGTGTTAGTGAACAAAAGTATTCCATCTTTAAGCATCTTTAAAGAAAACAAAATTCCATGCCAATTTTAACAGCACATTGAGTTGAACTGGTTGAAAGTTAATAGGCCTACTAGTTTATTCACAAACACTTATAACGGAGTTAATTTATTGTCAAATATTTGTTGAAATTGAATATTTAAAACCCTACTACCACTGGTAAGAATAAAATAAAAATAGTTTTTAACTATTAACCAAAGATTAACAAATTAGTGTGCATCCATACAATAATTTAGTTTGTCGTTTAAATATTTTAACAGAGCTAAAAGTTACCTAACCGAAACAACTAAATCAAACAACACCGAATCAATCCAAAACCGCCGCCTAAAACAATATCAATGCGAAATTTGGCGTGCGTTACATGAAGAAAGTTCCCATGACGAAGCCAAGGCAATCTGTGGATTTGTTTTGGTGTTTTTACTCTGTGGCGTCATTGTACTGATCAGCTGATCAAACCATCACATAACAGCTGATCTCCATATCCTACCAGCTGATAATCCAGCCCGCATCACTTCCGGTTTCTTCCTGTTATTTGAGCCCACAACATGACATTATACAATCATTATTATTGTTCGGGACAGAGTTATTATGCAATATGTTCTTCAAGTTTCTCGTTGTTGTAGTTTGAGGGTATATTGTGGTACTTAGAAGGAATCTACTTTTTTTAACTTATATGGCCTAGTTTTTTTATTAAAGTTCAAACAGGATAAGTAGACATAAGATATGAATGTCATGCGCTAATACGAATGAAAATTAAAAACTTTAACATAAATTTTTAAGACCACTTGCAACCATAATCCGATAATTCGAAGTCCTTTACTGGTTAGATTTCTTTACAAAACTACAGGTCAATGATAATTTAATTAGCAAAACATTATCATAAACCCTAAGTTGTATGATATATGATACCGTTAATAGCAAGCTCATCACTCTGGCGCGGGTCCGATCACTACAACTGCGGTAACGCTAGGTAAAGGTCGAGGTTGAGAGGTAGAGAGGACTATGTAATCCTTACTTCGTCTCATTATTCAAGTCAATATTTACCTGTATTTCTTTCGCAGTAAGTTTAACGATAAGTAAATTACTATCGTTAATTATTAATAAATTAAACATATGGTAATAACAGATTAATAAAATAGCCTTTCTAACAACATAAGACAAATCAACAACATGAACATTTTCAAAAATAGACTAAAACGTCTGCTTGTAACAAACTCCTTTTATTCAGTCACGTAATTTTTGGAAAGGAGCAGGGATTAGAGTTAGTTAAATAAGATAAAGTTAATAATAAATAAATAAACATTGGATCTGAGTGTATGTATGAATGGTGAGTGAGTGGTACAAGTGTTGTATGTTTAAATGCGATTTCGATGTGTGAAAGCTAGTGTTAAGACGACTGCCATACATTGTGAAATGTAATACGGCAATAAAGAATTTATTTACTTATTTATTTATTTACTACTAAAGGTAAAGTGCGTCTCTTGCGTTGTTTTCGTGTAAAGCCAAATCCCAAAATTCGTTTTATACTTGTGTCACAATTATTATTTTATAACAGTATATATAAAATTTCAGCCTTCTAAGGCCTGTAAGATTATTTTTATAGTCATATTTCATATTTTTATATATGTTATGCTTTACTTGAGAGTATACGACAAAACTTCTGTACTATGTACAGACAACCTTGGTATGTCAATTCGTCCTCAGTATCTAAAATAATCGTATATTCAACATTTCTATTAAAGTTCGTAATAACTTATGAACCACTCAAACCAGTTTAATCAAGCAAAAATGATCCCGTATTCAAGACACTTTGCTTAGCTAACAATTTGTTTTTAGGTAACATTTTCAAAATTTTAATGACTTTTAATACCCGATGTGTAATTAATATGAAATAAAAGTCTCATGTAAGTATTCCATCAGTGTTCACTTCCATAGGAACTCAAATGTCACCGTTGCGCGGTTTTCTGAAGGTCGCCTTCTGTCAAACCACTCGTCGAAGTCTCCTTGGTCAACGTCTCTATTTATGAACAGTCTACCTAAATTCCAGCTGTTTCGGTTCATTTATTCGTAATTTGTTATTAAAATGTGCTAAACTATTGTGAAATAAACCATATTACGGTATTATGAACTGTATAGTGTCATAATATCCTAAAATTAAAATATATTCATTAATTGAAAAGTCAGATCACAAAAAATACTGTGTTGACTTTGAATATGAAAATATAAATGATACAATATTAGTGAAAAGAGAGTGAATTACAATATAAGAGTGAAAGATGGACATAAGCCACTGGTAAAAATACAATACTTCGTAGTTTAGTCTATTTTCCAATTATTGTTTTATTTGAATGAATATTTTAGATTATTGGTAAGTGAGCAGATCCTGCAATAAAGTCTGAGTAAGGAGCTTTAATCAGAAAATACTCGTTTAATTTCTTTCTAAACAAAGCCAATTGTGGCAGTGAACATTTTATCTTATTGAAAAGCATGTTTAAAAATTGTACGCTATCTTGCATAGGCAATCTCTCATATGATTAAAATATGGCTATCTTGTCTAAATGTTGAATTTTAGCGTGTATCATGAGAGTGGATATCTTGGCCCTGTACTAATTTCATTTCAAAACACAATATAGTACAGTTTTAAGAGGGGACATTTATGAAAAACAATAATATTATTAGTGTGTATGGGTACTGTACTACAACAACCTTGATTTGTATTTAGTTTTTGGGTATAAAAAACTTGGAGCCAAATTATATACTTTTTTCGTTAGAGAATGGTTTTGTTATACAGCTACTTATACAGGATTTTTATAGCATTCACCTTTTGAAAGATTACCGCTTGGAAGTCTCAAATGTTACGTTGAAGTAAGCACTGTGATATTACAAAATTCATCAATTCACGGGATTATCTATTAATTATTTTATGTTAGCTGTCGAAATTGTCATTTATTTCGATCTAACGCCGATAGTATTTATTGCTCATCTAATTTTACAAAACCTCCACTTGTGTCATTAAAATAACTATACACAAAATACAATTTCGATTAAAACATTGGGGTTTTGTGCATTTATGATACAACTACAATAATTGTTTTTGTACCTTCGCGTTAATTAGAAACAAATTTAATCCATATATGACAAATTATCAATTTTGGTGCTGATAGACGAAAATAAATTTAAAATAATTTTTATGTTGAAATCATAAAACAATAAATTTTACTATAATCTAGTTCTTCCGGTTCATACCACGTCCAAACTTCATAATTAAGTTGAGCTATTTCGTCCTCGCTGATGTCGAGTACCATCTTCCTTTCAGCCAATCAGTGACTGAAGATGGTACGCCACAGCAAGGTCGAAATATCTCATCCTAATTATGAAGTTTGGACGAACTATAGATCATAGTTGTGACACCAGCCGCGAAAGCCTAAGAGTTAAGAAGAAATTTTACTAATTGATATTTATAATACAAACTAAACAAAACTCATTAAAAGTAAAAATACACATTTTAACGCCTCAAGTAGAACATATCAACTCGTTCTAAGTAAAACAAAAAATACATTAAATTTTAAAAACATAGGAAAACTCACGTGGTCTAAAGTAAATTCCTGACACAGAACGGGCGCACGCACTTCACCGTCCACGGCACACAGACAACTGCCAGACAGACAGACAGACCTTGGTAGTGGGGGAGGAGAGGGGGTCTTACTCCACCCTGCTTACATCAGAGGTCCCGGGTTCTATCCCAGGAGTGGACATCTCAGTCGATATTGGTGTGGTGAGCGTAGGAAATTTGTAGGTATAAAGCTAGTCTTGTTTGCCGAGGTGAAGTGAGGACTATACAATGTCCACTCAAACTCGACCTTAACCTAGCGTTTCCGTAATGTCGCTTAAGAATTGTAAGTGGCTACTGTGGGGATCGAGCCTGCGATGAGTTCCAGAGTCGGGCGCGATAACAATCCGCCACGGGTCCGATAAATGTTTGGATGATTTTGAAGGAACCTTTTGTTCTAAAAGTGCTAGGAAACCCCGAACGGCCATTAGTTATTTATCTAGTAGAGGAACCTACAATTTCCTAAGTACAAAAGTGTCCATCGCGAACTACTAGTAAACTAGTTTAAACAGCAGAAACAATTAAAATGGTAAAAAAGGCCCTCCGTTTCCAGCAGAAACAGTTCTCAATAGAAAGACAGATTTAGATCGAACAACAAAAGGAAACGTCTTAGAAAAATACAGTATTAGGCCCAATAAATATTGAACAACGAACGTACAGTCTTCCCAATAACAAGGAAATATATGAATACAGTACTCTGACGTACATGCAGACATTAAGAAACGAATGTTAAAATACTACGGTGATATGGAAAAAATGCAACTTGTCAGACTAACAAAGCAAATTTTAGAATTTTATGAACCTAGAAGTAAGGCAAAAGTTTAAACAATTCAAGAGATCGTGGCATTTAAAAACGGCAGATATCACACAAACGTACATATAATAGAAACACATTTAGAGAAAACAATTATTGGGAAGTGTGTCAGACTCAGAGGGAAGCTACCAAGAAGAGAGGAGTATAGCTTGGTCTAAAAAGATCTCGTTCCGAAAGGAAGTCTAGACACAAAGAAAATCCAAATTGTCAATTTTTAATTTGATTTCAACGCACATTTCATAACTATTTGTCGGTGAAAGATTTACTTTGAATAGGGCCTACCTCAGTGACATGGACACATTTTGCAAATTCACTGAAACTATTAGAAGATGTTGCATTAAAATAATAATTAATTTATACCACCAATTAGTGACCTGTTTCAAAACGTAGCAGTCTATGAATTATGCATGACCAGCTAAAGCAGGTTTATAAACCTGCCATTTTGAGATGGCTACTTCAGCAAAGTAAAGAAAAAAGGTAAAACAAAGCAAGCACTTTACAAGATTACGCGGTGGAATTTGCATTTGTTATAGTGTTTTGCAATGTAGATCTCTACTCTGCGGTCCAGGGCAGGAATTTGCATAAGCTCATCCGGCAGTCGAGCCAAAGTTGAAGGTCGTTCATAGACATCCTCCGGGGTCGTACGTACACGCACGGGAACAAAAGAGAAACGAAGACACGTAGGCACAAGCGCTAGTGTGAATCCTGTAACGGGGTAAATATTTCACATAAAGTACCCTTTTTGGAGCCTTGTGAGCTGTGACCCCCACTCTACAAGTCGAAATTTTTAGATTTTTACGAAATATCCGTTTTATAAATATCTAGGTGAACCAGCGAAATTGGTCCGGGGGGATATATCATCCAAAAAATGGGATTTATGCTATATAACCTGTACTCATTTTTCTATTTCAGTTCAAATGTGAATAAACAGTTATGACACCTTACCCTAAATGTTTTGGTACTCAACAAAATTCGTTCAGCCAGACCAAGATGGCGGCTGAAAAGAAGATTGGGCTGCTGGATTGGAATTTATTTGCTGGGTACACCATGGAACCCACATTTCAGAAATTTTTAGTATACACTAACACCGTAACACTTTGGTTAAGATAAATGTATTTTATGTTAATACAAGTTATCTCTCATTGATTTGTTTTGTTTTTAAAAACGAAAAACTCGTACATATGTACATCAAACTTAGAAAAAAGGCTAACACGTGTTGTGGGAATCTGGATCGGTGCTAGTTTCATGGTCCGGGACTGGTCTCACCACGCTGACGGCATGAGTATCTTATTTTTGCAAACGATTCCGGAGGCTGTTGATCTAAAAGACTCAAACACGTGGTTTACACGAAGATCTTTTTTATTTGTCAACGCTGTTATGGATCACTCAAGTTATCACTAAATCTCTATTTGAGATGCCGACCACTCTCATGAGGGTATTTTAAGGCATATATGTGGTGAAGATGAGTGTGATGAGTGGTAGTAATGAGTTATGAGGTGTAGTCTTGTTACAAACTAAGGCCGACTCTTCCTCAGAATGGGTCATTAATTAATAGCCCAATGACCAATGGAAATACAAGGACCGACGACTTAACGTGACTTCTGAACCACGCAGGTGATGGTCTGTTATGTCTAAACGATTGTGGGAGTTGATGCGGGTATCATCAGATGATCACTGAGACTATCTGAGCCGCTTTAGACCCCTCGTATATCATCCTCAAAACCTGACCTCCATGAAGCTGGATTACAGGACCACGCCACGAGTTCCAGTCAAAGTTAAGTTATGGGAAAAAAGTTCTTTCTCCCCAAAAACATAACTCTAGCAAAATATTTACACCCGTGTCAATACAGTGGTCCGGTCATGAAAGTAATCTGTGTTTTTGGTCACCGAAACCTTCACCCGTTGTGCAACCGAAATATTTCACGCTTTTGGTTAACCGCGTGTTGAAAAATCACAGTCGTTCAATTGGCCTCTGACACGTTTGGAAACGTGTAATCTGTCATCTCTCTACCACCGGTCAGCTGTTTCCCATAATTGCAACAGAATATTTCGTAAATATTTCGCGTTGCCACAAGCGCTACTGTGAATCACAGAGAATTTCTTCTAAAGGGGAATAATTTACACCGGAAGTACCCTAATTTCTCCAAAACAATTGGGTCTTTATGCTATAAAACTAAATTTATGACCTAATCTCGATGGTATTTTGTTTTTAAATGTATTTTACCGAACCCTATATGTGTAATAAAAACCAACACAACAACAATCGTGTTGCTCATGTTTGGTACGGCACCATAAACGTTGATACAAAGATTAATCGAAATCGGACCATAAATAGAGTTTTTACTTTTCATCTGAAGAGGAATAAGATTTCACATTCCGAAACGTCGAGTTATTCTTGTTCACTAAAAACGATGAAAACAGTCCTTAATAAATTGTAAACCTCAGAGATTCTACCATCATCAACATTAAACTTACATTAATGTAAATTTTTTAAGCAGACGAGGTCCTCTTCTACTACTTAAACTCTACCTCTACCTAGCGTTAGTCACTTAACAAATTCTTAGTGGTGACTGGGGTTCGAGCCTGCGCCACCGGAGAGATAAGCTACGGAGTCACACGCGATACCAACCCGCTACGGGCCGCTAAGTTCTAAGTCCAGGGCTTCACTGACCCCTTGAGTGCACAGTACCTGTCGGCCATTTTGTTTTTTCCCCATAAGAACAGTGTAAAACGAGTATTTTCTTGAGATATTTCACGCATACAATTTTTGTTCAGATATTTTTGAAATAAGCTTTATTAAAAAGCTCAGAGATGTACTGCAATAATTTTTTTGACAATTCTACTAGTTCCATAGTAAAAACAATAAATTCAAATACAAAAAAAATGTCATAAAGGTCCACAAGGCTCATGGCACGGTTTTATGAGCAAGAAAATAGAAATTCGGCTCAGCGGAGCCACTAAAACCTTTAATACACTTTAAACCAAGTTTATTTTTAAAAATCCGACAAAAGCCGTAGGCGTGAAGTGTCCCTAGAAGATGCATCTTTTTACATTGTTCTAATGGGACGAAATTCTAGGTCATAACCACTACTGCGCACTCTTAACGCGGCCCCCATATTCAGCCTATTTTCATGGCGCCTTGTCACTCTAACGAGATTCTGTGTTATGCTACCAACAGGGCGCGTTGTGTGGACAATGTGAGTGAAAGTAGCGAAAGTAACCCCCCTCCCCTCACTCCTCATCGCACACGGTAGTGTAACATTGTAACTGTATCAGTAGCGTGTATCAACATACACACACGCATGCGCACGCTGGAGGCTTTGAGTTCCTGTAAAATAACAACCTATCGGAAAAGGCGCCACGTAGACGTGAACTTAATTAAACCTAGCCGCGGCGTAGCCAAAAACGCTAGCGTGAATCATAGGGAATTTTCTCCAACGAGTTGTACTGTACACCGGAATGCCCCTTGGCGTAAGGGGAGAGCGTTTCCTCTCCAAAATGGGAGTTTACTTTTTATACTTTGCTTTGAGACACTGACAACTCTTGGGGCTAAACAAGGAATGAATGGTGAGTGTGAAGAGTGTTTAACGGATGATGAGATGTAGTCTTGCTACAAACTAGGGTTTACTGTTCCCCAGTTTGGGTCATTAGTTAAGAGCCCAACGACAAATGGAATGGACCAAAAACTTGACTTAGGGCCCGTTTCCCCAAATTCTCGTTGCCCCGGTTTACTTTGTACCGATCAAAAATGTATACCTCGGGTTTAAACTCCCAGGCGTTTCCCCAACTTTTTGACTGGCACAGCATAGATTAAACCTCGCTTGTCTGTTTTCTGTTTTATTTCGGTAGAAACAGACAAAAAAAGTGTGTTCGATCAGAGTTGAGGTTATGTTTACTGACTCCCAATGTAAAGAAGATAGGCCTATTTTGTTTGATCGCAATTTCTATCTTATTCCCGTTTACTTTTCTCCATTGGTATGAAAGTATGAAACGCGGATACAAACGGGCTAGAGCATCAGACACTTGCTTAATGATTTTGCTAACGGAGGACTTGTGCATTCTGCCCAACTCCCCTACGACGATAAAAAAGGACTGGAGGTATAGAAACTCAATGTGCACTAAAATGTATCTGCAGGTGACAAGGCTCGATTTTTGTTACTTGTGGATCTCAAAGAATCACTAAACAAATTAAGCAGTAATCTTGCAATTTCCTTCCTCATTCGAAATCTTTCAAACACTTTTCCTTCTTCCCATCTCCCGAAATGATTAACTCTTTCAGTCTTACCCTGATTCTCGTAATCCTCTTCCTCAACTTCTTCTAATATTTTCAACAGTTCATCCATTTGAATAAATAATTATATACTGTACTTAAACGAAACAAAAAAATACTATTTTAAAAAGTAGGCTACTGGCTAAGTATTTGTAAACTTACTATTATGGCTAGGCTTTGATTTCCAAATTTGAGGAGTTATCCATTCCAATATTATTTATTTGCATAATATTTCCAAAAGTTTAATGAATTAATCCATTTAACTGATTGTGCATTTAAAAATAAAATAGATACGACGATTTATAAAAGTTATAGGCTAAGTATTAGTGAACTTAATATTATGGTGCGAAGGATAGTCTTTGATTTACAAGTTTGAGGTTATGTTTTTGTTTATTTCGACTAGTATAACTTTGTATCAGCCGTTTAAACCACCTGCCGAGGCCAGTTAGTTTGTTCCGGCCAAATTTACGGTACAAATTTTGGAGAAACACCTCCTCGAGATAAAACGTGGTTTAAACTGCCGATCTCAGTTAACTGACGTTGGGGAAACCGACCCTTAACGTAACCACGGGGAGTGGCCGTCGAGAAGAGTTGATCACTGCGCCCGGGAATTAAACCGGGACTGGTCTGGTGCGAAGCACGCACTATATCACTCAGCTATGGCTATGATCCTATTACAATTAACACCGTTGCTAACATAAATACTAAAAAAATCCAACCATGCAGGATATGAAAATTCACCGCCATATGAACGGTCTTTGCCTTTAAGTACACATGTCAGTTACGGTGCTATAAGTGTGCAGTTTTTAAATCATAAAACCTAAACAAAAAACATGCAAACCTACGAAGGGAAAACTACTCACAAACGTTTGAGTTACCTGTTTTTGCACCACTCTGTTAAGACGTTGACTGTTAACAGCTGAAATTGCCCACTTTGAGTCCCACCAATATTAGCGTGGTTCAAAAGTGACGTTAAGCCGTTGGTCCATACCATCGGTCGTTGAGCTATTACTAGAATCTTGGGAACAGTCAGCTTTAGTTTGTAACAAGACTACATCTCATCGTCCATCAAAAGACTCTTCACAGTTACCATCTGAATACCTTATAATACCCTCTAGTCGTTGTCACAATGCAAAGTATTTTTTAAGGTTGCACGACAATTGAGCCATTGCCATTGGTCGTTGGGCTATTAACACCATCAATTAAATTATTTTTAAATAAATTCACGCAGTGTATCCAAGAAATTATTAAAAACGGACATCAACAATCTAGGGAACAATCGGCCCTAGTTTGTAACAAGTCTACACCTCGTCAAAGATAATGTTATGGTAAGTAGATGCGCATAGATGGTCGAGGCAGCAAAATCAACATAGTTCCGCAGCCCAAGCACAGATAGCACTGCGAGCGCTGCCATACTTCCTTACTTGTATAAGTTGTATAGGCTACTTGTAGGGGTCCAGCTAGTAGCATCGCCGCCGCTGTCGTCTTCAGGATAGGCTACAATTCTCTCAAGTGGTAGAACGCCTCATTCATTACATATTCTTTCAGTGTTTTCTTAAATTTTTCCATATTCTCAATCTTCCTGATTTCCTGAGGTATCTTGTTATATATTGATACACAGGAGTGGTAGGGTCCCTTCTGATCCAAAGTTGTGTTAGTGTTTTCCACATGGAGTTTTCCTGCTACTCTTGTATTGTGGTTGTGGATTGTGCGGTTTTGTACAAAAACATCAGGATTTCTTCTTACTGTAATAGCTGCTTCGTATATATACTGAGATGTTAACGTTAAAATTTTTAATTTATGGAAAAGAGGTCTACAATGAGCTATGTAATGTTCCTTACAAATAATGCGTACAATTCTTTTTTTGAGGAGGAATATCCTTTCAGCTTCAGTACTGTTACCCCAGAATAATAGGCCATAGTTCATTAGGCTATGAAAGCAACCATGGTAAACTTTCATGATGACATCTGTGTCTACAATATTCTGTAGTCTCCTGGCAAGGCAACAGACAACCGAGAACCTCTTTGCAACATTGTCTATATGTTCACTCCATTTAAGATTATCACTTAAAGTAATTCCTAGGTATTTTGCATTATTGTTAATAATGAGATGTTTATCGTTTAGTTTCAAGAGAGGAGAAAAATCTGGTTTATTTCCTGTTATGAAATTGTAAGAGATTTGTTTTACTGTGGTTCAGGGTTACTTTATTTCTTCCGCACCAATCCGACATATTATTAATTCCGGTTTTTAGATCTTTATCACTTTCCACCATTAGATGACAGACATCATCGGCAAATAGCCATCTCGCAATCTCTCCCCAACCCCAGGATCCAGTTTGTACGGTCTCGATTAATTAAATGTGTGCTTAGTGGCTCTAATTGATACTCTTAACGTATTTCCATGGCAGCGCTATCTGTGCTTGGGCTGCCGAACTATGTTGATATTCCTGCCTCAGCCATGTGGCATCCATGAGCAATCTATAGCCTACCATAACATAATCTCTGACCCCATCATCCGTCAAAACACTCATCACACTCACCATACACTGTGGTGCTCATTTTAGTTGTCATTTCAGCGTGAAAGTATTTCCAAGTATTTCCAAAGTTACGCGTAGGCAAACAGAAATTTTTCTGATGCCAGCTTCGGCGTTTCAAAAAAATAAAATAACTTATTACCACCTAAAAAAGTCAATTCTAAGTAGCGCAAAATATAATAATTGTATATTGTGACAGATTGTGTTCGCCTTCAAAACATTGTCCGCTATGCACCGTACTTTTCTGTATCGTACAGTCTGTAGTCTATTGAAGGCGTTTTAAGCCTTTTTCCGTTGAATATATTTTTGTTTATCAAATTTCATGGTTGGAACACAATTGAAATTCCCCGTCTTTTAAGTAAAACAAAATAAATCAATAAAATTGTTTTGGATTTTTTTATATTATAATATTAAACCAAAAAATTACAACAGACTTATTAATTCTTTTACAAGTGTGTAGACTATGTTGTTTAGCAGCTAGTCCTAAATTTTCCTCTTTTAGGTTTTTCGGTCATTGACAACATAACAAATAATCTAACCTAACTTAACCTAACCATTACTTAACCTAACTTCACGATAACTTATTCACATATATGTTAATAATTTGAAACGGGTGACAGAGACTGTCGTCTGCCACAGAGTGCCGCGCGCACGGCGTCCGCGCGTCTCCCGATTGTAAAATAGTCCCAACTTTAAAGCCACTTTAAGCATCTTTTAAATAAGTTCCGCAACCCAATACCAATGCTTATATGTTTAAGGGCCTCCTCCACATCGTGTTAAATCAGTTTTAGCTGATTGGCTTTAAAAGTCACTGTTCTGGACAAATACCGAATAATCTATAAACAGTTTATTTTAAAACAAGTTAAACAACCATACGTCAGGAATAAATGAGAAATAGTAACCCATGTCTCAGGTCAATTTACTTAGTTTATTTATGTCAACGGCTAACTATATTTAATGAGAAGGTCTATTCTTTGTTTACTCTGCGGTGACTCTGGTTTTATTTTCGTACATTGTCCTCCCCTCCCTCTGAAGTCTGTCTCAATCTCAACTTTTTAACCCGACTCCTGCGCTTCGGGTGACCATTTTAGGTACTATGCAGAACAGTTCATATCTGAACTAGTTCACGAGTAACTCGCACTTCGGATGATGAACGAAATGAAAATGATGGAACTACTTCAACAAAGAACTGATCTAACATTGGACTGAACCAAAAATCAGAGCTACGGTAGACATGATTGTACTGTGATTCCATTGTACAGTGATTAAATTGATCTAATTAATCTTAGAAGCATTAACCATTAAATGTGTACATTTAAAAGTTGGTTCTTCAAAGAATATAGGTTATAGCATTTTTCCTTATTCTATTTGCCAGAATAAATTAATAATTTTTGAAGCTTATATCAATTTATTCGAATTAGATTTACTACTTGAATGGATTTTTTTACGGCTATTACAATCTAAAGAGATTGCTGCTATGGTAAGAGTCTTATGCAGAAGAGCTATACACAGAATTTTTCCAGATGAAATGCCAATCTATTAAGCAGTCGTTCATCGTAGTAACTTATAAAGAGTGATGAACAAAAATAAACTGAAATACTTGTTTCATGAATGTTGCAGGAGTATTATCAACATCGTTTTTCACGCATTGAACAAATCTAAGAAGAAATGATACGGGTGTTATGGTTTCAAACGTAAAAAAATAATGTTGGCAGATCTTATTCATTGCAGACATTTACGAGGGTTAATTTACTCGTATTAATACCGCACCTATTTGAACAAATAATAATAATTATGAGACCTACAAAAAATTGACCGAACTGTGTTGAACTCGATGTATATTTGTTAATAAATATTTTAAGGCACACAGAACACATTTTGGGTTCATCCATTATGATTAATTTGTTGAGTCATTTATAAAATGAAGCAGTACAGCAACAGCAAACAGGTATCGAGTTCGCAGTTCAAGGGAACGATCCGTTTTTCAAGTAGCTATTCATCCATCCGAAGAGAACGAGTCCAAGAAGAGCTAGTCCAGATCTGAACTCTATAGTATCAGAAAGAGTCACCCAGAGCGCTGGAGTCGGGTTAAAAAGTTGAGATTGAGACAAACCTTCCCTCTGTGGCTTATAAGGGACCAAACTCCAAAACCCGCTGCCTGGACGTGTTGAATCAAATCTATTGTAAAATCTAGGGCCTGCATCAGTTTAAACACTTAAACAGTTTATCGCGGTTTTCAGCAAAATATACTTGAAAAGGTTAGTTTTACTGATAAAATACCCACCACTTACTTGTATCAGTATGGCCCATTACATTAGCCTAGTATTGAATAACTTATTAGTGTATTCTCTTTTTTAGGTTAGCTTTAAGTATGATAATGTCCTATTGTAAACACAGCTTTAAAGATCTATGTTTCATAGATGCACTCAATGTAGTCAGCTATGTGTGATCAAATCACATTTTGCTTACGGAATTATATTTTGGAGTAGCTGTGTTGAAACAAAACTGTTCAGAGCATTTATCCTACAAAAATCGGTAATCGAGTTATTTGCAATCTGTTGTCAAGAACATCGTGTAAAGATTATTCTAAAACCCTAAAATATTTTACATTGGCATTGAATGTTACAGTACGGCTTACAATTTAATATACCTAATCTTTAAAATTTAGTAAATCTGTATACTGTGAAAATAAAATTTAAACTGCACAGCGACACACTACAGCAGCAATTATACTGGCCATGACAGACAATGATTGTAAAGACGTTAAAACAAATATATTAACCCTGAAAGTGGGTTACAGTTAAAAAATGTATTGTTGCTAGTAGTATAATAAACGGATCAGTAGGCCTACTTTTTCACACACAGACGAGATGAGATGAAGGACAGGGCCTCACTGCATGTGGTTGGGCTGGGGGGATGGGGAGAAGGCGCCTTCTGGGGAAAGATGATGATGGAGACGTTCTTGCTGATTGAAGCACAAAACTAAAACACAAATGCATTATTCCGTGCACAAAAAAATCACTAAAACTTCTTGCACCGTCCTTACGGGTCTCTGAGACCACGTGTTGAAGAAATATATTATTTAAATTAAATTGAACTTGTCACACACAAGACAAAAAATTTAAAGGTTTGCGGGTTTGAGAATGCAAAAAGAAGTTGTCCGTCAAAGAGCTTACACAGAACTGGTCGAGAACTGAATTTGAACGAAGGGGCTCCCTCCTGTTGCAGTGAACTTGTATCAGCCAATCAGAATGAGGCTAGCTGTACAGGAAGTAAGCGGTGTACCGGAAGTGAACAAGCAGGAATCAGCAAAGTTAAGCCTGCATTGTGGTGTCATACGGATTGTCCTAGTGGTACTATGTTACTGAGAATCGAGCAATTCTATTGTAGCTGTAGAATATGGATGCATGTAGAGATTTGTTGAGGCATCATTAAATATTTGTGTAGTTGTATTATATTGTGTTTCAAAATGCCAGATAAACCCTTGCTTGTGTTAACAGCTAGGCCACAAAGGTCGAAAGAAAGATAGTTGTTTATACAGCCAAATTTTACGTGCAGGTTGTGCTGACAAATTTGTACGCTTTCATCCAAAGTACCCACTAAAGTACACAATCGTAATAAGGGCTAACTACGTATTAATATTCTTTTATAGTGACCTGCAAGTTCTTTGAAAAATTGTTATCTTATACAAAACATACATAATTAATAATAGTTCTTTATTTTCAGGTTTACGCATGAACAACTTATCCCACACCCAGGAACGAACACTCATCTGACGTTTTTATCAATGGATCACCAAGTAGAGAACGATTTGAACAAACTGAACTTATCTGCTGAAGAACCTCCCATCACTCGGTTTTCTAGTTGGATAAAAGCTGGGAGAAGTTTAGATATTCAAGACAAAGACGGACGAACTGCTCTTCACAATTATGCTAACATCGGATATGCTGAAACAGTTAAGTTCCTTTTAGAACACGGAGCTGATCCTAACATTAGGGATAACTGTGGGCGGACTCCTCTACATTTTGCTTCACAAAGGGATGGCTTGTTGCATTTGTTTATGGGAAGGGTTACGAGCTTGGATGTTCAAGATGACGGAGGATTGAGTCCTCTTCATTACGCTTGTATGAGGGAGTGTGTTGAAAATGTGTTGTTGTTGTTGGAGAACAAAGCCACAGTGGAAATAATGAATAAAAATGGCCAAACCCCTTTTCACTTTGCAGCAAAAAGAAGTAGTCTGGAAGTAGTGCTCATGTTCATTGCCAGAGGCATCAATATTGATTTGCAGGATAATTTTGGATACACTGCTCTACACTATGCTTGTAAGAACGGCTTTTTAGAGGACTGTAGAGTTGTTCAGTGTTTATTGAGAAATGGCGCCAATCCTAATCTAAGAGAGTGTTGCGGCGAAACCTCTTTGCACTTTGCTGCCAAGTGTTTCACCTCTGACTTTCTGAACTTGTTGCTAACAGAGGGAAACCTGGATATAGATGTGGAAGATAATAGTGGGTGGACTCCTCTCCTCTACGCAATAAAAACAAATCAGTTTCATAACGTCAGATTGTTAATTGACAAGGGAGCCTTCATTGATAGTAACGGAGCGAGTGAAACCAGATTTTTCTCAGAAAGTCTAACAATATTTTATCAAGAAACACCTTTACATATTGCTTCAGTCCATTCTCTAAAAGCCTTAAAATACCTATTGGAGAAGGGAGCCTTGGTAGGAGTTAAAAACTCGGAAGGATTCACACAACTGTCTGAAATGAGGAAAAGGGATGTCTGGCTCTACACGGATTTTAAGATCTATTACAAAAAACATATTCTAAAGTTCCAGCTGCTTCACCCTGTAGATGAAAACGTAGACGACGCTACAAATCTGGAAGAAGGCGAACTAACCTCTTGTCTGGCAGAAGTAAAGAAGATCAAATCCACCAAAGTTGCAGAAGTGTTCTCCCTGTACGAATTCGTGGCTCAGAGAGACCGTCCGGATTACTTGTTCGATGCTGATCTCAAGACGCGACTGGAAGCCTTCCTTGATCCCCTGACTTCCTAGACGAGTTTCCTAACCACGAACAATCCTCAGGAGTCAGCTGATCAGGTCTGAACGTAGCAGATACTTTCTGTCGAGACAAGCTCTGATTCATATATTTGGCAACTCCCACGTCAACTGTCTGGCTCGATTGCCTCAACTTGTGTGGACCAAGATATTCTCCCTGGTCAGTGATCATGATATGTACAACTTCACTAAATGTGTTTCTAGGCAAATGAGCTTTTCCTCTAGATTTTAATTCAGTATCTGTGTATAAAATGTCAAATGTGTCTTGTTTTATGTGTGTTTTGTTGTACAATGGTTTCGAATGAAAAGGTTTTCATATATCTCTGATGGTTTGGATGGTATTTCACCCCTGACTCAAATTTAGAATAAGAATATAATAAGAATAAAAATATATTTTATTTCCTTGGAATACAAAATGGTTACAATGTATTTACATGCAACTTTTAAATAAATTAGACTATAATTATTACAAACTAACATTAGTACTAAAAATCATAAAGCAAACTAAACATTACACTGAGTATGAAAAAATAATTTTTTTTAACAGCTCTCTCAAGAAAATAAGTTAGGGCCTCTGAAGGCAAATGCCTGTTTAGAGGTTCCAATTAAAAAGTAAGTTATAAATAATAAACGCTTTTGAGCAATTTAAAGAAAATTAAATTAAACTTCTTAATTTAAGTCCCACAATATAATATAATATGAACTTTTAAATTAATTATTAATTTTTCTACCTGACTTTTTAATACTATAAATTTAATTAAACACACATTTAATATTAAATACAAACAACAATTTCTGAAACCTGCAATAAACAAAGTAAAATTAAATAATATTGTCCACCTCTGAACATGCAATAAAGTCTGTTTATCTTCAAAACTATTTAACCAAAGTGTAATTGGTTTCATGAAAATCTTTATGTTTCTACAGTTTAAAAATTCTTTAGGTATTTTGTTATTAATTTTAGGCCCTAAAAAACAAAAACACTGTGTGAAAAAGGTAGGAAAATTTAATTAATCGGTAGGATTTGAATCTAATTAAACATAGCCGTAGCCAAAAGCTCTAGGGAATTTCATATGACGTGTACTGTATACTGGAATTCTCTTTTGGCGTGAAGGGTATACCCGACCACTCTTGGGTATATTTTAAGGTGAATATACGGAATGAATGGTGAGTGTGAACGGTGATTGTAATGAGTGTTTGAGGTGTAGTCTTGTTATACAAACTAGGGCCGACTATTCCCCAGATTGGGTCATTAGTTAAGAGCCCAACGACCAATGGTATGGACCAAAAACTTGAAGTAACCACGGGCAGTGTGCGTCGAGAAGGGTTGATCACTGCGCCTGGGCTGGTCTGGTGCGAAGCACGCACTGTATCACTGAGCTATGGCCATGATCCTATTACAATTAAACGTTGTATGACACCGTTGCTAACATAAATACTAAAAAATTCTAACCATGCAGGCTATGAAAATTCACCGCCATATGAACGG
Source organism: Matsumurasca onukii (assembly GCA_018831715.1). NCBI lineage: Eukaryota > Metazoa > Arthropoda > Insecta > Hemiptera > Cicadellidae > Matsumurasca > Matsumurasca onukii. The sequence goes on along the minus strand of CM032059.1, from coordinate 4,399,047 downwards.
TCTTTGCCTATAAGTACACATGTCGGTTACGGTGCCATAAGTGTACAGTTATTAAATCATAAAACCTAAACAAAAAACATGCAAACCTACAAAGGGAAAACTACTCACAAACGTTTGGGTTTCCGGTTGTTGCACCACCCTGTAAGACGTCATAAACAATGATCGAAAAACTTAAAAGAGGAAAATTTAGGACTAGCTGCTAAACAACATAGCCTATCTGTACACATTTGTAAAAAAAATTTAAAAACGACTTGTAAATTAAAAGTTTTGTGTTAATTTTTTGTACATTTTTGGCTTAATATTAAAATTTTTTAAAAACTCCACACAATTTTATTACTTTGTTTTGTTTTTCTTTAAAGACGGGGAATTTAAATTGCGTTCTAACCTTGAAATGTGATTTAAAAAATATATTCAACAGTAAAAGGCTTAAAATGTCAGATAGTAAAGTACGGTGCATAGCGGACAATGTTTTGAAGGGGAACACAATCTGTCACAATATACAATTATTATTTGCGCTACTTCATTTTTTTTAGGTAGTAATAGGTCATTTTATTTTTTTGGAAAAACCGAAGCTGGCATCAGAAACAATTCTGTTTGCCTACGCGTAACTTTCCTGCCAAACAAAACCTATCCTCCTGCGAACCGGTCCTGCCAAACAAAATATATCCTTACACCTACAAACAAGTGCTAATTTAATCAAATAAATTAACTTATATATGTTCAAAATGAGCCTTTGTACTCGTACTAAATTTCTTGAAAATCGAAAAAGTAATGCGTCCTGTAGAGTGACTACAGGGAGCAATACACCATTATAAGAAATTCGCTAGGATTCATGGTAGGGTCGGCTATATTTGTGTGTGTTTTCCAGATAGCCGGCGTAATCCTCCTTGCAGTTGGGGGGTTCACGGCTCACCCAAAGGTCAACACTATCGACACCGTATTAAACGGACAATTAACGATGGCTGGCATCATCTTGGCAGTATTCGGCACCAGTCTGTTCACCTTTGCCATATACGGCCACTGCGGAATACGTTGTGAGATCCTCTTTGTGCACCGACTGGTTGATGTTCGCTATTCTCTTTGCTTCACGTGGTTTGGAAGTCATGTTAAGTTGAGCCATTCCATTTGTTGTTGGGCTATTAATTAATGAATATCAATTGTAGGATTTTAAATAATATAATAATTAGAATAATATTAAATGTTGATCAAATAGATAAAGTTCACTTAGGGCTACTAATGTTATTAGCAAAAAGAAGTGAAACAGAATAGTACCCTTTTTTAACATTTTTAATTGTTACACTTAACCGTTCGGGACTGAGCCCATCTTCTCGATGATGTACATTAAATTGCCTAACCTAATTTGCAAAACAACAATTACAAAACAAAACAGGTTTTATCCTTCAGTTCAAAACTTGACAAACATTCGTTTTGAGAAACAAGAAGAGGATCTTTTGGGCAAATCTTTAAAATATAACCTTAACTTAGACTACAAGCCAATATCTATAAGTAATGACCTTCTTGCTCTGGACGTAGCTATTAGAAAACAGGATAAAACGTTACAAGACCAACTCTGCTATAGTTTTGTCCATGAACTATCTAAGTCATCCAAAACTTTCAAAACATTGAATTGTAACAAAAGTACAAAACATGATTTAAATACGATTAATTCTATTGCGAAGAAACTAAATGATAACAATGCAGTTTTGGTCAAGGCAGACAAGGGAAATACAACGGGTATAATTAACAAAGATAGTTATCATAACAAAATAAAAGAATTTATAGACAGTAATCAATTCACAAAACTCAAACAGGATCCTACAATAGAATATGGTAAAGCGACAAACAAGATTCTCAATCAGTGCAAGAGTTTGTCAAAATCAGAACATTGCAAATGGAAAATGATAAATCCTCAATCTCCTTCAATCCGAGGTCTCCCCAAAACTCACAAAACAAATATACCAATAAGACCAATAGTAAATTTTAGGAATGCCCCCACATACAATGTTTGTAAATTCTTGAACAAAGAAATCAAAACTAATCTGGAATGGGCGGAGGATTATAGTCTTAATAATACATCCAACTTAGTTAGTCTTATTCAAGATGTTGAAATCCCGGACGGAGCAGTTTTTCTTTCCTTTGACATTACCAACATGTACTCAAATATACCAACGGTTGAAACTTTGGAAGTCTTAAAAGAGGATTTGTCGAAAAATATAAACTTAGATAAGAAAAGAATAACGGACATATTAAGATTAACAAAAAACACAGTAAATCAAAATTATTTTAAATTCAATGATGGGTTTTACAAACAAGAAGAAGGGTTAGCAATGGGGTCACCATTATCAGGACTACTGGCGAATGTGTTCATGCATAACTTAGAAGTAAATACAATTTTGAACAATACAAACCCTTACAGAAATAAAATAATTTATTGGTACAGGTATGTAGATGATGTGATATGTTTGTTTTCTGGAAGTGAAGAAGAAAGCAATGATCTTTTAGATTTCCTTAATACCATTTCAGGTAACTTGAAGTTCACAAAAGAATACCAGGAAAATGAAATAAACTTTTTGGATTTAACTATTTCTAAATCAAGCAATAAACATAAATTTAGAATCTACAGAAAACAAACTCAATCTGAAATTGTTATACCTAAAAGTTCCAACCATCCCTGGTCGCAAAAGATGGCCGGATTTCATTCAATGATTAACAGACTGACTACTATACCAATGGATAAAAAAGATTTTGATAAAGAAAAGGACTTTATAAAAACAATTGCAATAAGAAATGGATACAATACAAAAACGATAGATAACATTATAAAAAGGAAGCTGTCTAAAAAGAGGATTCAAACCCAAAACCCACCTTTAGATGATAGAAAATTTATCTGCGCAACTTACAACAAAACTCTAGAAAAAGCTATGAGAAAAAACATCTTTGATTCTAACTTCAAATTGAACTTTCGGACCAAAAATAACGCTTTTAAGACCATAAATAAAATTATTTCTAAACCTAAAACTCAACAAGACAAATTCAACAGATCTGGCGTTTATAAAATCAATTGCAATGATTGTTCTAATTTCTACATAGGGCAGACTGGGCGCACGTTTAAGTCAAGATTCAGAGAACATATACAGGCCTTGAAATCTAATAACACAGCTTCTATGAATTCATCCTTTGCCGAACATCTTTTAGAAGGTAACCATTCCTATACAAGCATTGAAAATAATATGTCAATTTTAGATTTCGACAAAAAAGGAGACACCCTAAATTGCAAGGAAGATTTCCACATTTACACACATAAAAAGTCGGACCCAACAAATATATTAAACACTACACACACAGCAATTATGAATCCGATATTTGAATGTATATCAAAAATAAGAACAACCTGAATTCCATGATCAAGACTTCTATTGTATTTATTTTAAACCATCTGATGTATCTCCTGTTTTGTTTTGTAATTGTTGTTTTGCAAATTAGGTTAGGCAATTTAATGTACATCACCGAGAAGATGGGCTCAGTCCTGAAACCGGTCGTGTAACGAATTAAAAATGTTAAAAAAGGGTACTTTTCTGTTTCACTTCTTTTTGCTAATTAAATGTTGAATATCAATTAAAATTAAAACAAAATTATTATACATTTAATTACAGAAAATCGTAGGAAATCAGTATTTAGAAAGCGACTTCAAAAGAAAACTGCATTAACCTAACAGTTGTGTACGTTTAAAGTGTGTAAGTTTTTGCAGGCGCCTTCCTTTTTTGATTGTTACGTTGTATTGGAGAAACATCATTCATGCTATGAGAGCAAATTAAATAATTTAACATTGTAAATTTTAAACTCAAATGTATTACAACATTGTTTTAATTTTTTTGAATGTACAATTATATATAAAACTGTAATTAATAATTATAATATGCGCACCCCCTGAAACTATTTATGTATTTTTCGTGAATATCTTCCGAATAGTTCTGCTTTCTGTCGACAGAGCGCAGCACATGCTTGATAATCTGCCTTACCACTGTATTAGTAGTTTATTTACTAACGTTTTTCTTGAATAGCTTTTGAACGGGGCAAGATACGAAAACGGGAGTTGAAAATTCGTGTTCAGCGTGACGAAGTGGTTACAAAAATGTGTAATTTGTCTTATGTTAGAAAAAGGTGTTTCCCAAAAAAAACCAAGGGTTTAAGAAAAAGGTGTTTCCCAAAAAAACAAAGGGCCAAAACCAAAGCCTTAGGTGTTTTTTTTTGGCAAAAACACTTTTTTCTCCGAAACCTGACAAATTATAAATTTTTGTAACCGTCTTGTCGCGCTGAATACGAATCTTCAACCCCCGTCACCGTATCCTGTTTCGTCCAGAAGATATTCACGAAAAACCGAGCAATAGTTTCGGCCAAGGGAAATTTTGGGGAGTTTTTCTTAAATAACTTTTGAACGGAACAATATACGGTAACGGGGGTTAAAGATTCGTGTTCAGCGTGACGAGGCGGTTACAAAAATGTATAATTTGTCAGGTTTAGGAGAAAAAAGTGTTTTTTGCCAAAAAACACCTAATTCAAGGTCATGCAGGCGAGATTTTTTTTGTGATTGGGAAAAATAAAATTCTTATTAAACACGTTTCTAGCATCACACGTGACTTCATTAAACACGAGATGGAAGTAAAAGCTGAAATTTATGTAGCATACTTCTAAAATTATGCATGTTCCAGTAACATGTTTAAAATTCCCGGGACAAATATTTTATTTTTTATTTAAACATAAAAAATTTAAAAAAATGAAAAATTGTTTATATACAATTTTTTTAATCTCTTACTAGGCGTGGGTTGAACTATTGAGTCAAAATAGATGTGATGAAAAAACCTAACACTAGTCAGGTGTCCCTGTTTTTCAACCAAGTTTCACTCTTTGACTGGGATTCGTGGCGTGGTCCTCTAATCGAGCTTCATGGAGGTCAGGTTTTGAGGATGATATAGGTCTAAAGCAGCTCAGATAGTCTCAGTGATCATCTAATGATACCCGCATCAACTCCCACCATCGTTTAGACATATCAGACGTCATCACCTGCAAGGTTCGGAAGTCACGTTAAGCCGTTGGTTCTTGTATTTCCATTGGTCATTGGGCTATTAATTAATGGCCCATTCTAAGGAATAGTCGGCCTTAGTTTGTAACAAGACTACACCTCATAACTCATTACTACCACTCATCCTTCACCACATATTTGCCTTAAAATACCCTCATGAGAGTGGTCGGCATCTCAAATAGTGATTTAGTGACATGACGATAGAAATTACTATCTCAATTTCCTAACGACTCGTCTCTTGTTAATTTATTTCATTGTGACAGTACGCAATACTGATGGGGACACTGCTGCTTCTACAAATGGCAGTTGTGCTCATTGCTTACGTGACAAGAGAAGCCACTGTGAACGCAACATCTAAAATCGTAGAACGCCAGTACCAACTGCTGAAGGTCACTCAAAGATGAAAGAAACCATCGACAAACTACAGACTAAAGTATGTGATTGTTTCTATTCAATCTGTTTAAAAGTAGGAGAATGCAAGTTCTGAAGAAGAGAAGAGTTATGGAGAAGAGGGTATGAAATTTAATTAATTTATTATTAGTCAATGTACAAATTCAGTTTGTCAACAGACTTCCAAATTCGACCAAAAGTGCCCCAGAGCCAAGGGATTTCAAAGCTTGTCTAAAATCAGTTTGGTCGCAGAAGCATTTTACAGTTCAAACCAGACAGTTTTTGGCACACAATTGGGATATTAGAGAACCAGACTAACAAATGAGTAAATGGGAATAGTACGAATGTAAGTTATGTATGTTCGAAAGGGATCTAAATGTAGATGAATGCAAAATTTCAGATTAAAAAGTGGACGATTGAGATGCATGCTTGTAAACATGTCAATTCCATAAAATATTTATTTATTTAGCTTTCATTTATACAAAAATCTTAGTCATTGATGTATTTGTAAGTGTTAGGAAGCTCAAAACTGTAGACAGTTTTGTTCTACGAGTTTCAATCTCTTGGTGATATAGATGAATAGCTCTATTTCTTATAAAAATTCCCTAATATGAAATATTTTTATAATTTACTCGTCTTAAAATTTTGTCTTCAAGATTGAGACCTCGGATAACATTAAGATGACTATTTTCAATGTACTAGCCACTTTGATTTAAGACACTGACCAATCTCTGAGGGTAATTTAAGGTAAATATGGGATGAATTAAGGGTTAGTGTGATGGGTGATGAGGTGTAGTCATGTTACAAACTATCAATTATTTAATTCTAAAATAATTAATTATCAAACCGATAACATTTAAATAAGTTTTATATCAACAATAACCATGAATGTTTACAAAAAAACTTAACTTCCATTCTAATTTTAGCTTCAGTGTTGTGGAACAATTGAAACAACTATTCCATGGAAAACCAGCTACATAAAGGTCATACCAAGATCATCCTACCCCGATGGCAAAACCTCCGGAGACACTTACAAAGAAGGTTGTACGACAGTTATCAATAGAGTAATCAAGAATGCTGTTCAATACTTCGCACTCCCTGCTATAGCAGTTATTAGTATTGTTCAGGTTGGTTGTTATTCTAGGTTTTAATATTTATTACTGCTTTTACAGTTCATTACTTTGATACTTTGCTTTGAGACACCGACCACTCTTTGAAGGTATTTTAAGGTGATTATGGGACGACAGTGAGGGTTTTTGATGGATGGGATGATGAGGTTTAGCCTTGTTACAACCTAGGGCCAACTGTTTCCCACATTGGGTCATTAAATAATAGCCCAACAACTCAATTTGTCTTCCAAACCACGAGGACAGGCCATCGTGCAAAGTTATCACTGCGCCCGGGAATCGAACCCAGTCCGATTGTATGCGAAGCACGCACTATACCACTGAGCTATGGCCACCCTCAAATAATTCATGTGATAATTTTTAGAGCATTCATTTACCCCAGTTTAGGACCTTTTTAAGTATTATTAATACCTTATTATCCTGTAGATCCTAATGTGAAGAGATTTTTAGACGATGCATTTCAGGCCCTATTGTTATTTGTTTTAAAAATACATAGTATTAAAAAAAATAACAATTCATTTTATTGAAAGGGAATTTTAGTATATAACTTTTTTACAAACTGACTCGAGTCACTTGACTCGAATCAACAATAATTATTCAATTTGACAATCAGATAAAACCAATTCAGACGCTAAAAATTACATTAACAACCCATACAACAATCAACTATAAGGTAGGACTAGCAAAATAATCTCTAACTTTTTCTTTGAAACTGTAACAAGAAAGGGGAGGTCGTTAAGCAAGTTGGACCCGAAATACGAGAAGCCTTACTTGCTTCGAATCTCCCTTTGGGAAAGTGAAGCTTCCGATCTTGTCGTGTTTTTTGTAGGAGGTACAAGAGCTTCTCACTTATCAAGGTATCAAGGCTTTTTATTTGAGAGAGCCGTATGGACCATGCAGCAAGTAAGAAATCTACAAACCAATTCAGGATTGCAATGGGTAGGTAGCACTTCGGCAAAACCTCGGATATTTCAATCTTGCCAACCTTCAGCAAAATCTTTGAGAAGGTGTTTTTAATCAGAATCGCGAATTTCCTTGAAAAACACAAACTACTATCATCAAACCAATTTGGGTTTCAAAGTGGAAAATCTACAATAGACGCAGTCGTCCGTCTAGTTGAGATGATAGTAGAAGCCATCAAAAGTCGAGAAACTACACTCAGTGTATTCCTCGACTTGTCAAAAGCGTTTGACTGTGTTGATCATGTCACCTTGGTTCAAAAACTCGAATATTACGGGATACGAGGAGTGCCACTCAAGTGGCTTGAATCTTACCTCAGTAATAGATCACAATTCGTAGGAATATCTGACGTTAAATCAGGGGAGGAGTGGCTGAACTATGGGGTCCCACAAGGCTCCATACTCAGCCCGTTTCTCTTTCTGATTTATGTCAACGACGTTGGTTCATCGGTACAGAACAGACAGCTTGTCCAGTACGCAGATGACACGACTCTCTGTTTCAAAGCGTCTTCAAACCAACAATTGGAAATTCTTTCATTTATTGAGCTCAACAGTTCAATTCAGCATTTCAACGAGCTCAATCTCAAAACAAATCCAACAAAATCAACTTTTATTCAATTTTGTCTGCGACAGACGGTCTCAGATAGTAATCCAACAGTAATGTTGGACGATACTGAGATCGAAGAGGTCTACTCAGCCAAGTTCCTGGGGATACACCTTGACCGAGGGTTGACCTGGGAATGCCATGTAGACAGTGTCTGTTCAAATTTAGCCTCAGGCATTTATGTTTTGAGGCAACTGTCCGAATACTGCCCAATTCAGGTACTGATGACGGCGTATTACGGAGTAATCTACCCACATCTATCCTACGGATTGGCTTTGTGGGGTGGATGCTCAAAATCAAGTTTTGCCAGAGTTTTCATTCTCCAAAAAAAAGCAGTCCGAACCATTGCAAAATTGCGTTGGAGAGAGTCGTGTAGGCCAGCATTCAAAAAATTGAAATTGTTGACACTACCTTGTCTCTATATTTTAGAAACATGTCTCTATTTCAAATCAAAATGCGGTCTCGTAAGAGGAAGTGACATTCACTCTTATGAAACTAGAGGCAGGGAAAACTACCGAACTGGGAGACACAGAACGGCAGTTCATGAACGTTTACCTTCTCAGGTAGGAGTTCAACTCGTCAACAAGTTGCCAAATTCGATCAAAAGTGCCCAGGAGCTCAAGGCTTTTAAAACTCGTTTGAAAAAAGTTTTGGCCGCAGAAGCATTTTATAACACAGACGAGTTCATGGCACATAACTGGGAAAACGCGGAACAAAATTTCTAATTACGGGACTAGAGTGGTTCAATTCGAATGAATGAGAGAGAGTGAATGTCAAAAATGTATGTATGAACGGGATTTCAATGTTAGAATGTGTGGAACATTTTAGCTTCAAAATAGAACTGACGATTGCATAACATGTCACATGTTTTTCGCAATAAACCATTTATTTATTTATCTCAGTAATGGTCACTTCTTTTCAAATCTTGGATTACATCTTCTTCAACTTTAGGCAGTTCATTTGGTTCATCTTGTGTGAAGAACCCTCAATATCTACATCAGACATCACACTGTCTCCGAAATATCCTTTTTGTATAGCTCTTGCTTTATACTGGTACCTGTAAAACACATGTGGATTAATATTTTATGTAAAATAAAGTAGGCCTTGTCCCAGTACAAAAGCTTCTCACTAAGGTATCAAGGCTCTTTAAGGGAAAGAGCCTTAAGGATGCAGCAAGTGAGAAATCTGCAAACCAATTCCATGGGCAGCATTTGTCAAAATCTCGGAAGACTGAGACATGGTCTCAACTTTTCAATCTTGGATACTTCTTCAACTTTAGACCCCGAATATCCTTCAATTTCCTCATCAGGCAACGCATCGTCCCCGATAATCTCCAAAATGTCCTTTTTGTTCAGCCCTTACTCCATACTTGTTTTGTAAAACACACATGAATTAATATTTGACAGAGAATACGATTCAGGATTGCAATGAGTAGCATCTAGGAAAACCGAGACATGGCCACTTAGATCTAAGGCTTCCGGTTTACACCGCGTCACAGTTGACATATAGTTACTGCTAAACGTTTCGACCTCGCTGTGAAGAGTCATCCTCAGTAGCTTGTTGACTGGCTGAGACAAGGCTTTGTTGTCTCAGCCAGTCAACAAAGAATGACTATGACTTGTGAAACCGGAAGCCTTAGATCTTAGTGATGACACCGGCCTCGAAATCCTAAGAGTTAACATGGCCACTTCTTTTCCAATCTTGGATTACTTCTTCAACTTAAGGCAGTTGACAATTCATTTGGTTCATCTTCATCAGAACCATCAATTTTTTTCATCTGACAACGCATCATCCCCAAATTTCCTTGCTTCATACTCGTTCTGTAAAACACACGTGAATTAATATTTGATACAAAATAACGTAGGTCCTTTTAATATTTTAATTCTTGAAACTTAAAATAATAGATGATTGAGTTAAGGTGTACACTTACCTTCATGCTGTATAAGATTTTGATCTACTGTAGTGATAGCAATTAAAAGATGTCCCAAACATTACATTTTTTAATGGTATAGTAAAATTTACTATTACTTACCTACTGTTTCAGAATTGCTTTTTAAAAAACCTACTGTTGTGTCGTTGAAAATTCCAAAAACCCTCCTGACGAGGCAGAAGTTCTAAAGTTCACTGAGCAGGTTGCAGAACCAAATCAGATCTGAAGAGAGTAACTGTGAAAACGCTAGGTAAAGGTTGAGAGAACTTTGTAGTTCTAACCTCTCCTTGTTAAACAATACAAACACTTTACCTTTCTCAGCTAATTTTTGAGTTAGTATACATGTTATTTTCAACCGGGAAAGACTTACACAAGTTTTACGTTTTCAGGTTCTCAGCATTATATCTGCTTTGATCCTCGCTAAGACTTTCCGAAGGCCTGGTGGTGCATTTACACCGTTACTTACTACAGACCCAGGCTCAACATGCACACACAATGTAGTGTAACTTTTACACCCGAGGTTTTACGAAAACTGGCGAACATTTCTTCCCAGCCGCACACAACAGGATATCAGTCCACCAAATTTACCTGTGTACTGATCTGATACTTATTTTATTTTTTAGTACTGAGCCTCTTTTTCATCACTAATAGTAATATCTTAGCTTAAAAAATTTACAAAATAAAATCTATAATAGCACTAGTACAAAATAACAAATACAAATTACAGTAACTAAAATCACTATTTGTGATGACGACCACTCTCATGAAATATGTGGTGACGGATGAGTGTGATGAGTGGTAGTAATGAGTTATGAGGTGTAGTCTTGTTACAAACTAAGGCAGACTCTTCCTTAGAATGGGTCATTAATTGATAGCCCAATGACCAATGGAAATACAAGGACCAACGGCTTAACGTGACTTCCGAACCACGCAAGTGATGTCTAAACGATGGTGGGAGTTGATGCGGGTATCATCAGATGATCACTGAGATTATCTGAGCCGCTTTACACCTGTATCATCCTCAAAACCTGACCTCCATGAAGCTGGATTACAGGACCACGCCACGAGTCCCAGTCAAATTTAGATCAAATGCTTGAAAACCTCAGGTTTTAAAAAGGAATAGAAAGGAGAGCAGACTCACGTGGATAAAGTAGAAACACTTAGGAGAACACAAACAGTCAAGTTTTCAGCCCAACTAGAGATCTCTATAAATTTGACAGTCTGTGTTCTTCTGTGTGTTTCTACTTTATTGACGTTAGCATCCTTTCTATTCCTTGTTGATAGCAATTCTGGCATACTGTCCTATTTCCTAAATCTCAGGTTTTAAAAATTCCAAGCAATTGGTTTTTACATTTTTATTATCTTACACAAACACAAAGGTTTAGTGACAAATTAATGGTTCATGATAGAAAATAAACCTACTAAATAACTGTACAAAACATATTAATAATAAACTTAAGTGTTTACATGTCTTAAGAGGGAATGTAGTTAATACATTCAATTAGTGAATCCCGTAGCCTAACATTAATAGTGGTGTTTAATTATTAAGCTTTTTACAAAATAAATATCAATTGTGCATACAATGAAATACATCGAGTAGTAGAGAACATTTAAATAGACATTAAAGGTCCTTTAACTGGTATTGTTTGATTTCCTTTCCATTGAAACCATAAAATGATGAATTCAAGACGTTTTTAAACCAGAGTTCTGAAAAAGTTTGCCAATTGTCTCTACACACTTTACTCAGAAATAGGAACGATTTGATCGCTTCGTCTAACTCCTACAGAATTCTAGAAAATGTGTAGGAACAATTGTTAAGATTTGCCAGAACCCTGAAGAACATCTTTCAATTTACCACAGTTCTGGAAAAAGTCTCGCGAGTTCGTCCGGTTCACTGATGGGTGAGTCGTACGACTCGTAACCATGGTCGGAAGTACATTCCTCCATGAAATCAGAGGGTGTAAGCAAGTCTTTGCAAAGTTCCACATCTTCCATCTCTGGCGGATCAGCTGATTCCGTTAAAACAATCTTTGGCATTCGGTCAACATATTCAGACGTTTCCACAACCTCCTCATTCTCTACGCAGTCGTTATCGATGAAAACCATCTCAACCTCTGAATTCGTAGACGATACCACTTCTTCTTCAGCTTTCGTTGAATTTGGTGTCAAAGATATTTTCAGCAGATCAACTTCCGGAGTGTCCAGGGTGAACTCGTTGAGGAACTGCGCAGCGGAAATTTCCAGTTTTAAGTTATCTGCAGGTTTTTTCTGTATAATCGGTTTTGTCACTGAAGCTTTGTTGTTTGTGTTTACTGGTTTTTCTTCACCGAGACCCAAGAACGACCAACCGGGTTCCAAGCTTTCTGCTTTCTTCCCCACCAAGTCTGTCCTCTTTGCTTCTGCCTCCTGGAAAACAATTTGAAAAATAAATTTCATCACTAGGTCCTAAAATGACACTTTCTTGACACAATATCGAACTAACCTTGTAATGAGGCTCAGCTTTGGACGTTAAATGAGCAAGGTCAAAAAGACACTTTCGGGGTGAGCAATGAACGAAAATAAATGTTTTAATATTGTAAAGATACTGAAAGTAAACATTCTTTTGATCATAGCAGTCTAAATTTTATTGTTTTGAAGAAGCAGCAGTTGCAATGATGTATTATAAGTCAGCGTTAAAATTCAAAACAAAGTTATTGAAACAGCTGATGTCCATGCCCCAAAAAGATCATTAAAATTAGGGAGTAAAAAACCATACAAGCAAACCAATATTTCCCTGGGAGTACAAATTTAACACGTCAATACATGTATGTGTCTAAAGCAGCTGCTCTTAGGGCAAAATGACATAACATGTTTACATTTAGACAAAAAAGCTATAAATTGATTTCCAAAGAAAACCGTAGATAAAGAAAAAAATAGTTGAATCAATTCTTGGGACACATCACCGGTTATGAAATGTTTTATATTGATTTTATTTAAATAGAGGTAGCAACTGGCATTGTAATATATTTTAGGGTCAATGATGTCATATGACAGTTAAATCATATAATCAACCAGATGCAAAGGTCAAACTTCTGATAACGACTTTATCTCTGAACACAAAACAGATGTAATTTACAAATCAAATGTGCTTACATAACTTTTTTCAGCTCTTGAGCTTAAATTATGAAAATATTTAGAAAATGATTATTTACTTTGTGTAGGTAATCTATTATATAAAAATGAATCGAAAAATGTGTTGCTAAGCGCATAACTCAACAACGCCTGGACCAATTTGGCCAAATTCTTTTTTTAAATGTTCGTTGGAGTTCAAGGATGGTTTTTACGGCGAGAAAAGTTCAAATAATTGCCGGGAACCCCCTTAAAACAGCCCCTTTCTTATTCCCATACAAACGTTGCCAGCTGATATCCCTATTCTTATAAAACATATGTACGGTAGAAAAAAAAACAAACTGCCACATTACAAATCTTTTTGACAGGACAAAGTCTGTCGAGTCCGCTAGTTTAATATAAATTGTAAAAGTTTTTCAAACATCTTTATATAAACAAGTGGTGATTTTTACCAAGACTATTTTAGGTTTTTTGCCCTATGTGTAAAAAATACCCTATACAATACCACACTCCTAAATTTTGTAATTTGCAATTTCATTTAAAAATGTCAATTGAAATGTGATTTTTTCTGTGGGTATTACATTAGACCATGAAAGTAGAATATGCTCACTCAAAATTGAAAATGATTATTTAATCTGGTATTACATTAAAATGTGAAAGTCTAATTCAATCACAACATTCTTCCACAATGATCACGCATACATCAACTAGTTCTAAATTGGGTCAAGTGAATCATACAGTTAATGAAGGAACCGCACATGTGCCAAGCTTGAGTTCTAATTAATCCAGAAGATTAACAGCTGATAAAATGTGTTTTGTTTATGTAAAGGTTTATAATTGGACTCAAAACTTTTCCTAAAAATTATTTACCTTATCACTTAAAAGTGATTAGGCTGCAGAAAACTGCTTCAGATAGCGGATTGTATCTAATCATGCTGGCTTTGACTAATCGTTAACTTTCTGAATGATTTTGTATGTTAACTCTAAATTTGTACACCCAACAAATTTCTGAGCGTACCCGTGGTACACACTTTTTTCCCCAATTATTTTTACTTGGACTTCAACGAGCTCTAAGCTCTCACGACGTAAACAAATTTTAAGAATCTGTTCTGGCCATAACTGAGGTGAAACTGATTATTGAGTTCTTTTGGACAAAATATAAGTGAAGACAATGTTCTGCAAACAGTAGTCAGGAAAACTAAAAACAATAGTTTATTAGATAGCAGCAGTTGCAGAGATAATAAAGAAAAGCAATAGCTCGATACTTAATATTGAGTAAAACGTCTAGACGGGAGGGGCTTAAAGACGAGACTGATTAATAAAGACGGGAAAAAGGTTCAATAGAAAGCTACTAGAATGCAGTAGGTACTGGGTGTACAGACAGGGAGTAATAAATAAAGAGCGTTGTGGCATTTTGAAGCTAAGGGTTTCAAGGATGCAGCTGTGGACACGTTTTACAGCAAAGGATCGTCAGAGGGTTAATACTCACTTTTGAATCCCACGCTTCAGCAAGGATGGAACTTGCAAGCCTGTCGAGTCCCTCGACAATGGGCGTGATGGGGACTTCGTTGAGCCAGTCCCACTCTGAGTCTTCCAGGCCAGGAGTAGGCAGGCAAGAGTGTTCAGGAGAGCAGGGGCAGGCGGCTGGGGGCGGCGGCGAGGGCGGAGGCGGAGTGCTGGGGGCGGACTGACTCCCTTCGGCAGAGGGCAGGACACGGCAGGTCTACTGGGTCCGCTAGCAACACTCAACCTAGGCAAGAGTACAGCGTCCAATAAAAAGCCCCGGAATATCATTAGGTCTTATTTATAGATCATTACGTTAAATTTACTACCATGGCATATCTGAAAAATTCAATTGAATGACCTCGGTGGTATTTTGTCACCTCTGTTTGATAAATGAAGCACTTGGTGTAAAACTATTATTGCACTTATACCATTTAATTAGAACTGAGAATTCACAGGACTGGTGGAAAGTAGGTGAATTGAAACAGCTATAGTTCAATAAACCAGGTCGACACACTGCTAAGCCTAAAGCTCGGCTCTCTTGATTAAAGCAATTTTTTGCAATTTGTTAATCTAAAAACACACCCTCACTACAGCCGTCCGCCTTGGATTTTCATGCTCCATCATCAGGGGCATTACGAGGCTACAGTGTGAGCCTAAAATTTACGTAGTGTTTATCCTGATACCGTTTTCCTACATTCACTGCCTTGTTTCAGCATTCGGCCACAGATACTTGATTCCTGCTGCGATGACCAAAAACTCACAGATTTATTTAGTCTTCTAATCTTGTGAGTAGGTAAATTTACCTCCACACTTCTTCTGACAGCCTGGCGTTCTCTCGCATCAGACTCTCCTTGTCTTCCTTCAAGCTGATTACCTCTTCATGCAACACTTCATTCTGTAAAAAAACAACCATTTATGTAGAACTATAGTAGTACTTATTAGTAGAAATATTATTGTACTTATAAACATGCTAATAAAAAACACATATTTACACTTTGATGTTTTGTAAACATTTGGATCAAATGCTATACCTCACTCTGAAGAGAGAGAACCGTTGATTCCAATTCTTCCAGTCTGGCCTTTTTTCTGTCTCTGGATGTTTGTGCGGCTTCTCTGTTTTTAAGTTTTCTGGAAAAAGAAAGCAAGCAACAAGTCAGGACTTTACCAGAATTAAGCCTATTAACTGGAACAGCATAGGTTTCTTAGATATAAAATGTGTTTTAGGCACACACAAAAACCTATAAAATACTGTAGATAAAACTATTTCAGGGTCCAGGTTTTGAAAGCGTAGTAAATCTCATGTATTTTTCTAGTATTCCTCGGTAATATGTTAAATATTTTCTCCCTGCTTGTAAAGGATGTTTGTTTTAAAACACCCAAGTGATGACCTTCAAACTCTAAAAGGTTCATGGAGAGGTGTCTCATCTTGTACAAATAAAGCGTTTAAGTGCAGATTTAATTTTATGGAAACAGAATACCGTAGTTTCAAATATTCAAGATTGTGTAGTTAGCATAAAGTTGAAGGCTGGCTAAAAACGCAACCGAGGCTAATCTACTTACTTCCTCATGATCTTTTCCTCAAGTGACAAATGGTCCAATCTTCTCTTACAAAAACGTTTTTCCATAACTACACCTTCACTACTTCTAAAAGTTCTAATCATACTTGTTCTGTTGTTATCGCTGTCTGATTTGGGTATTAAAACCGAAGTCACTATCACTTCACGGACTTTATCGGAATCTGGTGATTTTAGAATAACAGTTTTTGGCAATCCTTTTGAAGACAACATTGTGAACTAGGCCTAGTAAATAATTTAAAAACAATATGTCGTGATTTTTTTTAACAATAACTTCTTTTCTGCGGCAACCACATTAAAAATTAAAATAATACACACACGGTGTCTAACACTGTTTCGTTTTGCTGAGGTGTCAAGTGTCAAAGTAGAACTAAAGATTGTTTCCGTCTGCTTGCATCATCTATGCCAACTTCCCATAGACGTCATACACATTGCACCATTTCATTGGTTGGTTTTAGATGGCTAGAGATTACTAGTTGTTGCATCAGCTAGCTACAGTTTATTTTTTGGCACGGAGTAACCAAAAAAACTCCTCAAACTATATAAAACAACCCAATGTCCCTTTGATCCAGTATGTCGGTATTGGACAACTTTAATGAATCAAAGTTAGTTTTCACACTGCTCAATATAAATAAGAATGTACTACTCTGATATTCCGTAAGCTGCCGTTGATTTAGTGTGTCACACCAATATTGGCCCGGGCTTAACGGTATCGTCAAGGGTAAAAACGGCCTATGGGTATTTAAGAGTTACTCAAAACTACTTTGCAAATACTTATATGCTCTGACTAACACACAATGTATGTGTGTAGAGTACATTAACAGTGCTTTTCTCTTTAGATATATAATGCCTGAATGGGTATTAAATATCTGCGATCTTAGCACAACCAATCAGCTGTAGACAACCGATAGCGACTCGTCAGCCTTGTATGTCACTCAGCTCCCTGTAAATTTGTGTGATGATTAGGATTACTAAAATGAATGCCTATTATTGTTTTGGTTAATTTTTCATTTGTGATAATTATTGGTCAAATAATCAATCAAATTTACATAATTAGGCTAAAACACGTATATTATTTTATAAACATATTCAGTCTTGAAACTTTCCTATTATTTTGTTGTGTATAGAACTTGGCCTAATAACTTTACACGGTTTAGGATTGTAAACATTTTTTGGAGTTAAGGATGTAATTATTTACCTACTAAAATGGCTTATCAAACTTTTAGTCAAGAATACCTGCAAATACCATTTGTAACTAGAGCATACACAACTGCCTGTGTAATAACAACACTAGCTGTGGTAAGTACAAATATCACCTGGTTACCTAGTTCTAACCCTATTTAGTTTATATGAATTTAATTTTTAGTTTATCCCCTAGTTTTACTGTAGATTTAATTAGAGATATCTGTTGGGCCAGGGCGCTTTTAGGTAGGTATAATCCCTCCTGGTACCTGGTTAAATTATGCATCTTAGGCTAGATTATATAAAGAAGTTATCAACATAAATTTATATAAAATAAATGGCTGGAAATCATCAGAATGGTCAAGAAAAGGCTACATATACATGCTTGCCCATAAATCCAAGTAGGCTGCCGAGTTCCCAGAACCAGCCTCACGTTCGAAGAGATCTTAGCATTCAACGTTAAGGCGTGAATAATTTCCCACTTCTCAATTTATCTGAGGTGGACATCTTAGCAGGTCCCAATTTTTTTATTTGCAATAACAATTGTTTTTATTTTTGGTAAAGCCTGACGATTCCCAGGTTCTAGTTAGCAGGCCTACCTGTCTGTCACTCTGTCCTAATGATAGCAACCTTTCGGT
This sequence comes from Matsumurasca onukii, assembly GCA_018831715.1. Lineage (NCBI taxonomy): Eukaryota > Metazoa > Arthropoda > Insecta > Hemiptera > Cicadellidae > Matsumurasca > Matsumurasca onukii. The sequence goes on along the minus strand of CM032059.1, from coordinate 4,380,949 downwards.
GAGGGCTCAACTTTCGATATTTACTATACCGATCAAAATCATCCATTAAAAAAAAAATGGTTTAACCTTAGCAATTTCCTATAATCCTGTCCATGTAAGTAAAATGAATATGAAATGGGGGCCCCAAAAGTGCTACAGTTCCACGTTGAAGTATTTCAGAAATAAGTACGGTTGTTAACATGTTATACTTTTATGTTTCAGCAACTGGATTTGGTGTCACCATTCCAGCTATACTTCAATCCGATACTCATTCTAAAACAATACCAGGTTTGTTTAAACAGTGTTACATGTGTAAGGAATAATTGATTCTTCATTGCTTTTGTCTTTCATAAAAGGTAAAGTTTGTCTTGTTTAACGAGGCGAAGTTATGACTAAAAAGTCCTCTCTACCATTCAACCTCGACCTTTACCTAGCGTCACCGTATAATCACATTACAAATTGTAAGTGGTGACTGCGGGGATCGAACCCCCGCTCCGGAGTCACGCGCGATACCAATCCGCCACGGATCCGCTAAATATGTCTTTACATATATCTTTCATATGTATAAGACACAGATTTGAAAGACATGGTAATGAATTTTATTCCTTCATAAAACATAGCACCAACTAGTCTACAAAAATCGTTACTGAAAAAACTTGTATACATAAAAATATTATATTCAATTTTGACAGTGAACCATAGTTCATTAAATCTTCTTGTTTTCTAAGACTAGTTTTGATATCAAATCATGTTAAGTTTTATGAGAACAAAACGTTGTTGAAATAATAGTGAATTTTGCTTTGTTACAGATATGGAGGTTGGTAACAACGTTTTTGTTCTTCGGAACAATAGGGTTCAACTTCATCTTCAACATGATTTTCACTTACCGATACTGCAGGATGTTAGAAGAAGGATCTTTCCGTGGAAGAACAGCTGATTTCGTACTCATGTTTATTTTTGGCGGCGGATGTATGATTGTATCCTTTCAAACACACTGCGTTTAGGCTTGCAGACTGAATTCCAACGCTATAAAGTTTGGAGGAATCAACTGTAAACAAAGTAATTCAAACTTTTTTGTCTTTTGAAAGTGATTTGCTCACTATAATTGGCTTTTTATTAAGATTAAACTTGTCAAGTAGATAGTAAGAAGTACTTCAACATAAATGTGTATGAAATATATTTCCAAATACCTTTCTTTGACCAATGTTTAGATATTTGCATTTTTCATCAACTTGCTGTTCCTGGGGCAAGCTTTTACGATAATGCTCGTTTACATCTGGTCAAGAAGAAACCCCTTCACAAGGATGAGCTTTTTCGGCATTCTCAATTTTAATGTAAGTAATAAAACCAATTCCTCCTTTTTAGCAAATTTCTTTTGTAAAAGGTAGTGATTAGTACAGTAGAGTCCCGCTAATCGAACTAATTGGGACCAAACCCTGTTCGGATTAGCAAAATTCGGATTAGCGGATTTTTTTTTTGCTGTCTACGCCAATGGCATTTTAATGAGTTACTTAACTTAGGGTTGTGGGCATCACAAAACGCTTTTTTTTAGGGAAAGCGGTCCAAACCCTTGTGCCTGCGCCGGGAATCGAACCCGCGACCTTGCGCTTTGCAAGCCGTGACTCTACCCACTGAGCCACGGACGCAGGCGTTATTTTAGGCATATATTGATGGATTTATCATATATTGACCGTATAAAGTCATATATTGAGTTTGAGCGACTAATATTTTATATTTAAAATGCAAGAAACTGTGTTTGAATGCTGTAGTACACTGGAATACAAAACAGTGCGGAAGTAACGTACGCAGATATTACAGGCAATACAAAGATGATGTGGCGGCAGGGTGTGTACTGTACTTGTGGTGAAGATAAGATAAGGAACTAGTGGCAAGCAGTAAACAACCCCTCTCCCCCCTACATCCGTGCTGAGTGCATTTTCAATGGAGGCCGGCAGCCATTATTAGGTTGGCCGATCTCAGACAGAACCAAACATCCATTTTGTACACGTACTAGATCAAATTCTAGATTTTTTTGTACTAAAACCTTTGCAATGTACTGTAATTCCAAACTAGTGCCGGTATAAAAGCATTATTTGTCAAATGAAATTAATCATTGAGTAAATGGAGATAAGGTGAGGAAATTACAAACACACACTACACTCTCCTCAAAGATCGATGTCACAAGCATACAGAGAAAATGCTGTGATTGGCTATTTAATCCAGCCCCTATGTGGTTGCCTAGCAACTGCTAATGACATAGTAGACAGCTGATAAAGGTGCAGCTGTCCCTCACTGACAACCTGGCACCTGCCTTCCCCCTCCTGTGCACATACTGCAGCTGCTCTCTTCCCTTCTCTTCCCTTGTCCTTTCCACCTATCATCTCTTTCTTTGCCTTCACCCCTCATATCTGTTGGCTCGTAGCTGGACAGTCTGATTTCTTCTCTCTTTTGTCACTTTTCCTGGTAGAAGCACTTAACCTCCGTATTATTCCGAGTTTTTCATATCCGAGGTGGTCTTGGTCCCAATTATCTCGGATAATCGAGATTCTACTGTATTCTGGAGTTTGTTACTATACACATAAATTTTATTTTACAAAGTTTTAAAGAGACTGAACAAAGTACCCAGTTTAAAAAATGTATTTTTTAAAATACATTTTTTAAACTAGGTACTTTGTTCAGTTTCTTTAAAACTTTGTAAAATAATTCTAGTAACCCAAAGTGAGTCATTGTTTCAAAACTATACACATAAAGTATGATACAGTAATTGGAAAACCAGTTGTATTTATTTTACCAACTCAAAATCGTATAGTTTTTTTCCCCTCAACAGTGTTCGGATTAAGCGGATTTTCGGATTAGCGGGGTTCGGATAAGCGGGGTTCGGATAAGCGGGACTCTAGTGTGTAACATTTTCAACTGAGTTTCTTAAATTATTACATCACAAGTCATTGATCAAATATGTGGTTAGATTATCACAAAGATTATGTTACGGAAGGTAGATAGCGCATAGTTGAGGCAGGAAAATCAACATGGCACAATAGCACAGATAGCGCTGCCATCTTTTTCACCCTCGGCTCGACATACTCAAGTTTGTTCAATGACTTGGACCAAATCGTGCAATTTTTTAGAACGAACAAACTTGCACTAATGGCTCTACTTGAGACTACTCAAGTAGAGACAGAATTCTCTCGCAGCACTATCTGTGGCATCTATGCACAATCCATCTACCGTAACATAATCTCTGGTTATATAAAATAATAATAGGGTTAGACACAATTTTTTAAGGTTAACAAATCAGATAAAATAACAAATTTGCCTCATAGTTATTGGGCTAAGTAAGAGTACTACATACAGTTTTTGGGTAGTCTCACTTGATGAGTCTCGTTTTCACGTAAAAACACATACGTATGCAAACAGTTCACTGATGGTGCTGTGTTATCTTTGTTTTACAAGACACTTACTTTCTGAACAGAGTTTATTGTTTTGACTTGGTGTTGCAGGCGCCGTACTTACCATGGGTGCTACTTGGTTTCTCTGTTCTACTTGGCAACCCTATCTGGGTGGATGTCATGGGGATGATTGTCGGCCATGTCTACTACTTTATGGAAGACGTCTTCCCTAACCAGAACGGAGGCTTTCGTATCCTCAATACCCCACAATTCTTGTAAGTTTATTTCCTCGTTTGTCTGTCTTTATAGTTGTAGCTAAATCATTTCTAGGGTTCAAGATAAACTAAATTTCTGTCCATCGTTTGCTTTTCCCTGGAGAAGTTATGTCCATTTTACAGTTGTGTGGTTCAGTACTATAAGCCTTTAATTGACATTGAAATTTGCAAGATCTGTTGAAATGCTATTCTAAGAGATTCATAGTTACTTCCGCCCATGGGAGACACAAGAAAAATTATTTGTAAAAAACTGCAGCAATTTCTAGACGTATTAATGTCTGTGACTCGCATAAATCACGACTTTTGTTACTATCCGCGACAATCTCTAAACTCTCTTTGGCATCTGCGACGACATCAAAAACTTTATTACAAATATCTAAACTTCATTAATTTCATCAGAAGCAAAGATGATGTTATAATTGGTCGATTGCCAAATAGCTTTGGCAGAAAAATCAACACAATTCCGACAGCCCGAGCACAGATAGTGCTGAGAGGGAATGTTTTGAAACGTCTCAGTAGAGCTACTGACGCAAGCAAAAGTTCATTCATTCTCATAAATCGCATAATTTGGTCACATTTTAGTCATCGACATCAAACAAATATGTGGAGAAAGAAGGTGAGAGACAACAGCGCTATCTGTCCTTGGGCAGCCGCAACTATGTTGATTTTCTTACCTCAGCCTCTTAGCCATCGGCATCTAAGGGCCATCTACCTATTATAACATAATCTTTGGTAGAAGCTATCGTGAGAGTGAGACAAGAACAGGCCACCAAAGGCTTATAAAACAAGTGGTGGGAGTAACTTTGACTATTTAATAGTTCAATGTGAGTTTTCTTAACCTTCAAAATTGACCTTTCAGACAGTGAAAACCTTGAAAAAAGTGATAGGTAATTTCTGGATTCAGTGGACACCTGTTTCTCGATTAGGAAATAAGGGTTGTAGGCAGTATATGTTGATGAAAAGGAATAGTAAGGGGAATAGGCTCACGTAAGTAGAAAGACACGAGTGCAGTTTATAGTCAATAATCATTAATTTCAAGAATTAAACTTCTCTTATATTTTCCAACTTGCTTGCAGGAAGACACTGTTCGATGCGCCCGCTGATGACCCGGACTATGCTCCTCTCCCGGAGGACCGGCCCGGAGGCTTCGCCTGCAGGCTACCCGGTATGCTGGGAGCTGCTCGCAATGATCACCCAGTGACGCCCAGTGATAATCTACCAAAGTCTGCATCTGTTGATCTAACTGCACAAGTCTATGATCTTGGGATACCGCCCCACCTTAAATTATCTTGTATTATAAATAAACTATTATGTACTAAGACATTTTAATATATTCTTGAGTTTCCTTTATGTCTTTGTTGAGTGGTTTTTCATTCCTTAACCCTATGTATGGTTTTTACAATAAAACGATTATTTGGTGAAGGTCACTGTGACAACTTTTAACTGTACAACAAATTTTCACGACTTGTCAAGCACTGCAGATGCTTCACTAGTGATGAACTTGTGATTTTTTAGTTCTCCAATTCCACTAAGTTAATTCAGAGACTAAGACATTTTGATTTTCAAATTAATGCTCATGACATTTCCAGACCTCCTGTGTGTAACCACTGTACAGGTCACATTTTTTGTCTGACGTTCACAAAATTTGGTACAAATATTCCTTTAAAAAATCTCAAGGTTAAATTCATTAACCAGCAAGATTAGTCCACTGGAAATGACCGTTTTGGGGGAATTTCCCACTGAAAATGGGTTTATATGCTATAAAATTGTGTTTATAATCCAATTACCATTAAACTTAATACAAACATTTATGGTAGTCTAAATCAAGATGGTGACAACAATTTTTTAGTCTTTATCTTGGTGTGGCTGATTGGATTTTGTTGATTTTTGATACACACGTTAGGTATTGTTTCTATAAATGCTTACGCCAAGTTCAACTGAAATCACATCAAAAATACATACAATCATGGGATAAAAACGCATTTATGAGAGAAACAGACATTTCCATTGTAATTTTACCCCATTTTGAGGAATTTGTTCGAATTCACGAAAGCACTTGTGGCGTCGACTGAGTACAATCGGTAAATTAAACCACCGCTTTACAGAATCAGTTTATTGAATCGGTGACTAGACTTAGCACCGACTAACTATCGAGACTAAATCAGTAATTTCTTGTCGTTTCTTACAAAACTGTATACCTTACTAACTTTTGTAACTTGATCAATGACACTTAAACATAGAATAATCACACGCTATCACATTCGACTCGAGCGAGCCATGCTTCACAACTACAAATCAACAGTTCGTTTCCTTTCTAACAAGGAACAGAAATAACTGAAACACAAATTTTACAGTGGATGATACGAAAAAAATGTATAAAAGCTTGGTGATCAATTTACAACAAAAATTTCCTGTTACCGTTCGACTGACGATCGTTTGTTGAACACTTTAGATAACTAGATGAAATGATTGCTTACAAAAGAACTAATTACACAAATGAGGATGGACTATAATACAATGAAGTTAGAGAGTTCGGCTTCACCCGACGACGGTTGCTAGTAGCACGGTGATGTCGTCAGGTTTCCCTCCTGGAAAAAAAAGTAACGTCAAACTTTTGCCTAACATTACTCAAGGGACAGCCAGAGAGGAGTGAAAATCGTTCACTTTTTATTGATAGGTAATTTTAATGAATACAAAAACACTGTTAATACAAATAATTTGAAGTAGAAAAAGTGAAAAGGGGGGATCTTGGATCTCCGTGTCCAAGACCGATGTCAAAAATATTTGGCGTAAAGCCACTCTGAAATTAGTTCAAAACTAGCATGAGAGTACTTAGCCACTTTTTTGTAGTAATTATGGTTTGTTTCCTTAATCAGCTTTTAGTTTTAGCAAGATAACTTTTTAAGAAAGTAGTTTAAGTTAGAACAAGCTATGTTTGATTATAGGTAACAGGGTGTCCAGTGTTAAAACAAAATTCTTGTATATTTCCTGCTTTTTTCCAATTTTAGGGTAAGTAAGTATTAAGCTTTAATTCACATTTAAATTTACAACAACCATTTACATGCTATCTTTGGAATCATAGTTACTCATGTGTAAGTTTGGCGTGAAGAGTTATTTGTGGAAGATGGCAGCAAAGTTAAAATCACAACTTTCTTTACGGTTTGCAACAATCTCTAGACTGCCGCTAATGACAATATCTAGATTTCCGTTAATGTCCGTGATGAAATCGTGATTCTCGTTAACTCCGCAACAAATTCTTGATTGCAAAGTTCTCTAGACTTCTGTTAGTGTCCGTGGCGAAATCATGACTTCATGACCACCCTTCCCAACGTTTCCTCTTGTACAGACAATTCTCATATAATTCCTGCAGGCTGAAAACCCTAGTTTAAACCATTTAACTATCCTCACCTATTGCGTTGATGCCGTTTTCCATCGCAGACTTGGCGAAGGGGGAGAGAAACTTGTCGTCGAAAGCGAGGTTGCGCGCCATCCACGCAATGGAGTTGGCCACCTTCTGTATCTTGACCGGGTCGCGCTCGCCTTGTAGACGACACAGCTCACTAACTAACAGCTGGTCAGGCACGTTGTCAAACACGCCGTCCGTTGCCACCAGGATCACATCTCCGTCCTCTACCGGGAAGTTGGACGTGTCTGCTGCTTCCGGCCTGTGAAAATAAAGGTAAAGTTTGACTTGTTTTAACGCAAAGTTGGGACTACACAAGTCCTCTCTTCAAGTAAACCTCGACCGTTACCGTAAAGTCACTTAAAGTCACCAAAGAGTGATGAGCTGCCCATTTCAGGTACTGCCCAATTCAGGTACTGATGACGGCGTATTACGGAATCTACCCACACCTTTCCAGGATTAGGTTTGTGGGGTGGATGCTAAAAATCAAGTTTTGCTAGAGTTTTCATTCTCTAAAAAAAAAGCAGTCAAACCATTGCAAAATTGCGATGGAGAGAGTCGTGTACACCAGCATTAAAAAAATTGAAATTGTTGACACTACCTTGCCTCTATATTTTAGAAACCTGACTTTTTTCCAAATCAAAATGCGGTCTCGTAAGAGGAAGTGACATTCACTCTTATGAAACTAGAGGCAGGGAAAACTACCGAACTGGGAGACACAAAACGGCAGCTTATGAACGTTTACCTTCTCAGGTAGGAGTTCAACTCTTCAACAGGTTGCCAAATTCAATCAAAAGTGCCCCAGAGCTAAAGGCTTTTAAAACTTGTCTAAAAGGTTTTGGCCGCAGAAGCATTTTATAACACAGACGAGTTTATGGCACATGACTGAGAAAACACGGAACACACTGAGGGTTAGAGTGGTACAATTCGAATGAATAGAGAGAGTGAATGCCAAAAATTTATGTCTGAATGAGATTTCAATGGTAGAATGTGTGGAAAATCTTAGCTTTTTAAATTGCAATTTACAATTTATTTAGCTCCGACGTTGCGTGCGATACTAATCCACCACACAGAAGCAATAAAAGGTCTGCTAGGGGTATTACCTCCTTGAAGAAATAGTTTCGAAACGTATCAGTTTGTAGCATTTTATAGTATCTTAATTGACAAATTCTTAAAACAAGTAGTTCTTAAGTCATTTTTTGAAAATTTTTTAGAATTAAAAATTTTGGAATTGATTTAACACTACTTTTTTTAATGACTCAAGGCATTATATTTCCTCTGGTATAGGTTATTCCCCAATAACTTACTAGCAAAATAAACTTTTGATGAACCAACAATTTTAGTGCAGGTCAATGAAAACATTATGCAACTAATGATACCAAACTCGATCCCGATTTCACAATCCCTTCTCCGTTATCTTTTGTGTGGGTGTGATTCGGAAAATCTTTGGACTTTGTGGCGAGGAAATACTCATCCGACAGTATCCTATCAACACTCACTCACCCAATGATTCACCGACTTGCATATTTGTTGATTGTGTCTCGAGATATTCCTATCAACAACACCCACACAGTTCAAACTTTGAAACTGCTGTGCAACATCAATTACTTATGTAATGACCAGCTATAATTTCACTGAAAATCAACCATAAATAATATTATTCTTTGCCCTTTTGACTGACATGTAGGGATGCACACTTATCAAAAGCTCTCAGCTTGAATTTTGAATATGTGCAAAAGATAAGCTGGCCTAAAAGGGTATTTTGGAATGTGTTGTGACTGTTGACGTACTAATTTATGAAATTACCAATTAAAGTAACTGAAAAATTAACTCTTAGTAAGATTGTGCCTAATCAACAAAAACAAGACTACCCAGATTAAAAAACTCTTTCATTTCATGGACTAAAACCAGTGGAGCAGTAAACCCAAAACTAAACTACAAAGAAATAAGAGTTCTGAACAAAACATGAAGCATTTTTTACGGTTTCTGAAATAGTGAACTGAAAAACTTGGGAGTATTATTTTAGCTGTGTACTAAAAACTTACAAAATCCAACAACTCAAATCAATATAAGTGAAGATAAAATTTAATTTTAAGGTTAAAATTATCTAGAATAAAACCACTATGAAAAATATAACCACAAGCGCTTTTGTAAATCCTCCCTGATTTCATATAATGAGTAAAAATTACTCAGGAATACTTGACCTCTTTTTTGGACCCTGTAATCATATTTAAGGTAATTTTTGTCAGTTTTTTACAAAAATTGGTTAAATGTTCCCTTTATAAATATCTAAGTTAAGTTAGTTAAAACGCAAAATAAGTCCAATGAGGTGCCCTCTTGGAAAAGGGTTTTAGGCTATAAAATTGTATTTGTTATCCGATTTCGATGAAACTTGGTATACAGTTTATAATACCCCACCAAAAATGTGTACCAAAAAACAACAAAATCCGCTCAGCCAAGCTTTTTCTGGCGAGAGAAATGGATAGCTCTACTACCTATGACTGGGACTCGTGGCGTGGTCCTGTAATCCAGCTTCATGGAGGTCAGGTTTTGAGGATGATATAGGTCTAAAGCACCTCAGATAGTCTCAGAGATCATCTGATGATACCCGCATCAACTCCCACCATCGTTTAGACATATCAGACCATCACCTACGTGGTTTGGAAGTCACGTTAAGCTGTTGGTCCTTGTATTTCCATTGGTCATTGGGCTATTAACTAATGTCCCATTCCAAGGAAGAGTCGGCCTTAGTTTGTAACAAGACTACACCTCATAACTCATTACTACCACTCATCACACTCATCCCTCACCACATATTTGCCTTAAAATACCCTCATGAGAGTGGTCGGCATCTCAAATAGTTATTTAGTGATACAGTTTTCGTTAACAAGTTACGATCAGCAGTTACCTGTCAGAGAGCACCGAACCAGTGTGCCCAGGAGGCGGGAGACTCAGCTGGAACGGTGTGTTGAAGTAGTGTTGCTGCTCCTCACTGCGGTGTACCACCTCGCCATGACGCACGATCACGAACCCACTGTCCCCGATGTTGGCAGTGTACACCGTGCTCGTCGCCCGGTTCAACACCATCACGCACGCTGTGCTGCTTCCTGTCACAACACACACACACGGTCGGTCAGTACAACTGCTAGAGGGGATGCGGGGTCATGACGCGAAGCTCGGACCGACGGGTGGAAGTAACTATGATTTTACACTACAGGGGAGGGGAGTTCCGAGTCATGACGCGATGCTTGGAACGACGAATTAGAGTAACTATAACACTACAGCTTCAACTACAAGGGAGTGTTTCCAGGTCATGAGGCAACGCTCTGAAAGACAGGTTGGAGTAACTATGACTCTACACTATGGCTTCAACTGCAAGGGCTTAGCCAAGGAGCAGAATCATGACTATTAGCAAAATATTAAAATTATGAACTTTAACCCCTCTCTTTACAATGTTTATACAAAAAAATACTGTTCTACTTTTTTTTCTTTTCAAAATACTAACATAATCATAGCTAATTATTTTTATCATACAATTTTTATATTAAAAAAATAGATAGAAAAGGGGAAACGGTTTAAAAATGTTTGTTAAATATTCAATGTTTAGACCGTTTCCCCTTTTGTTGTGTTTTCTATTTTTATTTTATGAAAAGGTATATTAAATAAGTCATTTGGCACTTCAAGAATAAAGAATTTATTATTAATTCTTTAAATAAAGTACTTTAGAAATAAATAGAGTAAGAGAGCAAGCTTTTAAATATACAAACAAACAAGCGCAAGGAAACATACAAACCACAACAAGCAATGACAGAATTGCTAACCGGTATCACTTGTATGATAACACCTTGCTCGCAACACTTCAATTAACTCTCATTAGCGGACTTGTTCAGCTTTGCCGTGTCGGCTAGCGATCACTGTCACTCGGTGATAGATAATCTGCGGATTCCGTACTTCCGGTTCAAATATGGGCAGTTAAACTGTGAAGGTTCGATTTTTGGACTTACAACAAGCAATGATTTGTTATAGTAATTAAAACTAATTACATTAAAATACACAACCATTGGAAATCCACCAAGTTTTCTGTACATATACTTAAAAATACATAATAAATAATTTATCAGATGGTGAGCACTTTGAGATATGTGCTCTCCATTATTTCCATTCGCAACTCTCTAGGCACTATGAAAACTGTCACCTTATTTCTGAAACGATACACATTTTACAATTGTGTGGACCAGATAGACCACATTCAACTGCTCAACACCTGGCCGCTTGGGACTCTCACTAAAATATCTAGAAAATGAAAAATTAAGAAATCCAAAATATTGTGGATTTTTGTGGATTAACCCTATGGGACCTGAATAATTGAAGTTTGACTATACCTAGAATTGGTTGCTAATTCTCGTACTGTACCCAGGATTCGTTGCTTATTCTCATAACACACATAGGATTGGTTGCTTATTCTCATACAGTATCCAGGATTGGGTACTTATTCTCATGCCGTACCTAGGATTGGTTGCTTATTCTCATAATGTAGCTGGGATTAATTGCTTATTCTCATACAGTATCCAGGATTGGTTGCTTATTCTCATAACACACATAGGATTGGTTGCTTATTCTCATAACGTTGCAGGGATTAATTGCTTATTCTTATACAGTATCCAGGATTGGGTACTTATTCTCATGCCGTACCTAGGATTGGTTGCTTATTCTCATAATGTAGCTGGGATTAATTGCTTATTCTCATACAGTATCCAGGATTGGTTGCTTATTCTCATAACGTTGCAGGGATTAATTGCTTATTCTCATACAGTATCCAGGATTGGGTGCTTATTCTCATGCCGTACCTAGGATTGGTTGATTATTCTCATAATGTAGCTGGGATTAATTGCTTATTCTCATACAGTATCCAGGATTGGTTGCTTATTCTCATAACGTACCTAGGATTGGTTGCTTATTCTCATAATGTAGCTGGGATTATTTGCTTATTCTCATACAGTATCCAGGATTGGTTGCTTATTCTCATGCCGTACCTAGGAATGGTTGCTTATTCTCATAACGCAGCTGGGATTAATTGCTTATTCTCATACAGTATCCAGGATTGGTTGCTTATTCTCATGATGTACCTAGGATTGGTTGCTTATTCTCATAACATTGCAGGGATTAATTGCTTATTCTCATGCCGTAATTAGGATTGGTTGCTTATTCTCATAATGTAGCTGGGATTAATTGCTTATTTTCATACAGTATCCAGGATTGGTTGCTTATTCTCATAATTTAGCTGGTATTAATTGCTTATTCTCATACAGTATCCAGGATTGGTTGCTTATTCTCATGACGTACCTAGGATTGGTTGCTTATTCTCATAACGTTGCAGGAATTAATTGCTTATTCTCATGCCGTAACTAGGATTGGTTGCTTATTCTCATGATGTAGCTGGGATTAATTGCTTATTCTCATGCCGCACCTAGGATTGGTTGGTTATTCTCATAATGTAGCTGGGATAAATTGCTTATTCTCATGCCGCACCTAGGATTGGTTGCTTATTCTCATACAGTATCCAGGATTGGTTGCTTATTCTCATGCCGCACCTAGGATTGGTTACTTATTCTCATAATGTAGCTGGGATAAATTGCTTATTTTCATACAGTATCCAGGATTGGTTGCTTATTCTCATGCCGTACCTAGGATTGGTTGGTTATTCTCATAATGTAGCTGGCATTAATTGCTTATTCTCATACAGTATCCAGGATTGGTTGCTTATTCTCATGCCGTACCTAGAATTGGTTGCTTATTCTCATGCCGTACCTAGGATTAGTTGCTTATTCTCATAACGTACCAAGGATTGGTTGCTTATTCTCAAGAAGCTCGTAGTAGGAGCGAGCGAGCAGGTTAGCGGGTTCCGTGGTGCTGAACCTGCCGGTGGTGACGAGTCGGTCGCACGTTCGCATCAGGAACGAAGAGAACTCTCCAGGGTCGATGCCGTAGCGCCTCCAGCCTCCGACACCATCCGCCACACCTGCACACAACATCACAACATGTACAAACTTTCAAGTAACTGATCAGAACACTCAGTAACAAAGAGTAGTATATTTCATCACTAGATGCTAAAGTGAAGCTTTTTGATTCAAACTCAAGTTAAACGTCTACCTATAAGATGAGTTAGGATCAACAGTCACTTTTGGGGCAGGTGATGAACAATACTTTTTATCATGATTTAAATAATATTAAAACCAATTTCAGTTAAAGGTGTTAGTATTATAACCTAAGTGAAAGTAAACAATGTTTTGATCTCAGTACAATTGGACTAAAGCTATGGTTTCCTAGAAAGCGGAGACCGCTACATTACGGCCGTAATATGACGATGAGTTTTGTTTTCAATACAATCAGATAAGAGTTGCTTCCTAGAAAACGGTGGACGTAAAGTAGCGGTGAAAACTAGTTAGATTTTTTCTCACCAGGTGACACATTTTGTTTTGTAAACAAAAATCTAGCTTGTTCATTACTACATATGTAAATAAGCTTTGACAGATAAAAAAAATTTTAAAAGTTGTTTTTGTCGTCATTTGTTTGAATGTTGTGTTGCGTCTGCCGTGACAGTTACGTTCACTGCTAACATTACGGCCGTAATATAGCGGTAAACTTTTTTCTAAAAAACCATAGCTTTATATCGTTTAGAAAACAGCTGTTACACTGGTTTACTACTAGTTGACGTTTAAGTTCAAAAGAAACTCATTGAACAGTTGATATCCCTGCAATATAAAGATCATCAAAATGACAATTGATCTAAAAGATTCTAGAAACTAAAAGATCATCAAAACAAACCTTTATTTCTTTGGGAATAACAGTGCAATATTAGCCTTTAAATGTTAAAAAAACACTGTTTTTAGTGCAAAATTTCTTTAATACAAAGTCTCTGATTCTGGATTGTGCAAGGTATAGCCAGTTTGAATTTTAAATGAAATAATTGTGTACCTAAATTGATAATGAGTTAAGACACTGAGAAATATTTAACATCGTTTCTGAACTAAATTCAAGTATAATAAATAACTTAGAACTTGCATTCTTTTTGAAACCAAAAGTTAGTGTTTTCAGAAACAATATGTATACAACGGAAATCTTAAGAGTATGTACTAAAAACAAATTTTTAACCATCGTCAGTCACACATACTTGATATGTGTTCTACTTTTCAAACTAATTCAACCAGTTCGAAAAGAAATCTAACAGTTCTTTTCTACGTTTATAATATTAAAGAACGAGAAAGGCGGAGATTACGGTTTAACACCGTCACTAAATAATTAGTAGCTCTGATAATGAATGAACTTGGAACTTACACCATCGGATATCAGAATATCGTGAACTCTAGCATAAAATTGGTTTTATCTATTGTGAAACCGATCTTGACAAGCACATTCACTCAAACGATGATTTAAATAAGATTTTAGTGTATCTTAGATGTTTTCAGCATCAAAGTAAATAAAAGTGTTGAATTGTAGAGCTAATATAGTGATGCTTTTCAAGTTAGTACAGCTGATTTTCTTCTTTTCGTAACATTGGTGATTAAAGTGCAATTTTTGGAAATCGTAATACACGCATACATGATGAAAGACAAAAGTGAAGATTAGTCTTGTTTTCCTGGGTCTATTGGTTGTTTATTTATTTGATTGGTTCTTATTTCGGTGTTTTTATTTATATTCCTATGCATCTTGTATATCATAGATTAAACCTTTCTTTATGCTTCAAAAGGGAAATTCCTTCTCTCCTGAAGGAAACACTCAAACAAAATTCACAACACACTAACAAAATAATACGCCTGAAACAGTTTGCTGACAATTTCTTCAACACCAACGTTAATCTTGACACTGACCCAAAAAACAACTATAAAATAAACCAAAACAGATTTTTAGCCCTATTTACTCTGACAGAAACTAGGTACATAACAAAAATGTAAAAAATTGAACAAACTCAAACTAAAAATTTCTTGTTTAAGAAGGCCAAAAGAAAAGAATTATTTGGAGTTCCAAAAGAAGCCAAACTGTAGACAACTGAAAAACGATTATTTGAACAACACCTGAAGACCTGTTACAAGATCAGCCTTCCTTGATGAACAGTATAAATTTGATACTGTACTTATCTAGATAATAATGTAATAAAGATATTTTGACTTAGTACTTGCATGAGGGATGATGGCCTTATGGTCAAAACCTCAAAATCGGGCTTTGAAAAGTTAAATAAAAGTCTTACAGAGTATATTTTCTTATACCTCACTAGCTGACAGTACCCATGCTACACTACAGGATAAAAAAAAAAGAATTTTTGTGACTACATTTACCTAGTTTTTAATTTATACCCAGTGCCTTGAATGTCAAAGTGAAGAAATCTGCCCAGTGCCTTGAATGTCAAAGTAAAGAAATTCTGAAGTAGTTTTTTTCCAATATTTAACTAACCAAATAACCACCTAAATGTTTGCATTAAAAAAAGCATCTCTTAGTGGGTGCGTATACTATAAAAGGAATGTTCATACGAAATTTCAAGTTTCTAAGCCTTGCAGTTTTGGCGATGATGAGTGAGTCAGTCAGTCAGGATAAAGCCAATGATTACTAATCTACTCTATGATTACTAATCTTTGAGTAGATTAGTAATCATTGATAAAGCCTTTTATAAAATTATACAGATAGTGTTTCCCACAGTCAAATGTATGAGGCGGAGGCTAGGGAAATTGTCTGCAGAAGAGAGAACCGAGGTTACTCAACCAACCACTGTTTATTTACTCAAGTACAAGGCTGCCAGAGTTAACATTTGTCCCCTACTTGATTCACATCAACTTATACAATCTATCAACTGAGAACTAACACTGGTTTATATTTACTTCATCAGTATGATTTCAGATCAAAACGTTTCCTGATTTCTGTTCTATTTCATAAAGGCAGTTTGACATTTAATTTACTATTTTATTTTGTTATAAGAACTGGAGTTGAAACAACAAGCACACTATTTCCTGAATGACCTAACTGAATTTCTCAGCCAATTAACGTAAGTTGAAAATTAACTCATGTATTTTACAGCATTAATTGTGTTTACACTGAAAATTGCCGGCACCTTAATAAAGCTTTTCTAATCTGTGTTACGCAATGTAGGATTATCGTTTAATCTTTGCACTTGTTTGTTATTAAAATTATAGGTAATTTAATAACTTGTATTTTCAACTTCAAACTTAAGTGGTTGGTCAATAATAAAAAACCTTTTTGAATAAAACCTTTGAAAATATTTTAATTATTTAAAATACAAAATGTTTTGTCTACGCTGTGGAACACGTCATCTGTCAGTTTTGTAGAACAAAGAAGAGTAAAAATTATGTATATATAAAATGTAAAAATATAAAGATCCATAGGAAGTTTTGTAAAAACGTATAAGTACAAATGTCTTATACTTTCTATATATTTTTACATTTTATATTTATATTTTTTTACTCTTTTTTAATATTTTTTTTTTTTAGTTTTTTGTTTCAAATAATTAAAATACTCTCCGTGGTTTTATCAAAAAGTCTTTTATTAATTCTCATAGTTTATGCGTAGAACTTTGTAATATTTTCCTTTAAATGAACACATATTTTTTTTTTTTTTATGATTATAATACAATATATTGTTACAAAATTCACAGCTACAAATCACAATAATTTAGAAATTTTACAGCAAAGCACCATCTTCTAATGGTATTGACGAAATAGCTTTTCTTGTTCCTCTGAGCCTCATCGAGACAGCTTTGATTATGGCTAATTCCGTTTCGATCATAACAAAATTCTTTGTTACACTGAATTTTTTCTGCCACTTAATACTTAGAGTAAAAGCTATCTTGTCAAGGACTTTTTTGAACTCTTCGTGGAGGACACAGTCTGTAGTGCAAACCATGGCAGTAAATGCCCCTCTAACATCTTCTGCAGCTCGGTCATATTTTTTGTGTTTCTCTTTTGCATGGCGAACTAATGTTGTCTGGCAGTTCAGGGAAAGGTAGGATGGTGCGTCAGGATTAACAATCCGATAGTCTAAAAACGCATTCCTACCTGATTCCCAAAGACCAACAATTTGTACATCAGCTATCAGTGCCGGTGTGCTCATGCCCTCAGCTTCACGAATGACTGGCTCACAAGATACAGAGGGGTAAGCTAGCTTCGCCTATTGAGCTCCACTATCACGTAAATAGTCATGCCCGTGTTTTACTAAGCCTCCCTTTTTACAATTTAAAGCATGGCAAACACTCATTGGCTCTCCACATCCGTCACAGTTTGCAGGTAGAGAAATTTCATGTCCGTATCTTAATGACAAAGCGTCACGGAACTGATTTGCTGATTTTTTTAAATAGTTTGAACAAATTCTTAAAAAAATCCCTGTACAATGATATACAACATGTAGCAATAATACTTTGAAACGTATTTTCAGCAAAACTTTTTTGCAAATTACAAAATTGGTGACATATCTCTTCTAGGGTCAACACCATGATTTTCCCAGCAAATCCGCAAGTCTCCCAACTCTGAATGCAACACTGTGACAAGCTGCCGTAGGTGGGTAGGAGGAGGGAGGGGGGAGCATGTGACGGCCCGAAATAGCAGACGACAGAGTCACGAGTCGAGTCAGCTGATGGCCGATGCATCGCGAAACTGCCAGACTGCCGAGAATAACTTCTCGGATGTGGTTTTGTGAAAAATGAATGCAATTGTTTCTCCTAGACAAAGCTAGATTAGCAGCGTATGAATTGTTTTCAAAAATTAAATTCACACCTTGAAATAAGAGTTTGGATTCCGAAACCTAGCGTTCTTCTTGTTCACTAGAAAACGATGGAAAATGCCCGTTACAATATTTCAACTTCAGAAATTCTACCAATACCAACAAATAATTAAATATACAGTAGAATTACTAAATCACTATTTGAGATGCCGACCACTCTCATGAGGGTATTTTAAGGCAAATATGTGGTGAAGGAGAGTGTGATGAGTGGTATTGATGAGTGTGATGAATGAGTTCTGAGGTGTAGTCTTATTACAAACAAAGGCCGACTCTTCCTTAGAATGGGTCATTAATTAATAGCCCAATGACCACTGGAAATACAAGGATCAACGGCTTAACGTGACTTCCGAACCGCGCAGGTGATGGTCTGATATGTCTAAACGATGGTGGGAGTTGATGCGGGTATCATCAGATTATCAGTGAGACTATCTGAGCCGCTTTATTTATTTATTTGTATATTTGTATTTATTTGTATATTTAGACCTATATCAACCTCAAAACCTGACCTCCATGAAGCTGGATAACAGGACCACGCCACGAGTCCCAGTGAATCCTGCGAGATCAACATTTAAGTAGTTTGACACCCTTTTGGTCCAAAAATAGTCCAACAATAAAGTTTTTACTTTATACAGTGTCCCTGATTTTGTTCAGAACCAATAGCAGCACTTCAAATTATTGCTGCTCTCCAAAATTGAATTACATTTTTAAAACTATTTACTCTAATAAGAAAGTTTTTTCAAAGCTATAACTCACCGGGTTGGTGTTGTTTTCCTAAGTAAAAAAGGTTTTGAAGAATGGTTTTATTTTAAACTAACACTAAGTAGTTTTTCTTAATTTATCTGGTGCAAAAAAACTCTCTGATTTTCATTTCCTCGGACAAAAAAATATGGGGATTTCCCTGATTTTTCCAAAGTTTACAAAATTAATGTTTTGTTCCCTGATTTCCTGACTTAACTGGTTGGTAGACATTCTGGAAAATAATGGGGTTTACGGACTAGTTTAAAAAGAAAAACAATACAATTTTGTGATAGTAGCACGTCAAATTCATGCACCACAAGTATTATTGCTCACTAATACATTTCTAGTTTTAGTGTTAGTAAAAAAATACCCAGTAAACATATTTAATTTGTGTTTTCAATCCCATGAAATTGCAGGTTGAATCTGGCTGTATCCAGTATTATTGCGATATTTACAAGTATTACTAACTCAGATGGGAATGAAACCTTGAAAATAATGACTTTTATATTCTATACATTAACAATAAATTAAGCGAGTAATTTTGAAGGACGTTTATTTTAATGTAAACGTGTTACGGGTATTTGTACAATTTAAAAAATAAAATAAATGCAATAAAACCAAATTTTTCAATCAACTGTACTTAAAACAGAGGGCTAAAAAACTGTCCATTTTCTGATTTTTATTTTTATTTCAAGAAAAGTAACTGTTTTGTTAAATCAAGAGAAGTGATACCAATTATCAACAATATGTCGGACGTAAAATGTATTAGCCGATGTAAACACAACAGCTCATAATAGCCTATCTGACAACACATCAAGGTCAAGAAGATTACGCTCGGCCAAAACAATGCAAGTCCAATTTAATTTTCCAAACAGCATTGGATTTTCTTTTAACCTTTTTTTTTATTTTCCTACACGTCTTGATGGTGTTAATAATTCATATTTTGGAAAATTAACTCTAGAAAAAGGTAAAATAAAAATGAGAGCTTCATTCTTCTAATCTTGGATGACTTAATTTTGATACAGTACCACAACACATAGGATTTAATCCAAAACTACTACACACCTGATTTTATTTGTTGAAAAATATCAAAAACTATTATCATTGTTTAAAGAAATAGCTTAAAAATCTCTACAACTGACTTTGTGACTGATTTTTGATCAAATGTTTCAATCAAAAAGCGAGTAAATTTATATTGATAGGTTAGGTTTGAAAGGAAGAGCCTTATGGCTAAACTAGGTGAATTTATATTGAATTTGAGTTTTACCCACAAAAACTTTTCACCCCTATATTTGCATAATAACTGCTTGGAGGAATTGTATTTGATAGATGATAATAACGTACTGCAGTGACTTGTGGATTACTTTTATAGAAAACAATTAAATAAGAAAAAGAAATGTCCCCACTGTAAAGTCACTATGTATATACAGCATTTTCTTAACCTTAACCTTAAATAGGTATTATTACATAAAAAATGCTATGAAAACTGTAGAAGTGAGGTGGTCTAAGAAAGCGCATGTTTTTACAATGTTCTTTGGGTAATAATCCAAGGTCACTGGTTGTTATGTGGTTTCTTAAAATAGTCCAAAGGTCTCAGGGATCACCAGACATAACAACAAATTTATTTTTCATATAGGAAACTATTATTCTGCAATTACTTAACAAAATTCTATCTCAGAGCAAGACAAGTCTAGATTGACGCAGGCTGAATTGCAATAAACTGGACGAAACTGGATGCCGTTTCTCAATTGACGCACACAATACAACACGACCCACACCCACCCCACCTGATGATTGGTTGCTCTGCAAGCTGCTTTTTGTCACACAAACTGTGAACTTCGATATAATTGACCGAGCATTATCAAGGTCTCTGAACCAACTCAGCAGCCTGGGGTTTTGTATGTATGTTCGTTAGGTAGATTTGTACCAGACTGAAATATGTACATTGATGTACCTCAAAGATTTCAGAATATGTGAAGTTTTACAAAACTTAAAAGCCCTTTGTGCAGGAACAAGCAAAATCTATTGCTAAGAGTGCTTTTTTTTTTTACACAACTTTGAGAGATGTAATCATTATTAAGTACTGTTGTATGGCTAATGATAATTTAAATGTTAAATCTAAAGATGGCAGATAGGTTTGTTATTTAATATCCAATTTTCTTCGACAGCGTTCTTCATATTCTTTGATAGTGTAGATGGGGTCTTGAATTAGCCATTCTTTAAGCCTTTTTCTTAGGGTAAAACTATCTCCCTTTTTTACACTACACGGCAGTTTATTGAATAGCTTCAATCCCATGTATAGGGGCTTCTTTGAGAACTGTTCTGTTCTATGGACAGGCAAGAAATAATCGAAAGCGTTTCTAGTGTGATACGAATAAGTATCTTGCAGTCGATTGGATTGATTTGAAGAAGCATACATGATGACTTCAAGTATGTAAATTGAAGTGACTGTTAACAGTTGGAGGTTTTTAAACACTAGTCTGCAACTTTCACGAGGACTTAAACCAACCATTACTTTCAAAGCACGTTTTTGTAGTATGAGAACTCGCTGCAGATTGCTTTTAGACGAGATTCCCCAAAGCAGGATGCCATATTTAAGTCTAGATTCAAATAATGCGTGATAGGCCAGTTTTAATGCTTTGTCTGTATCTGTGGTGGCTTTAATTTGTTTAAGAACATATATTTTTGAACTAAGTTTCTTGCAGATAAAGTCCACATGAGAGTTCCAGGAAAGGTTGTCATCAATCACAAGTCCTAAATATTTGTTTGAATTTACTATTGACAAGTCGAAGGAAGAAATGGTGTCCTTATGTTTTCCGAAAGACATTTGTGTGGTTTTGGATGAATTGAAAGCTAATTCATTATTATAACAATAAACCTGAGCCATACTAACTGATATAAAGGAAGCCATTTCTAAACTGTCTGCTTTTTGTTAGCTGTAAGTAAAACAGTATCGTCTGCATACATGATTGAGGAACAGCTATCTTCTAAATATTTCGGGAAATCAGATACAAATAAAACGTACAAAATAGGTTTCAACGTGTGTATATATATATTCATGAAGAATTAATTGTTCGTTACGATAAGAAAATAAATTGTAGTTGCTAATTTAATTTTGAAGATATCAGAACAGGGCTTATTATTGACTTGACGATTATGATACTTGACTATACCTATGAAACTGTGAGTTTTAAATTAATAATTAGATTTCCTTTGGCTTTGAAAAAGATTTCCATGGGCAAAATCATTTAGAAAAATTTGTATACTTGGCACCATGTGGAAAATAGAAACTTTACTATATTTTCTATGACATGGTCTTGTAACACACGCTTGCTACGTATTTGCTTAATTCAGCTTTGACAATAATTTGTATTTCCTTGTGACCTATTGATTTAGTCTAAAAAAAATAATAATGATTTGGGTCATGTCAAGGTTTTCAACCAAACAAGTTTTATCAACACCTTAGGTCTACTCTGTTCACAATATCACTAGTAATATAACTCTATTTTATAGTTTTACTTTAAATATAGAAATGAATTAAAAATAAAATAATTAATTTCAGTGGCAATAGTAGTTATCATTCAGACAATACACAAAAGTAAAATATTAACTTACTTTTGTAATAATATTTTACTTTTGTAATTGTTGTAACAGCCTGAAGATAATAGCTTGCTATTGAAAGCGCTTGTGAAAAATTAATTATATTGGCTTACTGTTTTAAATTCATTTCTATTAATTGCCAATACCTCCAGAAGGAGATCAAATATGTTTTTAACAAATTAACACATATTCTGTCGACCTAGATGGAGTGTTTCTTAAAAGTTGCTTTACAGTTGAAAAAAATTCAAAAAATCAAAAATTCATGAAACATTTATCAAAAAGAACAATTATTTGTTTTGTTTTTTTTTACACCCCGAGTGAACCATGACTACAAAAACACAAACCAAATATTACCCGGCAGCAGGTGATTCAAAACTGGTTTGGGGAGTTTGATACTTATCAGTCTCGACTAACTAGGAAAGTAGGATGACCGACAAGCTTGACTGGAGGCTAGAAACTGTCCGGACAAGTCTGAGATACTATGTCAAAGATTTTGAAAGACTCATGACATCTGACAACATTCCATGGAGTTGAAGAATTCCTCAATGGAAAACTGCAAGGACATCTCGAGTGTTGTGCGTTACCCTTTTGTCTTCTGGTGGTTTTATTATGTGTGGTAGTAGTAAATAGCATGAACTTTGTTAATTTCTTTTTTATCGAATTTCCTTTGGAAAAATTAGACATATTCATGTCGTCAGCGTGGTAAGACCCAGGTCGAGACCATGAAATGAGCACCAATCCTGACCCCCAACACACGTTTTGAGTTTTCGACAAAATAATTATAGAAAAAACTGTTGCTATATCTATCAAACTATAAACATCGTGCCAAAGGTTAGTTACAGTTTAAATATCTAATGTTTTAAGCACTGTAATAGTTGTGAAGCTAACAAACAAACACATTATTGCGGAACATGAATTTCCAATTTAAAAAAAACATCAAGTTCAAAGGCAGTGTGTGGTGAAAGCCATTTTATATATAACTACATCTTTTGTTGCATGGATTGGTATTGCGCGCGGGTACCGGAGCTCATCACTCCAGTGGCACGCGCTCGATCCCCGCAATCACCATTTACAATTTATAATGTGATTATACAGTGATGCTAGGTAAAGGTCGAGGTTGAGTGGTAGAGGGAACTTTGTAGTCCTAACTTCGCCTCGTTAAACAAGACAAACTTTACCTTTTTTAGGTTATGCCGTATCAAATCATCTGAACTAAGCAACACCGGGATATTAAGAAATTTTGGGTATTGTTATTGAGGAAGTCTTGGCAAAAATTGGAGTTCCAAAAGTATTATTAGCAAAATCTTCTGATATTAAAATCATCAAACGTGATTGAAAGCATCAGCTTAGTGTTTTCGGAAATCCTCGGTGACAAGAATTCTGATATAACCCATGTTAAGGCAATTGTGAAACAAAAAAGTGCCATAGTATTTCCTCAAAACTGAAAACATTGGTTATTGTTTTTCTAATATTTGCCACCTCTCAAATTTGTTACTCCTGGTACTCGCCACGCCCTCTTGTCTGAAAATACAGCCCTGGCTTAACTAGTTGATAATAATTGCCGCTACTACCATACAACACAATAACTTGCCCAGCAGTCAAGTTAAAGACACCACTCATAGATCGCATTACCCCTGAACCTCACTGCTCTTATCGTATGTCTACCGAACATCCATCCTATGCATGAAGATAGGCACTGTAGGAAAGGCTAATTCTGTCACTCTACAACTGTTATGGTTGCCTTGTGATCCAATGCTAAGGCAACAAAACATGGCAACTGTATACTGTATTGAAACCGTGCAGACACAAATCTAGTATTGCACTTGTAATAATTGTGATTGTCAGCAGCTCTGACAATTACCCATGGTAATTGTATGGGTAATTGTAGGCTAGGGCGACTAGGAATATGCCCAAAAGCTCAACTGATTTAAGTCCATACAACAGGCTTATATGATTAAACGAACAACATACACAACCACAATCTATGCTGAGACCAACTGGGCAAAACCAAGTAATAAAGTAAAAAGGCCTAGGTTACGGAGTAGTGGCTCAATACTCGAGCCTCTGCCTTGAGTAACTAAACTAAATTGTAACATGTATAACCAGTAATAACTGATAGATTCCTTGAGAAAGTGGCTTTTCAATAAGAGCTATCTAGTCTAGGAACCTATTTGGTATGACTTACCAAAAACATCGGCAGTTTTGCATTTGGAATAGAACCAGGCGTCATCTCCAAATTGTCCTTTTTTGAGTTTAGTGTTTTTGAAGTCTTTAGGGAATCCACACACTGCAGATAAAATGTGAGTTTCACGTTTGGTTTTAAGTTTCGGATCTGCGCAATTATTAGAGTAATTTGTAATGCTATTCCACAAAGCACGTGACAAAATCCTGCCCGTCCAAACAATTGAATGCATATTACGTTTCACTCACTTCACACACAAATCATTCTAATTATATGTCCAACTAAAATTAAAATCACTAGTAACATATATCACATAATATTCCCCATGGCAAATAGTGTAAACTATGGATAATTGGTAAACAAACAGTATTTACGACTACTTTCAACCATGACAGTCTTAGTAAGTCACTGTCAAAGTTGAAGAGAAACAAGCCAAGACCAAACCCCAAGGAGGTTTCTATTTCCCAATAAACGCATATCAGCTGACAAAATGATTCTCGATTACATAGAGTATGAAAGTGTCTCAATACCAACGAGTAATCCATACTATCAGTTAGACATTTTGTGATAACCACAAAAATATAAAGTTTGATTCAAAGTACAGAATGTTTTTTACTGTATCTAAGTAAACTCATTGCATCGTTGTTTAACCCTCCTGAGTCCAAAACGTTCGTGTTTTTGTCAATAAAGAAATTGATGAAATCTGTAGCTTAAGTCCAGGGTGTATTTGACGAATAGTCGCAAGGACAGGTGCCGTAACAACTGTTTACTCTTGCCACTACTCGTGATTCGGAAGTCACGTAAGCCGTTCATTTTCATTGGATGCTAGGATGTTGATTAAATGATTAGTGACCAAATCTCGGTACAGTAGGCCCTAGTTCAGTAGTTCGTAACAAGATTAGTCCCATGTACCCATCGAAACACTCATAACACTCTCACCTTTCATCCCATATCACCTTGAGGCTTGAAATACGCTCTGACAGTGGTGAAGAGTGGTCGGGTATAAAGCCCTTATGTTACATAACTTTATTATCAGCCATGCGTTGACCCCTACCATGTTACGCTAGCCAAATCCATTGGACCCAGAAGCTCACGACGTATAACGCAGTTGCGCAGCCGGATTTTGTTTTGGGGGTCCCACCTGGGGTTTGGGGGGTTATACGCTCCAGTCAAATGGATTATTCCCCAACACTCCAACAGTGGTCGTCCCCAAAAACCTTCAGAAATCTAAAAGTTAAAAAAACGTCAAACGAATGAGTTTAACTTAATTATGTTTCAACAGTTTTTATTATCGAAAGAGTGCTCGTGAAATCCTGTATTTTGGGTTTTTGTTTGTGTGTGAGTCATGTCATGTTACTTAGCAATTAATGTAGCTCAAAAACATTTACACACTGTGTCAGGGGGACAGGGGCATCCGTCAGAAGTGGAGAAGTGCGAGTCTGCTGGGTTTTGAAGATGGGGCTAGTGTGCAGATATAGTTCTTCAATTTCACAACATCCTAATTAAAAATGTATTGTGTTTAATAACCTTGTTGATTATATTTATATATATTGTAATAATGTTTTCAATAAAATGGTATTTTCTGAAAGCTCAAAAATACTTATCATGTCAATGACTCAGAGCCTTTTTGTTGAGGAGTATTATTTATGGCTTGAGCAATGTAAAGGAGACTCAAAAAGCATGTGGAAATTGTTAAACAGTATTACAGTTCAAATGAGGGGGAAAGAATGTCAGTTAAAGTTAGACATAAATGGTGAGGTAGTTGATGAACCTAAGGAAGTAGCAAACAATTTCAATAGTTTTTCTTGGACATAGTTAGCAATCTTCATTTAAATACTAATTTAAACAAAAGTTTTTTGAATCTACAATTTAAAAATAAATTTGTAATCAGGTCAGAAAGAAGATCAATTTTTATAGAGCCAGTCTTATCACAAGAATTAATTCTTATTATAAACTCACTAAAAAATAATACTGCTGCAGGTGTTGTAGCAGCTGTTAATGATTATTATGTTATTGTTGTTTTGAAATGAGATGTTTATGTTTTGAGTTAGACCTAATAGAAGTTCTTTTAAAACTAACTTGTATTTGATTTCTCTAAATACAACATGGTGGCAGCGGTGCTGTGATTTATAATATTAGTTTGATAAAGGAATCCATAGTTTTGTTGTATAAACATGGAAAAACTTGCAGCATACAACATTGCAGCACCAGAACATTTTGATTTTTGTAACCCTGTTGGTTGGGCCAAATGGAAACAAAGGTTTTCAAGATTTCGAATTGCATCTCAATTGCACAAGGTTACAGAAGAAGAGCAGGTAAATACATTGATTTATCTAATGGGCGATAAGGCTGATGATATCCTCATACAGTTTAAACTGAATGAAGAAGATTCTAAAAAGTATGAAGTCGTAATTCAAAAATTTGATGAATATTTTGCACCTAAAATAAATGTGGTGTTTGAACGTGCAAAGTTTAATAACAGATCACAAGAGCAAGGTGAATCTGTAGCTGAGTTTATTACAGAGTTGCACAATCTAGCAGATAAATGCTCATATGGAGCCTTAAGAGAAGAACTAATACGTGACCGAATTGTTGTTGGAATTTTAGATAAGAAACTAAGTGAGAAACTGCAGTTAGATGATAAATTGTCGCTTGATTCAGCAACAAATGTGGTAAAACAGTCTGAAAATGTCAAACAACAGCAAAAAGCGTTGGGAAACTGGACAAGTGGAGATGTTGATCGAATCAAGTAAGCCTAGAGCTTTTACTTATGAAATGGAAGAATGTACATTTTGTCTTAAACGGCCTGGGCATGAAAGGAACAAATGTCCTGCTCGTAACATGAAATGTCATAAATGTGGAAAACTTGGTCACTATTATAGAGCATGCAGACAAACCAATGATAGAAATATGTCTAAGTATTCTAACAATGAGAAGCCTCACAAGGTTCATGAGTTGAAAGAAAATTTTGAACAAGGCTTGGATGAAGATGATTCAAAGGAAAACTTGTTGGCTGCCGTTCACTCTGGTGGTAATTCTAAAGGTATGGAATGGTCTGTAGAGATTAAGGTTAGAGGTTGCCAAATAAATTTTAAAATTGATACAGGAAGTGATGTCACGGCAATTCGGCTAAGTTTTTGAAATCCGATCATTCACTAAGAAAGTCTGATAAGATTCTGACCACAGCTGATGGGTCACGTTTGAACTGTATTGGAATTTGTAATGAAATGCTTGAGTATAAGACTAAATCTATAGTTCAGCCTGTTTATTACATTGAAAATCTACAGAGACCCTTGTTAGGAAAGAGAGCTGTAGAAGAGCTACAACTACTGGCACGTGTAAATGTTGTAGATACTAGTGAAGAAAAAGCAAGAATCTTGAATGAGTATTCAAAGCTTTTTGAAGGGATAGGCAAAATCCCCGGACTTTGTAAAATTGAGCTGAAAGAAAACTCAGTTCCAATGGTTGTGACCTCGCCAAGGAGAGTTCCAATACCTTTGCGCCTCAGTCAAAGAGAAACTAGATGAAATGGAAGAAACAGGTATAATTTCTAAAGTATGCGAAGCTACAACGTGGTGCTCACCAATAGTAGTTGTGCCTAAGAAAATCATAAATGGAAAGCAAGATATTCGTTTGTGTGTGGATTTAAGGGGACTAAACTCGTGTGTACAGAGAGCGTATCATCCGATACCCGATGTCAGTTACACTCTCAGTTTGTTAGGAAATGCAAAGTATTTTTCAAAACTGGATGCTGCGTCTGGCTTTCATCAAATAGAGCTTGATGAAGCCTCAAGAAATCTTACAACTTTTATTTCACCATTTGGGAGGTACAAGTTCAATCGTTTACCTTTTGGAATTACATCCGCTCCAGAGCTATTTCAACGTCGTATGAGTGAGATTTTGGATGGTTGTGAAGGAGTTGTGTGCTTGATGGATGACATATTGATTTTGGAAAGAATAAGTTAGAACATGATCAAAGGCTGAAGATGGTTTTGGAAAAATAAATAAATCGGAATGACTTTGAATAAAGCGAAGACTGAAATTTGCAAAACGGCAATTGAGTTTGGACATTTAATTGACAACAAGGGAATTCACATTCACCCAGACAAGGTTGATGCGATATTAAAGATGGAACGCCCGCATAATGTAAAGGAATTGCAGTCTTTACTAGGAATGGTCAATTTTCTTTCAAAGGCTATTCCCAATAAGGCAGAGATTTTGGGTCCATTGAATGATTTGCTAAAACGAGATAGAGAATTTCTTTGGGATTCAGTTCATGATCAATCTTTTAGAAAACTAAAGGAGGTGTTGACTTCTGCACCAGTTCTAGCTATCTTTGATCTTTCTTTAAGAACTGTTGTAACTGCAGATGCCTCATCATATGGGATAGGTGGAGCTATTTTACAGGATCATAATGGAGTGTTAAAGCCTGTAGGATTTGTTTCTAGGACTCTTACACCTACAGAAAGATATTCATATAAATCGAAAAGGAGGCTTTGGCCGCTGTTTGGACTTGTTCCAGATTGGAAGATTACATAATGGGCCTTGAGTTTGAGTTGGAAACTGATCACAAGCCTCTAGTCCCTATTTTTTCTTCACCAGTTTTCGATAGTTTATCTCCAAGATTGCAAAGATTCCGTTTAAGGATGATGCGTTATTCATGTAAGGTTGTACATGTTCCTGGGAAACTGTTGGCGTTGGCAGATTTGTTATCACGAAAACCAATAGATAAAGTTGAAACGGATGATATTGTTGATGAAGCTGAAGCTTGCATGGCTGTGACTGTAAGCGATGGATTGAAAAATAATGACAGAATATTTGATGCTCAACTAGTTGATGAAGAGTGTAAATATGTTAAAAACTGTGTTGTGAATGGTTGGCCAAACAGGAATGAAATTTCTAAGGATCTGCTCCCTTACTATGAAAAGAAAAGTAATCTGACAGTATACAAATCAATTCTTCTAATGAATGACAGAATAGTTGTCCCAAGAGTTTTGAGACAAAGTGTTGCAGTCTTTACATCGAGGTCACTTAGGCATTACCAAGTGTCGTTCAAGGGTTGACACTGTTTGGTGGCCTTTCCAAAGAAATCGTTAACTTAGTTGAAAACTGCCCTGAATGTGCTTCATGTCGTTCTTATAAGAAAGAATCTATTATACAAATTGAGTTTCCTTCAAAACCGTGGGAAAATGCGTCAGTGGATTTGTTCAAAACTAAAGGAAGATGGTACTTATTGATGATTGATCGTTATTCTCGTTATCCAGAGGTAGAAGAGCTTTTAGTTTAACTATGGACAATGTCATGCAAAAGATGTCTGCAGTTATGGCACGACACGGAGTACCAAAACAATTATGGCTGATTGTGGAACACAGTTTCAACCATTTTGGCTCGAGAAAATTCAAAATATTTCAGGAAACTTACGGTTTTACTTTGCAACCAGCCCTAAACATTCTCAAGCTAATGGTTTAGCTGAAGCTGGAGTTAAAATTGTAAAAAATATAATACAAAAAGAATCAGACTATCACTTAGGACTGATGGCGTATCGAAATGCCAAACTAGAAAATGGGTACACTCCGGCACAGTTGAGTATGGGTAGGAGACTTCGTGACACAGTGCCTACAATAGACAAACACTTGGTGCCTAAACTTCCCTCAAGACCTGAAGTACAGAAAAAAGAAGATTTAAGACATCAAAGAATTCAAAGAAACTTTAATAATGTACATAAAGCTCGTGACTTAAGGCCACTTCAAAATGGAGAAAAGGTTTGGATTAGAGACAAAAAGAAAGAAGGTACGATTGAGAGTTCTTGTGACCAACCCAGATCATATAGAGTGAATACGGGATTGAACACTTTAAAAAGAAATAGAACTTGGCTGGTTCCATTTCGCCAAGATGTTCCAACCCATGAACAACATCAAAATCAAGTTCAAGTTCCTCACTCCACCTACACCTCAGATGACCTTGACAGTCCTCTCGTATCCGCAAACCAGTAATGAGGCTTAATCTGTAAAGGGAGATGTTGTAGCTGTTAATTATTATTATGTTATTGTTGTTTTGAAATGAGATGTTTATGTTTTGAGTTAGACCTAATAGAAGTTCTTTTAAAACTAACTTGTATTTGATTTCTCAAAATACAACAGCAGGTGTTGATGGAATAAGCACAGACTTAGTGAAAAGGATAAAGATGAAAATAATTGACGTGTTATGTATATAATTAATTTAAGTTTTTACACAGG
Organism: Matsumurasca onukii; assembly: GCA_018831715.1. Taxonomy (NCBI): domain Eukaryota; kingdom Metazoa; phylum Arthropoda; class Insecta; order Hemiptera; family Cicadellidae; genus Matsumurasca; species Matsumurasca onukii. The sequence goes on along the minus strand of CM032059.1, from coordinate 4,350,368 downwards.
TGTATTCCCTTCAAAATTGAAAGATGCTGTAGTAATACTATCTTTAAAATTGGATCAAGAAACCAATGTAACAATTTTAGACCAATATCTTTATTGTCATGTTTTCCAAAATATTTGAAAAATTAATAACGCAGATTGCTAAATTTTTACAAAATACTAGTTTTTTAAGTAATAATCAATTTGGATTTAGATCTGGACTAAAACAGAGAGTGCATTATTAAATTTTATGAATAGAGTTCAAGATGGCTTGAATGAGGGAGAATGTGTAGGTGGACTTTTTTTTAGATATTAAAAGGGCGTTTGATACAGTGAATCATAGAACTCTCCTTAATAAGCTTTAATTAAGCGGTATTACAGGAAACACATATAAATGGTTTCAAAGTTATTTGATGGGGAGAAAACAATGTGTCAAGATAAATTCAGTATTGAGTGTATGGGAGAAATAAAGAGTGGTGTACCCCAGGGTTCTGTATTAGGAGCCATTTTGTTTATAATTTACATAAATGATTTGTGTGAGGCTAAATTACGAGGCAATTTGACATATTTTGCTGATGATACAGCCTTGTGCTATACTGAAAAAAATTGGGAAGCAATAAGACTGGTCATGGCAGAGGATTTAAAGGCGCTGCAGTGGTGGTTTACCTCAAATCATATGGTTCTGAGTGCAGAAAAAACAAAATGTATCACTTTTAGTCTAAAAAATATTCCGTTACACTTAAGAGAAGTAACTTATATTTGTGCTGACTGTCTAGGGAGACAGAACGTAGGTACGTGTTTGACTGATCACTGTACAATGGTAGAGAGAACAAATGAGATAAAATATCTTGGAGTATAATTATGTAGACAATGAATTATGCTGGAAAGTCCACACACATAAACTTAAAGCCAAATTGAACAACATTTTGAGTTATTTTTATTTTTTAAGGGGTTTATATAGTCAAAATGTAATGCGAATTTTATATTTTTCCTCGGTTCAAAGTAGAATAGAATACGGTATAGTAATTTGGGGCAGTACGTATAAGAAATATTTCAATTCAATTTTTATACAACAGAAACACAATCATATAAAGAGTAATGTCCTATAAAACAAATTTGATCATACAGGTCCTCTGTTTAAAAATTTTAGAATTCTGCCTCTAAAACATTTATATGTATTTAAGGTACTGAAATTATTTTTTTCGATAAGTAACAGTAAAACATATGATATTCTTGCCTATAGAAGTAAACTGAGAAACCATAATACTTATCCAGTTCCTAAACCAAATAAAACTTTCTTTACCAGAACCTTTCAGTTTAATGCTCCTCGAATGTTCAATAGATTACCTGACTTAATTAAATATTCTTTAACCAGACACATTTTCCAGATTAAATTAAAGAGATGGCTTTTGGAAACAAACAATATAGATTTCTTGTTCACAATATTACAATAGTGAGAGGTATTGCATGTGAGTTTTGATGTGAATATGTTTACTTCTCCGGTCCTTGGTTATTCATGATCAGTACGGGCTGGCGGAAAGCCGGCTGCCTTTATTGGCAGTGTCTGTGTTGGCGTCCAGCCAGGAACGCTTGGGTGCCTTGGTCCGGGGGGGAGTGAGCTCGCATAATTGTTTTGAAGGGATACACAACATCTTTGTGTAAGTGTAAAATTATTTTTAACACTAAAAATTAAAAACCGATCTGGTTTTAATTATAACTTTTATTCATACTTCTCCTTCGCTGTATTTTCTTAACTGAAATTGAATGAATCTCAAAACAGGCAATGCCTTTGAGATCCTATATTTTCTTGTATTATTTTATAAATCATCATAGACTGAAATTAATTTTATAATAGTCTATTTTACTTGCACAACAATATGTTAAGCTATCTCTAGGTTGTTTTATACTGTATTCATTTAGATGTAAGATTCAGCCCTGGCAGGTAGAATATTTCATTGTTTATTTTTTAATTTAAATTGTCTGAATTAGATGATGTATGTATATTATGTATTATGTAAATAATCAAGAAAATAAATACCCTACATTCTTATTCTTAGATATTGGTTTAATGAGTTTAAGCAAGGCCGAACATCAATCTTTGATGAAGACCGACCAGGAGGACCGATTGAAGTGTCAACAGATGAAATAATTGTTGACAAAACCCATGATATTGAGATGGAAGATCAAAAGGTGAGAACATTTTTAATATGATTAACATTTCTTTCAAGTCTATTTTGCAGAGTTTGACGAATCCTACTGTGCAACAATTACTAATTATAAAGAAGTTATATGCAAAGTTAAATATTTTAATACATAAGTATTTATTTTTAATACAATTCCTAAATCTGTAAAACATAACAATCAACAACCTGTTTATTTTATTGCCATAGCAACAACTAGGCATTTTGAAACATGTGATAATTAATCTAAATATCACAAAGTTCCTATTCCAGTCCAGGGAGATCATCTCCCTTTCTTGAGAAAAGGTACAAGTTTAGTCTTTGGGGAGGTTACAACATTTTCTTGGCTGTTGATCATCTGGTTGTAGGGCATTTTTCATAAAGTAGTGACAACGATCATCATATGATCATACTCTCTCTCTAGTATAGCTTTCAAATTTTCTTTATTTCTTTTGAGATTTCTTCCTTCTGAGTTTATAATGTATGGACGTGGTGCATTAAATTTTTCAAAAACTGTCCCCTATCTTTTCAAATCAGTGACCCATACTTTTTGTCCAGGAGCCAGATCACGGTTTTCTTTCACCCTACTTTTTGAGTGGCTTAGAAAAGTTGGAGCATCGTTGGGAGACATGTATTAAGCTTGGAGGAGATTGTGTTACAAAATAAATGTGTTTCAAGTTTCCTGTTTACTTTTTTCATACTAAACACAAGGTACTTATCAAACAACCCTCAGCTAAATGTTTTTCTGTTTCAGGTGTTTAATTTTTCAATCAAATCCCGTTCAATGTAAGAATGATGACAAGAAAGAAATTTGAATATGTTTTGAAAACATATGGCTCATCTAAAACCCATTGTACAGTCTGCAGGAATTTTATGAAGCAAACCTGACAGAAATGGATGGAAACTTAGATACTTGACTAATAAACAGTCAGTAAGTACAAATACACTGACTAACATACACAGGCAACAAAATCAACATTCCTTTAAATTGTTCCTGTTTTTTTTGTAGATTTAAGCTTTGACACACCTATTACAATTGTTATTGTTGAATGGAATGAATTATTTGAATTTGATCTATTCTCACCTCTCTTGCGGTTGAGCTTTATGAGGTGCATAAACAACAGTTTTAAATTACACAAATATGAGTTCAGGAAAATGAAATGAAATAAGTCTTTATTTATGTGGCGAAGTTAGGACTATGAAGTCCTCTCTTCAACCGAGGAATCGCATGGTGGACTTTTAAAGACCTGTTGAGGCCTTCCACACAATGTCAGCGAGTTTCTGGCATTTGATTGGGAGATCTGCCAATAGGAAAACTCTTTAGGCATAGAAGATTGGAGGAATTTATTTTGAATGAATGATGATTAAATGGATCATTGTTTTGAAAGATATCTCGATGTGTTTGGGGAGACCCTCATTTTTAAATCGGGCGTATTAAGTTTTTTGTGTTCTAGGAAAGGAAGTAATATGGTAATATAACAAAAGAATTTACACAACACAATTTTTTTTACTTCATTATATTTAACAAATTTTGAAGACGTAGATTACACTTATTTAAAACATTTAAATTAAGTATTTTTATTCAATTGATCTTTCTTTATTTATATGGCTAAATGTTGCCTATTTTGTATTCACAAACTTTAACTATATTTTATAATTAATTATAGGACGTGAGTCATTGATTGTAATTCCTGTTTTGAGAGGCTTTTGTACAGTCAATGCTCAAGACTTGACTACTCCGTATGATTTGAGCTACTCTCCAGGATGCTGGACCGTATTACTTATTCAATAACTGTCAAGTACACTTGTTGCTGAGCTTTCCGTAGTGAGTTAGCAATGATTATGGAGTTGACGATGGCCACAAACTGTAAATAAATCGAGAGTTTGGTCAATAACAACACATGGATCAACGTTTCAAATGTTCTAAATGTACAAAAATGGGTTTAGAAACATGCTTTTGACAGCTGTTTATCAATGGAAAGATTGTTATAATTGGACAATGCCGCAAACTTCACCGCTATGGGATGACAATGTCCAAAATGGTGGCTCTTTAAAGATTAGAAGCTTAAAACAAACTTGAAATGCGGACATTTTCTCCGTTAGAGCCAACCTATAGAAATTGGGTTCACATAATTTTTCTTTCCAACTCTGCCTTTTAATATGATACCAAGTCCTTTTAAAAATAAGACAAGAACTTTTTTATTACTCGACAAAGTTCCCTGAAGTTTAGAAAACAAGTCGTTGGACTGGAATAGGTTGAGATTGATACCAAATCGAAAGACATAATTAGTATATAGCAATGCCCCAAGTCCAGGCACAATGACGTAAACATGAGCTTTTTCTAAGTTTTAAGCTTTCATATTTTGGATAAAGCCAACCCTTTTCGGTGAAATTTGCATCATTCTAACTCTTAATAATAAGCTTTCTTTTGACATGATACGCTAGTTTAAAATATCCTTAAAACTCATTGTCAACCGTTTCACTTGGTGTAATCCTGTCGCCAAAAGCAGTTCACATTTTATGATGATTATATAGCAAATTCGAAGTTTTAGTTTACCGTAAAAAAGTTTTTAATCCGAACTAGGATTTTTCAAACACACTGTATAGTAAAATATGTGGAATTGGACACACACACACACACACACACTTGAGTGTTAGGAGAAGTTATATTAACATGTAAGAAAATCTTTAAGAAAGATTAAAAGGCAATTTTAGTCCACATGTACACACTTCCGTAAAATTGCATTGACCACAACTGTAGGACAAAAAGCTTTTTTTTAGAGCTAACCTGAATTATACCATCGATTGCAACAGTCACTATTATGATGTCCAGGTGTTTTTCTGCTATCTTAAATACTGTTTCGAAACAGCCGTCCTTAAACACATGTTTGGTGGCTTTATCGAAACAAGATTCTGGGGGATTCATTTTGAATTCTTCCCATGGAGTAGTGTTGTTGTCTGACCCACAGCATTTGATCTGTAACAATATTTGTTTACACCATAACTTTCTCTTTGGAATTTGTTTGAAATGGCAACACATCTTCTCGATAATATTTCCAAAAATACAAATTGTTCTAAGAGATAATTTTCTGCGAGCTTTAACACTCATTTCTGCAGCTATAATTTAGCCAAGTACTTTAAACTCATTTTATATGCACATATTTATTGTTGCAGAGTTTTACCATTTGACTCAGGAGGTGTTGGAAAGCTCAAAACTGCAAACCGTTTTGTTCTGTGAGGTTTTTTCTGCGATGTTTTGCTCTGCGGCGTTTTGTTCTACGACGTTTTGTTCTGCGGTGTTTTGTTCTGCGATGTTTTGTTCTGTGAGGTTTTTTCTGCGACATTTTGTTCTACGACGTGTTGTTCTGCGATGTTTTGTTCTGGGATGTTTTGTTCTGCGATGTTTTGTTCCTACGATGTTTTGTTCTCTCTGGTGTTATAAATGAATTCCCATAAGATATTTCTTCTAAATCGTGTGTTAAAATAAATATTTAAATACTGCACAAAAATACACGGTGAGCTTTGATATCCAGTCGCTTAATATATTGTACAAACTTACTTGTGTTTGGATTTTGTCAATGGCACGTTTGATGCCCGTACTGTTGTTGTACTCGTGGTACATATTATTTGCAACCCCAGCTATACTGTCTTGAAGGCTCCCTCTGAACACGTAAGCCAACACAACAACGCCGATATGAACTACAAGAACACCTGTCAGTACTCCAGCGTACTGCAACAAATCAAATCAAATCATCTTTATTATGCCATAAATACTATTTACTGTACATGAGCACTCGTCATTTCAATAAATAGTTACAACTTAAAATTGTTAACTATAGTGTAACATCATTTTTGAAATAGTTTTTAAATTCCTCCACACCGTAAAAACCATTAACCATCAATATTTTTTTTAATTCAGATCTAAACTTTTGAAAATTGTGAATTTGTTTTAAAGAAGCTGGGAGAGTGTTGTATAAATTTACTATTTGACTCGTCAAAGACCTCTCGAAAAAAGCTGTCTTATGGGGTATTGGTAAATTCGATCGGGTTCTTAGGTCATAGGAGTTAGATGGATTTTCGGGGAAAAAATTATTACGGTTTTCATAAGGAATGACAAGGATTCAAGGATGTAAATGCATGGGAATGTTAATATTCTATTTTCTAGGAAAGTGGATTTACAGGATGAACGAGGTTTTAAATTGAAAATTGTACGAATAGCTCTTTTTTTTGAAGTATAAATAACAATTTTGTCCTAGTGGATTCACTTCCCCAAATTGGTACAGCGTAATTTAAAAAAGGAAAAATGAGGCCGTAATATATTCCTAATAAGGTGGGAGGTTGCAGAAAATTTGAAAGACGTCTAAATACGAATATTCCTGATGACAGTTTTTTTGCTACATGATCAATGAGTTCATGAAACTTAAGATGTTTGTCAATGTTTTGTCAACACCTAAAAACTTCATTGAATCAGAGGAGCTAATTTCTACGTCACCTACGAATGATTGAAGACCACTCAGTTTGCTCTCACTAATAGAAAATTCAATAATGCAGGTTTTATGTACGTTTGGTTTTAGAAGATTATTGGAAAACCACGACTTATGGAATTTATTTCCTGAAACATATCAATCTCAAGAGTTTCTTTTTCTTTATTTATTAGTGTTGCTAAAGTGTCATCAGCAAAAAGACATAATTCGGCTTTTTGGACAGAGCTGTTGATGCCATTGATAAACATCAAAAACAAAAGAGGTCCTAATATGGAGCCTTGAGGAACTCCCGACTTGATTGTGAGCTCTTTAGAGGAACACTGTCTGAGAACTCGATCTTTATCAACGAAAGGCAGCCTTACAACTTGTATTCGATCTTCCAAGTATGATCCAAACCACTCCCAGGCAGTTCCTCTTATACCTAAAGCAAACATTTTATCTAAAAGAAGACTGTGGTTAACCATGTCGAAAGCCTTACTCAGGTCGAAGAACATTCCTACAGCAAGGCAATTTTTGTCTAAGGCATTGAAGATCCTATCTGTCAAATGATAGATGGCTTGCAGTGGTGACCTTTCTTTCAGGAAACCGAACTGGTTGTCAATGAGAAGTTTTTGATAGTTTAAAACGAGATGAGACGAACAGAAATAGCCTTCTCTACTTGTTCTGAGAAGGTTGATAACAATGTGATAGGTCTAAAATTATCAATGTCACCTTTTGATCCCTTTTTATGAAGAGGCTTGACAACTGAAAATTTGAAAGCTTTTGGGAATTTACCATGGAGAAATGAAGAATTTATCAAATGAACTAATGGATCAAGAATAACCTAGTAACATTCTTTCAAAAGCTTCGAAGAAATTTCATCGAATCCAGAAGAAGATTTAAATTTTAATGACTTGATCAAACCTTCCACTTCCCATTTAGTAACAGGGTGCAAGAACAGTGAATTCAAAGGTGGTTTCAAACATGAAAGGTCGGGATTCTTAGAACTATTTACTGGAAATACCTCATCAGCAATATTTACAAAGAAATGATTAAATGCGTCAGATACCTCAAATGGATTAGAGATCTCATTTCCCACAGCACTTTTCAAGACAACTCTGTCATCATTATTTTTATTAGAAGACTTTCTATTCTCATTGACTATTCTTCAAACTGACTGAGAGACATTAGAAGAATTTTCAATCCTTTTAGAAATTAAAGAAGACTTTCTATCCTTAATTTGTTTCCTTAATGAGCCTTTAACTCTGCAAAACTCTTTTTTCATCGGATGATCCTGTTGCATATTGTTAGTAGCTAAGTACAATCGCCTTACATCATCTCGTATGACCAACAATTTTTCGTCTAGATGGACCCTATTGTGCATGTTAGAATTTTTAACTTTTCCTTTTTTTAAGGGAAATGCAAGATTAAGGTTGGAAGACAGCAAGCAAGTGAAGATATCTGCCTTTTCATCAGGACTCTCAGCTGAAAACATCGCATCCCAAGACTGATTTTTCAGAAGACCTTTGAATGTAACAAGATTTTTGTCAGAAAAAAACGTTTCATTTTGAACTTAGGAGATTCACTATCCGTTTCCAATTGAATGCTAATTCTCAAACGCTGAGCATGATGGTCAGAAAGAGCTGATACAACCACAGAACTACTGCAGCAGCTTGCGTCTATATCGGTAAAGATATTATCAATGATTGACCTTGACCCACCAAATTCCCTCGTGAACGACTTGATGGTAGGCGTAAGACCCAAGCAAGCCATCAAGTTAAGAAACTTACGAGTCACGAAATTATCACTAGAAATGTCAATGTTAAAATCTCCTTTTACAATGGTCATAGTATTATAAACCATCAGATTGTCGAGGCATTCCATTAACGCCTTAAAGAAAGGTTCACAGTTTGACGAAGTGGGACGATACACTGAGACAACTAAAACCGGTCCATCCTGTGAAGAAAACTTCATGACTACAAAAATCATAAATCACTGTTGAGAAAGTAACGACTATTATCTTAGGCTTCCGGTATAGACTGCATAAATAAACCGTTTACTTTATTTACAGTGCTCAATGTTTCGCTCAGTTTTCAATCGAGCATCCTCAGTGGACTTGCTGAGATTGGTTCAGGTGACTGTAGCTATAAATATTTTATTGAATTGACATGTTTACAAGCAGGCATCTCAATCGTTTACTGTTTGATATAAAATTTTGCATTCATCCACATCTAGATCCTTTTCAAACATATATAGCTTACATTTATACTATTCCCGTTTAATCGAATTTTTCCAGTCCTACCCCTGTTAGTCTGATTCTCTTATATCCCAATTGTGTGCCAAAAACTCGTTTGAACTGTAAAATGCTTCTGAGACCATAACTGGTTTTAAACGAGCTTTGAAAGCCTTTGGCTCTGTAGCACTTTTGATCGAATTTGGAAGTATATTGACAAACTGAACTCCTGCCTGTGACGGCAAACGTTCATGCACCATAGTGCTGTGTTTCCCAGAGCGATAGTTCTACCTGTCTCTGGTTTCGTAAGAGTCTACATCAATTCTTCTTACAAGGTAGCATTTACATTTGAAAAAAAAGACACGTTTCTAAAATGTAGAGACAGAGTAAAGTCAACAGTATTAATCTTTTGAATGCTGGTCTGCCAGACTCTCCATTGCAGTTTTGCTATTGTTCGCACTGCTTGTTTTTGAAGCATGAACACTCTGGAAAAGTTTGTGCTTGAGCAGCCTCCCCACAACGTTAGTCCGTAGGGCAGGTGTGGGTAGATTAGTATTATATTAGGCTTCTGGTACAGAATGCATTAATAAACCGTTTACTTTATTTACAGTGCCCAATGTTTCGCTCAATTTTCAATCGATTATCCTCAGTTGGACTGGTTCAAATACTGTGGTTCTTCCTTATATACTTTTTGTCGCAGTCCTGCCAACTGCTTCCTTCTTACGTCAAGTGTACCAACCGTAGTTGTGAGTTCGGCAGATACTTGCCATTGATCGGTCCACTAAAAAGGACAAATCTACCAGCAAAATGCGCAGGTTGATTGCAAAATGAGCGAAATGTTTGTGGAATTATAAATAGTTTACGTGGTCTGTGCCGGAAGCCTTAGATAATAATCATAAATCACAACTTTTTTTAGGATGTTTTGAGAAAACTGTCCCAATTCTGCCTAACTCACATACTGTTGACAGTATATTATGGACTAATCTTCCCACACCTTTCCTACTGATAGGCATTATTAGGGAGGTGGCTCCATCGCAGAGTTCCAGAGAATTCATTTGTCAACATATGCCGTCCGAATAGTTTCAAGGAAAAGACTCATGCTGGCCAGCATTCAGAGATTTGAAACTGTTGACGCTACCCTGCCTGTATTACAAATTTATGTCAAATCCCATGTGAGAAATGTTAGTCTGCCCATGGGATCTAAAAAAAAAGGTAAAGGTAAAGTTTGTCTTGTTTAACGAGGTGAAGTTAGGACTACCACGCAACCTCAAGAGGTTCAGTCTAATCTAGAGTTCAATAAGGTATTTACAACACTTAAACAGGTTCTAAACTGGGAAAAATTAATACTATTGGTAATAATATAAACTCTTATAAAATGACAACAACACCTTAAACAGTGTGTGACAAAAAACACAGAAAAACAAACAAAAACACAGCCAAAAATAAAAGAAGTATGGTAAATTCACCATAAAGGTTCAACAAATATGTTTGATGACCACCAAAGATTAATTTATAGAATAGGTGGAGACAACTACTGAACTAAGAGACATGCAATTATTGTAGTTGACTAAAGTTTGAGCTCACAGGCAGGACTTAGTAAACTAGTCAACAGATTGATTTATTTCAAAGTTAAGATTTTGATGATACAACAATTATTTTCATACATCAGAATATTAATATTTAAAATTTGTCGGACCCTTTTCAATTTGTTTGTTATGTAAATACGACATTGGACATTGTGAAAATTCTAAGAATATTTGTTCGATATTGAGAATCTGACAATCAAAGTATTATTTGATCCAATATTTTTTAGGTATTAAATACTTTGAGTTATGATACATTGAAAATCCGATATTTTGCCATCTCTAGTAGGCTGGATTAGTCAATAGTACACAATGTTTGGAGCCAAAATAAGCCAACTAACCAAAGTTATCCAGACGTGTTTTTCGTAGAGCCCCAGCATCCCATGAAGGCAAAAATGGTAACGCAAGCCCCGACCACAGCGATGCCGATAGCGACCTTCACAAAATATTGAGGCAGTAGAAAGTATTTCTCCTGGGTGGCCATCACAATTCCTACTACGGTGACACCGATACCTGCGAACTGAAATCACATAAATATTCAGATTCAACAATTCTTTATTCATTTTTTGCACAGTTGTATAATGACTAGTGCCACAATAATGTTTCAAAAGGTACAACAGATATATAACAATTTGATAGAAGCATATTCATTAACAGAACTACCTATATATTCGAAAACAAGTCAGAATCATAATATTTCTCACATATTTTGCATCTACATATCGCTAATTATTAACATAATTGTAGTGAAGATGTACAAAAAATCAACAAAATACAAAGAGCTAGACCAAGATGGCGGGGAAGAGGGTTGGGAGAAATAGACACACAAAGTATCTTGTTAGGAATAGATCTAGATTTTCATTCAATTTAGAAAACAAATTAAGTGCTGTATCATCAGTATATTGTATTACCTTACTCACTCACACCAAGACCCTCTCACGGAAAGTTTTGTAAATTTAGTACTAAAATAACGTATTTTAAAGCATTTGTTACCTTAATTTTCAACTGCAGTATTGATAGAAAACTATCAAAATTAAACTCTACAATTAAGCATTAAAATAAAACTAAGACAGAACAAATTAAAGTGCGTAATGATGCTTTCTACATGTATAGACAACCGACTAAACTGGACTGAAAACTGCTCTGATGGTATCAAGTTAGAAAAATCAGTTGTACGAACAGTTTTAAGTGCCAGTAGCCAGCAAAATAAAACAAGGCAGAACAAAAACTCTTTTAGGAAAACGCACACGGCTCCTCTTCACGACCTCGCAGATTAACCACAGTGAGTGTTCTGAACTCAGGAAGAGTTGCGCTTTCATCCCCTAGCGACCAAAATTGCAAACTATGCGTTCCCAACCTTGCCATCGACCAATTCCCGATACTTTTGGGTACTCCCTCGTATTCCAATAATAAATTTTGTACGACACTTTTGATTTTCCAATAAGACTGAGGTTTTGGTTGTTATTTTAAATATTTCATAACTTTTTATGTTGCTATGATGACATCTAATGCAAAGCTCAAGCAATAACAATTTTTTGTATGTAACTGGTCAAAAATAATTTGGTTCTCTACAAACCCTTCTATATTCATATTTTAATATTAAACAAATCTGATGAAGTTCTGTGTCAACTTACCATCATTACAAAGTTGGAAAGAAACAGCAAGTAGCGCCCAAATGTCACAACAAATGACATTTTCACCTTTTTCCTGGAATTGCCTGGTAAAAACTGAATGTAGACTTATTGCCCGATGAAGACTGAAAGATATTTCAGGACGAATTTGGGGTTTGTGGAGGACAGTCAGAGGATGAGTTGGCTGATATGATAAGAGAAATGAATAATTTTTTCACCAGATAACGCTTTCACAAAGCTTACAATCACAGTGATTCGTGTCCCTCTTCCTCCTCACCACCAAAAAATCGGTATTTGGGAAGTAAATCTGGATTTTCTTGGAAAACCCTCAGCTTGCAACCCCTCACTTTGAATGACATCAAAATGCAAAACCAATGGGCAACGATACATTCAAAGAATATCTCCTACGCTCCGTTCTTGATTGGTACAATAAAAGCTGTACGACATTTTCACGGATGGCTATAGAAACTGTTAAGTTTGTGAGATATTGAAAAACAAATAAGTTTTTTACAAGAACGTTACAAAAATAACTCGTTACGACAGTCACGACAGACCTGGATAACTTGTGGCAAAGCACGTTGGAAAACATTTTATATAAAGTTGAAGTGAGCCCTGTTGAACTAATATGTGTTCTACATAATTTGGATCCTCATGGGCAATGGATTGTTTTGTTTCATCATTTCTTCTTGCCTGTTTCTTCCTTAAGAATGTACAGTTGTGGTTGTGATTTTTATTTTGAATGGACATAAATAGGTAAGATGAAATTCATAGGTGTGAAGTATCTCAAGAAAATTATTGCATAGTTCCCCTGGAACAAACAACAAAATGGCCGAACGTTACTGGGGACTCTTAACAGTGTTTATTGGGTAACAGGTGTCATTTTGTTGTGTGCTTGTTAGTGATTTAACTGAATTTCCATTTTCATAGGAAATAGAGCTACCATGTCTATTATCACATAAAACGGCGTCGAACAAAAGGAAGAGCAGTTTTTAGCTCCTCGGCACCTTGATCCTGAATAGCAAAAATTTATAAAGGATACAAAGAAAAAAAAAGGAAAAATCATTTTTGGAAGTGACATATTTTTGTGGTGGGGGAGGCAGATAAAAGCAAACACATGAACAGTTCTACAGATAATTTATTCACAAGTTTATATAGTATTCACATTTTGTACTGTAACTAAACGTAAGTAAAATAAAAATCAGTCTCTGGTCCTATGGACATTTTGTGGAACAATATAAAATAAGACAGTGCGAGTAAAAACTAGCTCTTTAAAAGGTGATTACGATTTGTTAAAAAAAAAGGCAAGTAACCCCTTTAAATTGAGAAGGTAAAAAATAACAGTTGTGCGCTAGTGGGACCTGCGAGACTAGGCGTAGCCTCGAAGCTCGGCCCGTCGTATCGAGTTGGCAAGGCAGAGGGAGAATATGATCCCGACCACCTGTAAACAAAGACACATTAAATTAAAGATTGTAATTTGTAGAGAGTAAAAATGTGTAAGTAATCAAGTATCCGACAATTGAAAATTCAACTCTAATCCTACAAAATCAAGTTAAAAATTCTCCCAAAATGTTGAATTAAACAATGAGAACAAATTATAATTCGGAAAATCTTGTTTTTTTTTTTTAACATGATGATTAGTTCATTGACTGGGACTCGTGGCGTGGTCCTGTAATCCAGCTTCATGGAGGTCAGGTTTTGGGGATGATATAGGTCTAAAGCGGTTCAGATAGTCTCAGTGATCATCTGATGATACCCGCATCAACTCCCACTATCGTTTAGACATATCAGACCATCACCTGAGTGGTTCGGTCATGTTAAGCTGTTGGTCCTTGTATTTTCATTGGTCGTTGGGCTATTAATCAATGATTCTAAGGAAGAGTCGGCCTTAGTTTGTAACAAGACTACACCTCATAACTCATTACTACCACTCATCACACTCATCCCTCACCACATATTTGCCTTAAAATACCCTCAAGAGAGTGGTCGGCATCTAAAAATACCAACCTGGACGATGCCGACTCCTATAGCGACCTCTGCGATAATGGAGAGGGATTCTTTGATCACATCGGTGATGGTCTCGATACAGCCGTCATCGTAAATATCCTTGCCGGCGGAAGTATCGTTGGGATAACAAGACGAAGGAGGGGAGCTCATACCAAGGTCGGCCCACGGGGTCTTGTTGTCTGTAGATCCACAGCATTTCAACTGAAACAAGTACAGAGTTTTAACGATAAGGAATAGCGCTGATGACAGGAGCAAGCAGAAAAATATGGTGTCACTGACTGTTAAGTTAGGTGGTTTCGGAGTTACCTGACGTCTTTCCTCTCTCCAGCTTTCCAAACAGAACTTTCCATTTTACGCCAAATGAAATGAAATGTCGTAGAACAAAATGGAGACAAGTTTAAAGCTTCCATGTGGAATGGCAATCCTCCTGAATAAAATGGCAGAACAAATCACATTTTCTTACAATACTCATAAAATTCTGTAGAAATGTTCTTTTTGCAAATCTCTAAGTTTGTTAATAGAAGTGAAACTGAATGTAGAACCAAGTTCAAATTATTAGTTACCTTGTATTGTGCGAACTCGAACGCCCCCTCCCCCGTGTGTATAGGACAATAAATAGTGTAAATAGTGTATCATATGTTTTAGTTCAGGACAATAAGCTTGCCGACGATGCCCCACAAGCGGGGCGAAATGCGTATCCACTTTATTCCTCAACTGTGGGATCTACAGGCACAATACAAGGTAACTAATAACTCTTAAGTTTGATAACCACCAAAATCAGTCCTTCGGAAGTTACAAAAGTATTTTTCCCAAAATTATCTTTTTTTAAGAATAAAAATTCTGGACAAACATGATTGAACAACCCCTTCATAACACCCCGTAATACGGTGTCATCAGCACCTGAATTGGACAGTTGCTTCAAAACATAAATGCCTGGCTAATTTCATCCAAAAATTGTATACTTAGCAATCCCAAGTCAACCCTTGATCAAGGTGTATTCCAAGGAATTTTGTTGAATGGACTTTTTTGATCTCAGTATCGTCTGGTATTCTTAGGTGGTTTGGACGGCCACCTGGTTGTGAGTCACTCTCTGTATTATCTCTTTAGTCGATGCTAGTTCTGCATTCTTCAAGAGGGACAGCTGACTAACCAGAAGTCACCAAGTCATGTACTTGTTGACAAATCAAAGAGTACAAAATTACTTTCCATATTTAGTAAAAAGAAAGAAACGGACTTTTCTCGCCACTTCGGGAGAAAATCCGCCACTATTATGAACTTTCAAATACTTTCCCTAACTACGCTTCATGGAGGCAAGTTTCATTTGCCTCTATCATCTTCATCTCTAGAAGAGTCGTTGTGAATCCGGTATATCAAACAAACAATTATTCTCCTGCTGTAAAGTGTGTGGTAAAATAAGGGCTATTTTTTAATCAAGCTGTTGTAAATTTGAATGAACATAAAAATCTGTGTTCTTAAAAAGTTGGCTACTCTTAAACGTTGTTACAATAAACAACAGATTTACAAAATAACAAATTTTAGTCAGCAATTTACTCACTTCTTTCTGGAGGTTATCGATGATCTTTTTGTCGTCTTGGCTCTTCAGGTAGTTGAGGTACTGGTCTTTGATAGCCGACTTCACCACGTCTTCAGTCTGACCGCTGTACACATACGCCAACACGGCCACTGCCACTTGGACCAGGAACAGAGTCAGCAGTAGGATCGCATACTAGACAAGACAATACAAAAGATTCTTTACTTACACAAACATGGAGTATGGTAAAAGATACAAAGTACATTTAAAATAACAGTAAAAAGACTTTGACATTAAAAATTCTCGTCCAGGATTAGAATATGCAATATTCTAGTAATTTGCGCAAGTTCTTTTTGAAGTTTTCTCTACCGTCTTCTTTTAGGTACCCTGGCAATTTATTAAAGTACAGCGCTCCTTTACAGGTTGCCATCATTCTCAGTAAGACTATAAGGTGGTGGATGCCTCCCCACAAAAGGGCACTTCCGGTGTAAATTACCTTCCCTTATAGGAAATTCTCTAAGACTCATGGTAGCGCTTGTGGCTACGTGTTGGCTATGTTTTGATTACATGTTGTCAAAATATGATTTCGCTCAGGTAAAGATTTTTCTAACTTGCAAGTCTTTTACCCCACTAATTTCCAAATTGTCGCCGCCCCTTGGCTACGAATAGATTATAACAGGAGACTCTGCACAGCTTATTTCTGGGAAACGAAGGGGAAGTGAATGGTGTACCCTTGCTCCAGGGGCTCAATCTTAGACCCGAGAGCATGAGCGGCTGGATCCTTTTTCTACGCACTTCCTTGTCTCCTAGACGTGTATCAACACTCACCGTGACGATCATGCAGTGGCTCTCGCGCAGAGCTCCACAACAGCCGAAGAAGGCAAAGATGAAGATACAGGCTCCAACAATCGCGAAGATGATGGCAGGAGTCGACACCTGCCCCTTCAACACTGTATCGACCGTCGCTCCCTTGGAGTGGGCAGTGACCACGCCGAGAATCAGGATACCCAGGCCAGCCAACTGAAATTAGAAATAACACGTTAAAATGAGGTCTTTTAAGTTGTGGTGTAGAGCTCTAGGAGTGGCCGGATAGAGCAAGGGCGAAGCTAACTCTAATTATTCTTTATTATTTGTTTAAAAACTGCAAAATATGATTCCAGCTAGGTCATCAATCTCGTTCTACATTCAATCATTCCATGTTCACCTTAAAATACCCTCTAAGAGTGGTTGGTGTCTTAAAGTGAAGCATCAAGAACTTCGATGAAAATAGATTCAGGAGTACACTAAAAAAAGAACTAATTTCAAGACCTCTCTTGAAGGACTTAATTAACGCCACCAATCCTAAAAAAGTCTCAGGGGAAGACATCAAGTATACAAGTATTAAGTAAAGTACTTCAGTGATAATGAAGCCATGAGAGACTTGCACATAACAGTAGAGGATCTTAAAGAAAAACAGACACACTCAACGTATTAAAAGACAAACAAACAAGAATACAGTTAAAACAGAATAAGCAGAGGCCAGGAAGAGTGGTAACGGATGAAAAAGAAAACAGTGCTAAGAAAGGATGAAGAAGTACTGGGCTGAGAAAAGAAGAAAGACAGAAACCGCAACTGACTAAAGTGGTCCTATGAAGGCTGTAAAATTAAAATAAAGTACTTAAGTGTGAAAATACTCTCTCTACAAACGTAGAAAAAAATTGACGAAACCAAAACGTTTCTGCAAAACAAAGGATTCACCAAAATGTAAAACTTGATTTTTCTACAAGAATCACATAGAACTCAAGATTTTGAAATACATATTTTGTATGCAGTGAAAGTCTTTAAAAAAGTGACAATTATTTGATGTTAAGTTTTGGATGAGGACTCGTGGGGAACTCTGTTTTCTATAAAAGTATTTTAATTTATTACAGTACAACCATACCCTAATAAACTTAATGTACTCTATTATATTTTTTCGTTCCTGTATACCCACCAATAGCAGTTGGCAAAAGAAACACATGAGATGGTTTCTTCTTCGTTAAATGCTTGATGAATCTTAAATGGTTTTAAATAAATAATTACTCATTTTAAAAAAAAAAGTTAAGCAAATGAGTGGTTATTTAAAAATATGAGATGGTGTTAATTGAAAAATAATTTCGATAAAGTACCATACTAATAATACCTACATCATAATAATAAACCAAACCCTTCAGTACCATCACCAAAAATGAATTATTATAATTATTTATTGAAATATAACTTGTATGAAACAATAAATTTCTAAAAAAAATCACAATATCATATTATAGTTTATTTTTTTTAGTACATTAACTTTATGTTTATTTTACTTCATCATGATTACTACGGAAAAAACCGATTTAACCGAAGAAATCTGAGCCACATAGGTTTGCTAAAGAACTGAAAAACTGGCTACAAGAACGGCCCTTCTAGCATAATTTCTCAGCTGGAGGACTCTATTCTTACGAAAATACTTTGAATGACGCCTACCTTTAAATCTTTAAGATTTTGTAAATAAAGAATTTATGATTCCTAATTATATTTAAGTTTTATTATTATTTTGCCGTACCAATAAAGCTTCTCATAGCAGTACAACAATGCAGAGTTTGATACGTTTCGATTGATAAAATACCGTCAGAATGTTGATCGGTCTACGCGTTCTCTTAGGTCAGCGTCGCGTCCCGATTGTAGGGCTTCTGTTGCTTCGCTAAATAAAGAGTCAGACGTAATCCATTCAGTCACTGCAACCACTCAATGCAATTCTATCACTCAAGATATGTGTTTTGTGGAAATAAATTAATGGTTTATTGCATGAAAATTTCCACAATGCATGGCAATCGACAATTAAGCTTTGTAATTAAAAGTTTCCATCCACATAAAATCAAAATGTTTCGTAGACGAACTGAAATTGCTAATAGTAAATAACATCAAAATGTCAAATACAAAATTCACAAAACAACTTGCAATAATGTTTTAGAGTATTGTCAGTGTACTAGTGAATTTAGGAAATCCATTTTAATATTATAACTAAACATTATGTTTAAATCCACTTTAAATGATTGTGAAACGAATTTGTTGATTTTTTGAAAAAATAATACAATGTTCACGTGTATAGAGTTTGGCACGTTCATGAAGATTTTTTTTAATAATCTAAATAAATGTATTAGTTTTAAAAACACACAAATAAAAATCAGTCAAAACAACTTTTATAAAACATAAAGTTGAAAAAATAAGAATCTCAATTAGTAGCAGATTTACTAAGACAAAGAGCATTTACAGTTTTTTTTTTTTTTGGGGATGTGTGAAATTTTTTAAGAATCGACTATGCAATATCCTTTTTTTATGGTGATTCAAAATTAAACTATAAGCGTCTTGTAAAAGATGCTAACCTTAATGTGTTGTTATTTGTTTTTAAATATTTTATTACAGCCTGGAGACATTTTACATTTGAAAAATAAATGTTGTACCATCAGTTTCAATAAACTAGATGAGCTATATTCACTATAAAAAGCTTTCATCGTGAATAAATGTACAATCAATCATGCTACAAACAATCGTAAACTTCCCAACAGCAAAATGAAGGAACAAAGACATCACATTCAGTGTTTCTACAGCAATTGGCAAATGATGAGATGTGATGTGACGAGTAATTCAGGAATACAGTTTCATAATCCAAAATGAGTAATATTTTCTAGTTAATGAGTTTGAGTAATAGAGGTTTATTTTTAAAAATATCTACTTTCAACACTAAAAGTGATTAATTCAATTACTGTTTTCTGATCTTTATTCTATTTTTGGAAGATTTTGTTTTAATTTTATTTTTGAGGAATAAACGTTAAATTTAAGCCTTGACATTCACTTTTTCATCATATAAATGGCTTCAACACTTATATATTTTTGGAATTTATTATTATTCATGTATGGACCCATTCGGAACAAATGAAAAATGTTAACACGGGCTTGAGTAGCTGACTTTCCTTGAGTCAAACTTGTTTCATCCTTTCAGCATGAACTCTTTTTCTTTCATGTGTAAAGCCTGTGTCTCTCCTTTTGATAACTTCTTTCTGACCAAATTTCCAATAAACACTTTTGGTCTAAATGTGTTTCCTTCAGAAATCACCTGTTTTGTGTTACCTGTTGCTTTTAAATCTTTCATAAATGCCGCTATTCATTTATTTATTTATATTTTCACTTTACTGTCATGAAACACTGAAATTTCTCTAGAAGGCTGCATTTCTCCTTTATGGCGGCAGAATTTCAATTAATATCTGAATGTCTTAGTGTAATTATCTATTTCCTTATTAATGCAAAGTACTGTGCTTCCAAACTATTACATCATATGAAATCAGACGATTCTTTTTGACACAGATTATTGGAACACTACTTGCGTAGTTTTAAAATTGCATGCTGCATTGCAAAGTTAGTTTGCTTCCTCTACATTGATTGCATCACCTTGAAACATTGTTGCCTCATTACGACGAAGTGGGTGTGAATGAGCAACTGTCTAATGAACAAACATGCCGCTAAATTCTACATTCTATGATGAGTTGAATCTTGTTCTGAGAAAAGATTTAAAAGACCCTTTAACTATTTTACAGTAATACATTTACTATTTGACCAATTAAAAATTAAAATACAAAATTAAAATTCTGTATTGCTCTAGGAAAAAGAGAAACGTAATGAACAACTCACATTGATTTGGATAAGGTGGCAGTGGCAGGAAAGGTGGTGCCATTTTCTGGGTTTCGCTCTTAAAAAGTAACCTTGATCCACCTTCTAACATTTTTCAACCCACAGTAAAGTAGATTTTGTTTCAATTATTTATTTAACCACATTTCCATTATATTACATCACTAAATGCTGGCATTCGTGGAATTGTATTGAAATGGTTTCGTAGTTATCTTAGTCAAAGAACACAAATGGTTAAAATAGGAGATGTACATAGTGGCAAAGGTATATTAAAACACGGAGTTCCACAGGGTACTATTTTAGGACCTGTGTTGTTCCTGATATATATAAATGATCTGTGTGATGGTAATTTCAAAGGCAAATTAACGTCTTTTGCCGATGATACGGCTCTGAATTATCAAGAAAACACCTGGGAGGATATTAAAAAGGCAATGAATTTCGACCTGACTTTACTTAAATGGTGGTTTGATAAAAATTTTATGATATTAAGTGTAGAAAAAACTTGTTTCTTAACATTTTCATTAAAAAATTTACCAAACCTTCTAGAAAATCAAATAATGTACAAGTGTTCCAATTCTCTAAAACAGTCCACTTATTGTAAATCATGCTCACACATTAGTCATAATACACAAACTAAATACTTAATTTTGGTTTCCTTAGAGCTAAGGACAAGGGTAAATTTTCTGTTCTCTATTTCTATAACAGGAGACTCTGCACAGCTTATTTCTGGGAAACGAAGGGAAGTGAATGGTGTACCCTTGCTCCAGGGCTCAATCTTAGACCCGAGAGCATGAGCGGCTGGATCCTTTTTCACGCACTTCCTTGTCTCCTAGACGTGTATCAACACTCACCGTGACGATCATGCAGTGGCTCTCAAGAGAGCTCCACAACAGCCGAAGAAGGCAAAGATGAAGATACAGGCTCCAACAATCGCGAAGATGATGGCAGGAGTCGACACCTGCCCCTTCAACACTGTATCGACCGCCGCCCCTTGGAGTGGGCAGTGACCACGCCGAGAATCAGGATACCCAGGCCAGCCAACTGAAATTAGAAATAACACGTTAAAATGAGGTCTTTAAGTTGTGGTGTAGAGCTCTAGGAGTGGCCGGATAGAGCAAGGGCAAGCTAACTCTAATTATTCTTTATTATTTGTTTAAAACTGCAAAATATGATTCCAGCTAGGTCATCAATCTCGTTCTACATTCAATCATTCCATGTTCACCTTAAAATACCCTCTAAGAGTGGTTGGTGTCTTAAAGTGAAGCATCAAGAACTTCGATGAAAATAGATTCAGGAGTACACTAAAAAAAGAACTAATTTCAAGACCTCTCTTGAAGGACTTAATTAACGCCACCAATCCTAAAAAAGTCTCAGGGGAAGACATCAAGTATACAAGTATTAAGTAAAGTACTTCAGTGATAATGAAGCCATGAGAGACTTGCACATAACAGTAGAGGATCTTAAAGAAAAAACAGACACACTCAACGTATTAAAAGACAAACAAACAAGAATACAGTTAAAACAGAATAAGCAGAGGCCAGGAAGAGTGGTAACGGATGAAAAAAGAAAACAGTGCTAAGAAAGGATGAAGAAGTACTGGGCTGAGAAAAAGAAGAAAGACAGAAACCGCAACTGACTAAAGTGGTCCTATGAAGGCTGTAAAATTAAAATAAAGTACTTAAGTGTGAAAATACTCTCTCTACAAACGTAGAAAAATTGACGAAACCAAAACGTTTCTGCAAAACAAAGGATTCACCAAAAATGTAAAACTTGATTTTTCTACAAGAATCACATAGAACTCAAGATTTTGAAATACATATTTTGTATGCAGTGAAAGTCTTTAAAAAAAGTGACAATTATTTGATGTTAAGTTTTGGATGAGGACTCGTGGGGAACTCTGTTTTTCTATAAAAGTATTTTAATTTATTACAGTACAACCATACCCTAATAAACTTAATGTACTCTATTATATTTTTTCGTTCCTGTATACCCACCAATAGCAGTTGGCAAAAGAAACACATGAGATGGTTTCTTCTTCGTTAAATGCTTGATGAATCTTAAATGGTTTTAAATAAATAATTACTCATTTTAAAAAAAAAAGTTAAGCAAATGAGTGGTTATTTAAAAATATGAGATGGTGTTAATTGAAAAATAATTTCGATAAAGTACCATACTAATAATACCTACATCATAATAATAAACCAAACCCTTCAGTACCATCACCAAAAATGAATTATTATAATTATTTATTGAAATATAACTTGTATGAAACAATAAATTTCTAAAAAAAATCACAATATCATATTATAGTTTATTTTTTTTAGTACATTAACTTTATGTTTATTTTACTTCATCATGATTACTACCAAAAACCGATTTAACCAAGAAATCTGAGCCACATAGGTTTGCTAAAGAACTGAAAAACTGGCTACAAGAACGCCCTTCTAGCATAATTTCTCAGCTGGAGGACTCTATTCTTACGAAAATACTTTGAATGACGCCTACCTTTAAATCTTTAAGATTTTGTAAATAAAGAATTTATGATTCCTAATTATATTTAAGTTTTATTATTATTTTGCCGTACCAATAAAGCTTCTCATAGCAGTACAACAATGCAGAGTTTGGTACGCTTCGATTGATAAAATACCGTCAGAATGTTGATCGGTTCACGCTGCTCTCTTAGGTCAGCGTCGTCCCGATTGTAGGGCTTCTGTTGCTTCGCTAAATAAAGAGTCAGACGTAATCCATTCAGTCACTGCAACCACTCAATGCAATTCTATCACTCAAGAAATGTGTTTTGTGGAAATAAATTAATGGTTTATTGCATGAAAATTTCCACAATGCATGGCAATCGACAATTAAGCTTTGTAATTAAAAGTTTCCATCCACATAAAATCAAAATGTTTCGTAGATCTAACTGAAATTGCTAATAGTAAATAACATCAAAATGTCAAATACAAAATTCACAAAACAACTTGCAATAATGTTTTAGAGTATTGTCAGTGTACTAGTGAATTTAGGAAATCCATTTTAATATTATAACTAAACATTATGTTTAAATCCACTTTAAATTATTGTGAAACTAATTTGTTGATTTTTTGAAAAATAATACAATGTTCACGTGTATAGAGTTTGGCACGTTCATGAAGATTTTTTTTAATAATCTAAATAAATGTATTAGTTTTAAAACACACAAATAAAAATCAGTCAAAACAACTTTTATAAAACATAAAGTTGAAAAATAAGAATCTCAATTAGTAGCAGATTTACTAAGACAAAGAGCATTTACAGTTTTTTTTTTTTTGGGATGTGTGAAATTTTTTAAGAATCGACTATGCAATATCCTTTTTATGGTGATTCAAAATTAAACTATAAGCGTCTTGTAAAAGATGCTAACCTTAATGTGTTGTTATTTGTTTTAAATATTTTATTACAGCCTGGAGACATTTTACATTTGAAAAATAAATGTTGTACCATCAGTTTCAATAAACTAGATGAGCTATATTCACTATAAAAAGCTTTCATCGTGAATAAATGTACAATCAATCATGCTACAAACAATCGTAAACTTCCCAACAGCAAAATGAAGGAACAAAGACATCACATTCAGTGTTTCTACAGCAATTGGCAAATGATGAGATGTGATGTGACGAGTAATTCAGGAATACAGTTTCATAATCCAAAATCATAATCCAAAATGAGTAATATTTTCTAGTTAATGAGTTTGAGTAATAGAGGTTTATTTTTAAAAATATCTACTTTCAACACTAAAAAGTGATTAATTCAATTACTGTTTTCTGATCTTAATTCTATTTTTGGAAGATTTTGTTTTAATTTTATTTTTGAGGAATAAAACGTTAAATTTAAGCCTTGACATTCACTTTTTCATCATATAAATGGCTTCAACACTTATATATTTTGGAATTTATTATTATTCACGATGGACCCATTCGAACAAATGAAAAATGTTAACACGGGCTTGAGTAGCTGACTTTCCTTGAGTCCGAACTTGTTTCATCCTTTCAGCATGAACTCTTTTTCTTTTATGTGTAAAGCCTGTGTCTCTCCTTTAAATAACTTCTTTCTGACCAAATTTCCAATAAACACTTTTGGTCTAAATGTGTTTCCTTCAGAAATCACCTGTTTTGTGTTACCTGTTGCTTTTAAATCTTTCATAAATGCCGCTATTTATTTATTTATTTATATTTTCACTTTACTGTCATGAAACACTGAAATTTCTCTAGAAGGCTGCATTTCTCCTTTATGGCGGCAGAATTTCAATTAATATCTGAATGTCTTAGTGTAATTATCTATTTCCTTATTAATGCAAAGTACTGTGCTTCCAAACTATTACATCATATGAAATCAGACGATTCTTTTTGACACAGATTATTGGAACACTACTTGCGTATTTTTAAAATTGCATGCTGCATTGCAAAGTTAGTTTGCTTCCTCTACATTGATTGCATCACCTTGAAACATTGTTGCCTCATTACGACGAAGTGGGTGTGAATGAGCAACTGTCTAATGAACAAACATGCCGCTAAATTCTACATTCTATGATGAGTTGAATCTTGTTCTGAGAAAAGATTTAAAAGACCCTTTAACTACTTTTACAGTAATACATTTACTATTTGACCAATTAAAAATTAAAATTCTGTATTGCTCTAGGAAAAAGAGAAACGTAATGAACAACTCACATTGATTTGGATAAGGTGGCAGTGGCAGGAAAGGTGGTGCCATTTTCTGGGTTTCGCTCTTAAAAAGTAACCTTGATCCACCTTCTAACATTTTTCAACCCACAGTAAAGTAGATTTTGTTTAAACTATTTATATGCACAACGTTAAATCCAATAAAAACTTAGTTATCTTCTTACTGATAAATATAATCTACACGTAATACAGTGACGCCATAAAAATCCCATAATTCAAAGAAACAGATGAATCACGTTTAAAGTTGATGACGAACAACAAATCCACCTTAGACAACAAATACGACTTGCATTCAAGCTTTGTTGAATTTTCCTCGTATTAACGACTAACGAGCTACATGGGTTTGCAGGCAAGTCAGTGAAGTGTTGACTGACAGTGATAACGGTTATCACCTTTTGACATTAACCTGTTTCAGATAACAGCTGATTATGACACAATCACGACAGCTGACTCGATGAGTCACGAGTGATACAAAGCCTCAAAGTCTAAACAAACCTCACCTTCAAGGTGTGTGAGGTTCTTGAAATAGGTAAACTTGGAAATTAGATGACTTTCTTGAGGAAAAATTAGTTATTCATGCCGTCAGCATGGTGCAGACCAGGGACCACGAAATGAGCATCGATCCCGACTCCCAGAAGTGAGTATTTTTCCGCAACCCACACTTAAAAAACGCAAGACTTCTTGTATTATAGTTAAATGAAATTTCATCTGTTTCAGTGACTCCACAAAACTGAAGAAGCTTCAAGAAGAACAAAGTAAAGGAAGAACAAAAAGTCAACTTTCCAAATTAACACTCTCTTGTGACTTGTAGTCTATTGAAGTTAGGAACTCCAAAAGAACGTCACAAGCGGATGAACAAGAAAGACACGGCCTTCACAATAGCGTTGACACGACACAGATGACAACATTGACTTTCACCTGGACACTATATAAAGAGTGGAAGCGGCAGTTGTTACGACATGCTCTGCGGTGTGGCAGTCACATGAATGACGGGCTGGGCCCCTTTGTTCCTGATTTGAATGGACAACAACATTCCGGCGTTAAATGGATTCCGAATTTGAAATATTTAAGTATAAAAAACTGTAACAATCCCACATTTTACGAGGAGATTTACCCTTGAAAGTCCTTATTGGACACCTCAGGGAGAGCCTAAATTCGTCCGCACAAGGAACTCAGGACATCACGCACGTGACAACTGACTAAACAACCTTCTTTCAACTGTCAAACCAGGCACTTAAGGGTTACTCGGGTATGTTTTCCACCTTTCAAAATAATCTTAACATTAATAAACATAATATATTAGAAATATTACTAAAGGATATTTCTGTGCATGGAGCCCGATTTCTCATAAGTACAATAATAGTTTCACAAATAAACTTCAAAATCATCCAAGTTTTAGGGTTTTCGACTCCATTTTGTGCAATTAAAGTTTCGAAAAAAGTTGTATACGCGTGTAGGTAAGCTTCTTAGCTTTAAAACTAATGCAAATACCTAATCTTAACTTTTGTAGTGTCGGCGTATTTCGGGATATTGTAGACCGTTGCATCGAGCGTCGCCGCGTAGCTGAGGCGGACCCTTAATTCGAGGTGCCTGAAGTTGTTATTTCCAACACTTACAACGTCCTTTATTTCAAGAATCGTAGCTAATATTTTCGTAAATAACTTCATTCAACCATAAAATCCCATTCCTTACCACTACTTATCTTTCAACACGAAAACTCCATTTTAAAACGTCGAGACAACAAAATCAACAAAGAAAATGGCGGTTTGTTTACACCGTGACAATCGCAGATTACTCGCTGTCAGTGACACTGCGGTTTTATCTGTGGTTGATAGTTTTCGAACAGCTGTTCAGGAGGCTGGAACGAGAGTGAAATGGCGGCCCTTGACCTCAGCTGGTCGCTCCTCCGAGGGCCTCTGACCCCTTCTCACCGGAGCCGGACAGATTTTGTTGTTCCACTTCCTTTGTCGATTCTGCAGTCGTGAGTCACGTTTCCACGGGAAGTTGATTTGACGGGGCAACGATTAAAGATAACTGTACCATCCATAAGTTATGGATGTACCGTAACTGGTTTTATTGTCATATAAGGTGTTATCCTAACAACATCACAATTGTTTCAATTATAACCTCACAACAGAAAAACTACAAAATTAGAAAGCCTTTTGAACCACAAATTTGAGTTGCGTCTGACGTTTTGGTGCGACTTGAGGAATTTTGCTAATTGCAGCATATCGTGCAACTTTGGAAATTCTTAGACAAACGGATATATTTATGGGCTAAATATTATTGAGAATAGACAACTCATTGCGTAATGCACTTAAAACCCGCTTAAATTACATTGTGAAATTTCAAATTTGCAGTTAAGTTGACAAAAATAGATCATGAGCTAGTGAATCTTTAGTTTGTCACAACTTATTTACGTGAATCAACATCAGCTGACAATGTCACGATCAAAATACTTTCATACATTATACTCTCCGTTGTTTACCCCATGTTATACACTCTACATATTGCATAACCCAGCAATCAGCTGTTCTCCTATCATTGATGAGACTTGACTTCAAGGTCTTGGCAGTTTCCAAGTTGGCAAATGGCCACAACACAAAACTGCGCCTACTTCCGTCGCCTTATCATCAGCTGGGTAGGGTTACAAGCTTTTGCAATATTTGTTATCAGCTGCGGGGCCGGAATTCCGATAATTATACCAACCCCTTCCTGTTGATAGCACAAAATGGGTGCGTACATTTCAACTAAAAATCGTACCCCAATGTAAACTAACATAGCTTGGAAAAAACACACGTTATATGAAAATAATTTGAATACATGTATTCAAATGAAGTCTAACTCAAAGTAAAGCGTCGAACGTATTTATGAGCTTGAACATTTTACATACATTAAAATTAGAACACTGATTTGACTGAAAACAACACGGTAAACAATCCACAACATAAAGTGTCATCCCAACAACTAGTACTGATTATGTTGATTGTTTCTGAAGAACAGTGGACCTGCTAGTTGTAAGGATTAGAATGTGTTTTAGGTAGGATTTTACTTGATAACGAGAGGAGTTTTCATACATATCGAAACGTTGTGTGGTTGCGTTTAAAACACAACAACCGAGAAAAGTTCCTATATTTTTATGTTGATAACACAAACTTTACGAAAATAGGCAATTAGCATTGATCGTCAAAGGTTCTGATGTGATTTTAATGGTTTTATCGTCCATTTAATTAGAGCAACAAATAACAATCATTACCACAATACCTTTTTGTTTTGCGCTGTACAATTTACACTAGGTTATTTTTCCGAAAGTTTACTTTTGCCAAGCTTTAATTTAGCACGTGCACTGGTTACCTTTTGTGCGATATAAGACACTGACACTCAAATACTACTATGATCCCTTAATATTTCACCAATAAAACAGTTTGCCGTTATCAAAACATATACAAATTCTAGCTCTGGTCTGTACCGCGATTTCTACAAAACAAAACACCTTCCATACTAAAACTTGTACTCGTGCCAACTTAATCTTAACTTTTATAAGAACGATTACAATTTAATTTTTGGGAACAAGAATAACGTTTTACGATAAAACACGGTTGTTTAGAAGTCGTACGAAACGGCAACGTGGGAATCCGGTTAAAATAATAATAATTATCGGCCAATTGGAAGGCCGTGAAACTGAAACTGGTTTTGCAGCAGCGGATGAATTATTGATAACAACCTTCAAGAAGGTTAAACCTACTTGAGTTGGTCTTAAACTATTTATATGCACAACGTTAAATCCAATAAAAAACTTAGTTATCTTCTTACTGATAAATATAATCTACACGTAATACAGTGACGCCATAAAAAATCCCATAATTCAAAGAAACAGATGAATCACGTTTGAAGTTGATGACGAACAACAAATCCACCGACAGCAAATACGACTTGCATTCAAGCTTTGTTGAATTTTCCTCGTATTGACTAGTTACATATGGGTTTGCAGGCAAGTCAGTGAAGTGTTGACTGACAATGATAACGGTTATCACAGTTTGACATTAACCTGTTTCTGATAACAGCTGATTATGACACAATCACGACAGGTGACTTGTTGAGTCACGAGGGATGCAAAGCCTCAAAGTCTAAACAAACCTCACCTTCAAGGTGTGTGAGGTTCTTGAAATAGGTAAACTTGGAAATTAGTGGACTTTCTTGAGGAAAAATTAGTTATTCATGCCGTCAGCATGGTAAGACCCAGACCCGGGACCACGAAATGAGCATCGATCCCGACTCCCCAGAAGTGAGTATTTTTCCGCAACCCACACTTAAAAAACGCAAGACTTCTTGTATTATAGTTAAATGAAATTTCATCTGTTTCAGTGACTCCACAAAACTGAAGAAGCTTCAAGAAGAACAAAGTAAAGGAAGAACAAAAGTCAACTTTCCAATTAACACTCTCTTGTGACTTGTAGTCTATTGAAGAACTCCAAAAGAACGTCACAAGCGGATGAACAAGAAAGACACGGCCTTCACAATAGCGTTGACACGACACAGATGACAACATTGACTTTCACCTGACACTATATAAAGAGTGGAAGCGGCAGTTGTTACGCATGCTCTGCGGTGTGGCAGTCACATGAATGACGGGCTGGGCCCCTTTGTTCCTGATTTGAATGGACAACAACATTCCGGCGTTAAATGGATTCCGAATTTGAAATATTTAAGTATAAAAACTGTAACAATCCCACATTTTACGAGGAGATTTACCTTGAAAGTCCTATTGGACACCTCAGGAGAGCCTAAATTCGTCCGCACAAGGAACTCAGGACATCACGCACGTGACAACTGACTAAACAACCTTCTTCAACTGTCAAACCAGGCACTTAAGGGTTACCGGTATGTTTTCCACCTTTCAAAATAATCTTAACATTAATAAACATAATATATTAGAAATATTACTAAAGGATATTTCTGTGCATGGAGCCCGATTTCATAAGTACAATAATAGTTTCACAAATAAACTTCAAAATCATCCAAGTT
Organism: Matsumurasca onukii; assembly: GCA_018831715.1. Lineage (NCBI taxonomy): Eukaryota > Metazoa > Arthropoda > Insecta > Hemiptera > Cicadellidae > Matsumurasca > Matsumurasca onukii. Next base: position 4,320,344 of record CM032059.1, on the reverse strand, counting down.
TTAGGGTTTTCGACTCCATTTTGTGCAATTAAAGTTTCGAAAAAGTATGTAAGCTTCTTAGCTTTAAAACTAATGCAAATACCTAATCTTAACTTTTGTAGTGTCGGCGTATTTCGGGATATTGTAGACCGTTGCATCGAGCGTCGCCGCGTAGCTGAGGCGGACCCTTAATTCGAGGTGCCTGAAGTTGTTATTTCCAACACTTACAACGTCCTTTATTTCAAGAATCGTAGCTAATATTTTCGTAAATAACTTCATTCAACCATAAAAATCCCATTCCTTACCACTACTTATCTTTCAACACGAAAACTCCATTTTAAAATGTCGAGACAACAAAATCAACAAAGAAAATGGCGGTTTGTTTACACCGTGACAATCGCAGATTACTCGCTGTCAGTGACACTGCGGTTTTTATCTGTGGTTGATAGTTTTTCGAACAGCTGTTCAGGAGGCTGGAACGAGAGTGAAATGGCGGCCCTTGACCTCAGCTGGTCGCTCCTCCGAGGGCCTCTGACCCCTTCTCACCGGAGCCGGACAGATTTTGTTGTTCCACTTCCTTTGTCGATTCTGCAGTCGTGAGTCACGTTTCCACGGGAAGTTGATTTGACGGGGCAACGATTAAAGATAACTGTACCATCCATAAGTTATGGATGTACCGTAACTGGTTTTATTGTCATATAAGGTGTTATCCTAACAACATCACAATTGTTTCAATTATAACCTCACAACAGAAAAACTACAAAATTAGAAAGCCTTTTGAACCACAAATTTGAGTTGCGTCTGACGTTTTGGTGCGACTTGAGGAATTTTGCTAATTGCAGCATATCGTGCAACTTTGGAAATTCTTAGACAAACGGATATATTTATGGGCTAAATATTATTGAGAATAGACAACTCATTGCGTAATGCACTTAAAACCCGCTTAAATTACATTGTGAAATTTCAAATTTGCAGTTAAGTTGACAAAAATAGATCATGAGCTAGTGAATCTTTAGTTTGTCACAACTTATTTACGTGAATCAACATCAGCTGACAATGTCACGATCAAAATACTTTCATACATACTCTCCGTTGTTTACCCCATGTTATACACTCTACATATTGCATAACCCAGCAATCAGCTGTTCTCCTATCATTGATGAGACTTGACTTCAAGGTCTTGGCAGTTTCAAGTTGGCAAATGGCCACAACACAAAACTGCGCCTACTTCCGTCGCCTTATCATCAGCTGGGTAGGGTTACAAGCTTTTGCAATATTTGTTATCAGCTGCGGGGCCGGAATTCCGATAATTATACCAACCCCTTCCTGTTGATAGCACAAAATGGGTGCGTACATTTCAACTAAAAATCGTACCCCAATGTAAACTAACATAGCTTGGAAAACACACGTTATATGAAAATAATTTGAATACATGTATTCAAATGAAGTCTAACTCAAAGTAAAGCGTCGAACGTATTTATGAGCTTGAACATTTTACATACATTAAAATTAGAACACTGATTTGACTGAAAACAACACGGTAAACAATCCACAACATAAAGTGTCATCCCAACAACTAGTACTGATTATGTTGATTGTTTCTGAAGAACAGTGGACCTGCTAGTTGTAAGGATTAGAATGTGTTTTAGGTAGGATTTTACTTGATAACGAGAGGAGTTTTCATACATATCGAAACGAAACGTTGTGGTTTTTAAAACACAACAACCGAGAAAAGTTCCTATATTTTATGTTGATAACACAAACTTTACGAAAATAGGCAATTAGCATTGATCGTCAAAGGTTCTGATGTGATTTTAATGGTTTTATCGTCCATTTAATTAGAGCAACAAATAACAATCATTACCACAATACCTTTTGTTTTGCGCTGTACAATTTACACTAGGTTATTTCCCTGAAAGTTTACTTTTGCCAAGCTTTAATTTAGCACGTGCACTGGTTACCTTTTGTGCGATATAAGACACTGACACTCAAATACTACTATGATCCTTAATATTTCACCAATAAAACAGTTTGCCGTTATCAAAACATATACAAATTCTAGCTCTGATCTGTACCGCGATTTCTACAAAACAAAACACCTTCCATACTAAAACTTGTACTCGTGCCAACTTAATCTTAACTTTTATAAGAACGATTACAATTTAATTCTTGTAAACTATCTTTCCAAATTTACTCACCGCCAGCAAGAAGTTGAAGAAAAACAGAATGTAGCGAACCGTCCCCATTGCACAACCCATTTTGAAAGTGTTTATCTCACTATCAACAGTGTTTATCCCGCGAACTACAACAGGTGCACAGCAAACCTGTACAACGACGCGATCTACAAGGCACTGGCACACAGACTGACTGGCTATGAGATACTGATCGTAGAGGCAATGCTGTGACGTCAGTGGGCGGGGCAAACACGGCCGTGAAACAAAACCAGTGAATCACAAGTCCTTGAAAACTGGCAGAACTTTTAATTTGCAAATCACGGACTGTAGAGTAATATGTGTTGAGACGAAGGTCTGGTTTACTGATCTAGTTACATGTTCTTGAAATATGGCCTATATCTCGCAACAACAGTGATAAGATTTGGTTCAATGATGACGTGACGTTATCACTAAAGGTATTTGAGTTTAAGTACTTTTGTGACGTTATGAAAATGTATATCGAACTTTCGATCCAGACCGAGCAGGGAGGAAGGGGACTAGAAAGAGGAGGAGGAGGGGCAGGAATCAGAGAAGGGAGGAAGAGTAGAAAAGAAGGAGAATCGCCGAGATAAAGAGAAGGGAGGAAAATCAGGCAGAATCAGGAAAAGATCAGAGAAAATCGGGCAGAGGGAGAAAGACAGGAGAAGGAGGAAATCGAGCGAGCAGGGCAGAATCAGGAAATCAGTCGATCAGATCAGGAAATCAGGAATCAAGGGAGGAATTGCAGATCGGGAGAGGGAGAAGGAGAGAGGAGCAGGAATCAGAAGAGGAAGGGAGAAAAAGGAAAAAGAAGAGATCATAGAGATGGCAGCAGGGAAGAGTGGGATAAAGAATCAAGAGATGACAAGGAGAAGGAGTAGGTGAAAGAATCTGACAGATAACAGGAGGAGAAAGCATCAGCAGCGTCTTGGCAAGTTGGCAAATGGCCACAACACAAAACTGCGCCTACTTCCGTCGCCTTATCATCAGCTGGGTAGGGTTACAAGCTTTTGCAATATTTGTTATCAGCTGCGGGGCCGGAATTCCGATAATTATACCAACCCCTTCCTGTTGATAGCACAAAATGGGTGCGTACATTTCAACTAAAAATCGTACCCCAATGTAAACTAACATAGCTTGGAAAAAAACACGTTATATGAAAATAATTTGAATACATGTATTCAAATGAAGTCTAACTCAAAGTAAAGCGTCGAACGTATTTATGAGCTTGAACATTTTACATACATTAAAATTAGAACACTGATTTGACTGAAAACAACACGGTAAACAATCCACAACATAAAGTGTCATCCCAACAACTAGTACTGATTATGTTGATTGTTTCTGAAGAACAGTGGACCTGCTAGTTGTAAGGATTAGAATGTGTTTTAGGTAGGATTTTACTTGATAACGAGAGGAGTTTTCATACATATCGAAACGTTGAGAACTTGAGTGGTTGCGTTTAAAACACAACAACCGAGAAAAGTTCCTATATTTTTATGTTGATAACACAAACTTTACGAAAATAGGCAATTAGCATTGATCGTCAAAGGTTCTGATGTGATTTTAATGGTTTTATCGTCCATTTAATTAGAGCAACAATCATTACCACAATACCTTTTTGTTTTGCGCTGTACAATTTACACTAGGTTATTTTCCTGAAAGTTTACTTTTGCCAAGCTTTAATTTAGCACGTGCACTGGTTACCTTTTGTGCGATATAAGACACTGACACTCAAATACTACTATGATCCATAATATTTCACCAATAAAACAGTTTGCCGTTATCAAAAAATATACAAATTCTAGCTCTGGTCTGTACCGCGATTTCTACAAAACAAAACACCTTCCATACTAAAACTTGTACTCGTGCCAACTTAATCTTAACTTTTATAAGAACGATTACAATTTAATTCTTGTAAACTATCTTTCCAAATTTACTCACCGCCAGCAAGAAGTTGAAGAAAAACAGAATGTAGCGAACCGTCCCCATTGCACAACCCATTTTGAAAGTGTTTATCTCACTATCAACAGTGTTTATCCCGCGAACTACAACAGGTGCACAGCAAACCTGTACAACGACGCGATCTACAAGGCACTGGCACACAGACTGACTGGCTATGAGATACTGATCGTAGAGGCAATGCTGTGACGTCAGTGGGCGGGGCAAACACGGCCGTGAAACAAAACCAGTGAATCACAAGTCCTTGAAAACTGGCAGAACTTTTAATTTGCAAATCACGGACTGTAGAGTAATATGTGTTGAGACGAAGGTCTGGTTTATACTGATTTAGAATTACTCATGTTCTTGAAATATCTATGGCCTATATCTCGCAACAACAGTGATAAGATTTGGTTCAATGATGACGTGACGTTATCACTAAAGGTATTTGAGTTTAAGTACTTTTTGTGACGTTATGAAAATGTATATCGAACTTTTCCCCGATCCAGACCGAGCAGGGAGGAAGGGGACTAAGAGAAAAGAAAGGGAGAATCAAAGGGAATCTAGAGATGGGGAAAGGGAATCAAGATAATCTCGAGCGAATCGGGAGAATCAGGAATCGAATCAGATCTGGAATCAAAACAACAGGGAAGGAGTATAGAAGAAAGGGAGGAAAGAAAGGAGAAAGGGAATCAAGAGATGGCAGCAGGGGAGGGGAGGAAGCAGGGAGAGGGGAGAAAGGAAAAGGGAGCAGGAATCAGAGAGAAGAGAGGAAAGGGAGAAAAGGAAAAGAAGGAATCATAGAGATGGCAGCAGGGAGGAAAGGGAGTAAGGAGAAGGAATCAGAGATGACAGCAAGGAGAAGGGAGTAAGGTGAAAGAATCTGACAGATAACAGGAGGGAGAAAGCAGCAGGAGCGACAGTCGATTTTAAGTGTGCAAATTTTGCACCGTGCATTTGCCCAAGCCAGACTTCACTGGCATTACGAGGGGGTACCCAAAAATAACGGGAATTTCATTATAAAAACCATATTTTATTATTTTTTACTAATTTACATGTATACCTTCACAAACTCTCCATTTAGCGTAATGCATTTGTTCATTCGGTGCTCCCATGGTTTTAAGCACCCCTCATACCTTAGTCTGAATGGCTGCACGCTCCATCCTCGTTTGCCTTTTCACTCCTTCATTTTCGTCATAACGGCGATCTTTTATGTAATTTTTCATTATGGAAAACATAAAAAAGTCGCGTGGGACAAGATTTGGCGAGTATGGGTCGTGGGGAAGGGTGGTCATGCTGATATTGGCCAAAAAATGCACTGAGTTAGCTACAAGGCAGGCAAATTGTCACACTACATATAAAATAAAAGCTATATTTATTTTAAAATAGAACTTGATTACAAAATTAATACAGTTGGTATACAATTAGTATACTTTATAACCAATTTTCAATCCTGTTGTTCTTTCATTCTGAAACAAAGGAAACACTGAGATCAAACTATGGGTTAACAAAAAAGTTGAAAGTTGGATAATTTAAAGAAGTTCTTTGAACTGTCTAATATAAACAATCTGATTTCAACTTTTTAGTTGGATTCTTTAATATACACTTGAAAGGTTGAGGTTGCTTGAATTAAATTTTTAAAGTTGATACTTCTACCTTTCAATTTCTAAGTCTTTAAAATTTAACGTTTGATTCCAACCTTGAATATTACGAAAAGATCTCAATATTTTTCATTTAGGATGCAGAGAAACCTCAGAATTATATTTATTTTTAAGAAGAAGTATTGCCGAGTCATGAAAACGTGAAGGACTTCATGACGTTACAATTCTCCTACGAATTTGTAAATAAAGATGTTATTGTATTGTAAGAAGCTTGCATCGCTACGAGTTAACGGCCCCAACGAACTGCCGCTCTTACACTTTTCCCACAATCTTAGTGGGGGGAGTAAATAATTTCATACCTTCACGCGGTTCACCCCTAGGGCCAAACGGTTGTTGGTACAAAAAGTTCCATGATTTTTTATATAGCATGAGAATGTAGCGACATACAAGGGGGTACCCAAAAGTATCGGGAATCGGTTGATGGTGAGGTGGGGAGTGCATAGCTCACATTTTGGCCGATAGGGGATGAAAGCGCAACTCTTCCTGAGTTCAGTGCACTCAGTGTGGCCAGTCTGAGAGGCTGTGAAGAGGGGCTGTTAGCGTTTTTCTAAAAGTAGTTTTTGTTATGCCTCGTTGAAATAACCATTGACATAACCAAACCCATGTAACGTCCTTCGTAACGACATATGTTTCAAGAATCTTCCATGATTATTTGCCAAATAAAGAAGATCTTCAGAATCCTGAATTCAGTGTAGCTTTTGGTCTTGAATCAGCAGTTTTAGAAGAGAAACTTTGTCACAACTCGAGCCATTTGAAATTTAACATAAACCAAATAGAATATTACATTCTTCTGCCATTTACAAATTGTTAGCTGACAGTCTGATCACAAGATTATTCACTGTAGCAACATGATCATCATTGGTTGAAGTCAAAGGGTATCCGGAACGAGAATCTTCTGTTAATGTTTGACCATCTTTAAACCTCTTGTACTACTCATGACAACGTGATTGGTTTAAAAAGAATTCACCCAAATGAGTGTGTGTAAATCTCTCCAATCACGTTAGCCAGACCAGGTAGAATGCCTCTGAAGGCATCTATGACTATGACTGATTGTAACTGATTACATGTGTAGCATAAAAAAGCTACAAAGGGAAATTATACAATTTACAAAGGGGAAAATCAATATGTAAAACGTGTTAGTTTTAGCTATGGAATTGTTTTCTTTTTGAACACTTATTATGGTCTTTGCCGTATGAATGGGGAAGTAGGTTCTTCTTTAACATGTTGGCGAACTACATGTGCAATTAATACCATTAAGAAATTTTAATATTTGCCTACTTAATTGGCAGGATATTTCAAGAAATTAACCTAAAACATTCCATCAGTTTTGATAGTTTGGACTCTTGTCAGTTATTTTAGTAATTAGTTCCACACCTAACAGCTAAATCTGTTATAAATACAAAATCAGGAGAAGCAGAATAGAAATTTGCTTGGAAAACATTTTTCAATAAGTATTTTTATTTTACTCTACTTGCTAAAATCAAGATAGTTCCACTATGCTGAAGTTCCTTTTACCCTTGCCTCCCACACATTGCTGATGAGAAGAAACACGTACAGTTTCTGGTATGAACTCTATCAATTCTTTCCGTTATTTAAACTTTATAACGCAACAAATTTCTCATAAAAATGAATAAACTATTCAATTGGTTGTGTCAAAACTTTAACTGTATATGTTTAAAAACAGGTTTGTACATTTCAAATAATCCAGTAGTTTAATAGGCTATATGAAGAAATTCTAAAAGAACATCATTGGCGATTGTTTACAATTGCTTTGTCAATGGTAGCTGTGTTTGTACTGAGATGGGTTTTATATTTATTATTCTAAATAGTTGATGCACGTCATGTGTTAAAACCCAGAAATTAGTAAAAAGTCAGTTACTTACTTTAGAAGTCGTCTCCGGAAAAACTACTGGCGTTAGAATCCGGCGCTTGTTCAGAAGCGGTTGTCGATTGCCTATTCTTGTTATATAAATGCCCATACTGTTTTATTGCATTATCTAGAAACTTTCTTGCGGCTACAGTTCCCTACATTAATTACTTGCTGGTTACAACAAAACTTACTATTTTGCTAATTTAAAGTCATAAAACTTCCACACTCCTTTGCACTTTTTAGATTTTTGCAAAAGGCTGTATTTGTACAAAGATTTGTGCAGTGCCTTTATTTTAGTGGAAATTACTACTTTTTGAAATACGACTCCTGTCATTAGTTGTGGATTTTCCGTTAGATAGCGTGCGGATGTCCTTTTTGAAAAACGACTCTTGTCATTAGTTGTGAGTTTTTCCGCTAAATAGCACGAGGACGTACTTTTTGAAATATTATGACACTTTTCCTTATTAACTGAATTAAACCATAGTTCCGGATTTTTCCGCTAGGTGGCATGAAGATCCACTTTTTGAGGCATGTTATTATTTGGCAATTTTTAACATGTATCCCAGGGACATTGAGAGTTATTAAAGGCAACTATACTAAATAATGAATAATGTGTGTGTCGTTGTTTTTAGAAGATAACTAAACGTATGTTTTTGTAAAAACATTAAATAAATATTTAATAAAAATATTCTAAACTAATATCAAATAATAAGTACCGAATTATTGTCAAATAATTAATCTAACGTAAGAAACTATGGACTATACAAATAATTTGGATTATTATAATAGACACAGTAGCGAGAAGGGAGCGTATTGTCAAGCCAATGGTCAAAATAATTGGCGACAGTAGGATAATAACAGGAGAGTTGTGAAAACTGTCTAATGTTTGCAGAATATAAAAATAGTATTTCATATAGTCTGTTTAAAAAATGTTTTGTTGTTTTGGAATTATTTACTAAGCTGTTTTTAGATATCAAAAAGATTCCATATGTTTCGTCTTCTTGTTCAGGCTTCTGCTAATGCCATAAACATAGATCACAGAAGAAATACACAGACATACTAATATTGTTTATTTCAAATACTGTATAGGGCCTATTTTATAATTCCTTGAATAAAATGTACCAAATTAAATACGCCAAACAATGTTTATGATTTTATCAGAAAAGTCAAATTCTCTAGTATAACGTACCTTTGACTCTTTACTATTGAAATGTCTTTAGTAGCAGATTATGGAAATTCTTCAGATTCTGATTCTTCTCAAGAATATTCAAGCGGAACAGATAACAAGGGGGATGATAGGTGAGTAAAACATTACTTTTCTATACAATTGTGAAGCTTACTGGACATACTTCAAATCTGAATACAATGCCTAGTATACAGGAGTTTAAGGCTCAGCTTCTATGATGTTAAGGATCAGCCAACTCAATTAATAACATAGGTATGACTTTTAGTTCAAACTCTTGCTGTCAGGGAAGCACTTGCGGCAGATTTGTTGTTGTACCTCTGGTAAGACGTACGCTTATGGCTGGCTTTTTGTTCAATGGGTTAAGATACTACTGTAGTTTGTTTGAATCAAGTTAATACTAGGTTGCACAGGGTTAGGCAGTGTTCCTACTAAGGACAAAACTTGATCCATTATATTCTGCTGAAAAATCCTGTTTTATTCCACTATTGCTTAACAGAAATACCTCCTTGTATTTAGAGTGGGGAGGCACACTCAACGCAACTGGTGTTTGTCAATCTCTAACCAGTCAAATACAACCGTGGGCCCGCGGTTGCAGTCTTTACAAAGACACAAGTGATTTTGCCGGCTTTATTTATTTATTTATTATGCCATATATGCCTTTTTACAAGATTTATTACAAAATAATAATAAAACGTTGAGCTGAAAAGAAGAACATGGTACATTACAGACAGAAAAAGCTGTGTAGAGTGGTCCGTTTCTCCCAATCCACCCCCAACTCGGATGGTACTATATTTTTTTGTACTTCTTTTAAGTTTTGTGGTTTATTGTACGGGGTGGTTATGGGTAACACTACTGGGAACTAATTAGATTTAAAGAAATGACTTAGTGAACCGATGGTTACGATACAATTGAATGAAAACGATGAAATAACAATTAGAATGTGGACTATGATTAACGGATAATAAATATATATATATTCATCGTCGTACATTGTCTGCAACTGATTTACAACATGCCCTTAGCTAGTTTATGGTGTGCGGACAGACGTTTTGTTCAGTCGCAACTGGATCCAAACTGTAGTCACAAAAAAATCGCTCGTGTGTGCGCACACACACACACACTTGGAATGACTTAACTTCAGTTTAGGAGGGGCACGGGGCGCTTTTATGTCATGTCTGACTATGGTGCTTTAAAGTTTTGTTTTCTTGAGTAGTTGAATGTAAACCAGGTGACTGAACATCAAAACTGTTACAAATCTAAGGGCTCTCTCAATTGCATTTGTTAGCATCTTGCTGACTGCTTAGATGCCGTAGTTACACTTGTGTACTTCCACTATAATCAACATTTATTTTTAACTTTATAGGTCGTCTGCTGCAAGTTCTGAGATAGAAAAACTACCTCTTCCAAGTTTTGGAAAAGAGAGCATGGTAGCCAACTCAGTTTTCAAAAATCCTTTTGCGGAAGAGGAAAATGCCAAAAGTGCCATTTTGGAGAAGCACGTGAAAATGATACCAGTAAAAGAAGACATCAAGGAGATGAACGGAAAGCAAATCTGTTGGATGTACCGCAAGGGCAGATGCCGCTTTGGTCACAATTGCAAATTGGCCCACGATTCCGATCTGTACAGCGAATCTTCTGCAGAAGTAACGTCAGAACCAGATGCAGTAAGTGTTAACGAAACAGTTTCTGGATTCAAAACTGATAAACCCGACATATCGAGTGAAGGTGATGTCTCTCTCAAAAAGAAGAAAAGGCCAGGACTCTCGCAAGGGCTAGTGCCCGGTAAGAAAGTGATGAACATGTATAAAAAACAAAAGCTCAATAATAAAAAAGTATGATTTGACTGATCTAGTTTTAGTATAGGCTGTTAAATATAAAGTCCTAGCTTACTATTAGGTAATTGTTATTGTTAATGAAGTTTATAACAAATTTATAACTACTTCAATGTACAAGAAGCAATGTACCGTAATACTGTTAGGCCTATGCACTAGTCAAATCTTCAAGTACAACAAAAACCAGGAATGTTAATTGGTTGACGAAAGTATATAGCAATCATAACGAGAAATTATGTTAGTAACCAAAAATGTGTTGAGTAGGCCATGTATATTCTATTTCTATTCTAGAAACATAGCTTTTGGACGTAAAGAAGTTGCAACATAAAAATTAAAGTTATTAGAACGTAGCGCTTGAACCATAATAATTGGTCTTAATACAAGTCTTTCTCTTCTTGATACTTTTTTGAAAAGCAATAGTAGAATAAGTAGTGAGGCTTCAAAAAGCACAGTATAGTTGTCTCTTTTTGAATTAGATTTATCATAAGATATGTCAATTAGCCTAATCCAAAGAAAATGAATCAACATTGGTGTGTAGTAGGTTGCTTGCTGAAAGGGACTTCTTATGCCTAGTTTTAAAGTTATAAAAATGGAGTAACCCTAAATATTCGAAGAGTTGTAGAATGTCTTTTGTTAAAGAAATTGTCTGCACCCAAGTAGAGCGTGTTTCACCTACCAAGCCAAACTGCAAAATTGAAATTTTTTATAAAGTAATTTGAAGAAAGAGTAATTTGTATAAAAATCATGCTTTTAACATGAGTAGAAAATCTCTTCTGGTTCCAAAAATTATCATGTTTGTTAGTTTCAAAATTATTTTCAAAGGTTAAACCGTAAACGTTTGTATACCTTTGACAGTTAGGCCATTCAGTTCAAAAAGTGCCCACTAAATATTTAGTCAAGATGTTACTTGCGCAGGGTCGGGTTTTCCTTGTGCAGACAAATTTAGGCTATACCTGAAGGGTTCACTGAGGCAGATTCATAATGTGAAATTCATGCACCAATCATAGTAAAAATGCTACTTGCCGTTGGATTGCAGGCTGCATTAGTTTTGCTTTACTAAAAATAATGTTCATAGCTTACTTGTAGGCATTTTTATAAAATTCAATTATGCAAAATAGAAAACAACTTTCAAAGTGAACAGCACTAAAAAAACTTTAAAAACCGAATCCATAACAAATTTAGTTCTTTTCTAAAGTACGAATAGCGGTGGTATGTATTGTCTCCCGTATGGTGGGGAGATTGTTGTCTTTATTACTTTCAAGGAAGAATTTGTACCATTTCAACTGCATGTTTGAATGTTCTGTTTTTATAGATTTGAGTAAATGACACAGTTGTACAGTCCAAATAGGTTTTGAGTTTTGACCAAGGCAAAGATGGAACAAAGCATACTTTTATTGGAATGTACTTTGTAAAGCCGATATTATCAAGTGTTAAAAATCGCCGGCTGTCCCGATTTCGGTCGGAAATTGGTAAAATTTGAAGATATAAATTATATTGCCAAAAAACAGTTACCGGAAATTAGGCTACCGACACCATATTGATTTTAGATAGACTTCTCAAATTGGGATTTTTAATATTTTATTATACTAACTTTACAGAGTACATTCCAATAAAAATAATCTTTTTTGCAATTTTATTTCTGTCACGTAACATGTCAGTACCTTCACGTAACCTATGTTCATGTAAGATTACTGTACTACAAGAAAGACTAAAATACTACCCCTTTTGGATTTTTAACCAACCAACGTTTTTAAGGGTCCGTCTCAGCTGCGCAGCAAGGATCAACACTAGGGTCTGCATTAATCAAAAATACACCAACACTGTAAAATTTTAAGAAGTTCCATTTATTTTAAAGTTAAGAAACATACCTTTTTTGAGTGTAGAGTGGTTATTCAAAACTATGTGTTGGAAGTGTACAAAATGGAGTTAAAAAATAGCAAAACATGGATGATTTCAAAGTTTTGGTGAAAATATTAAGCCACTTATGAAGAAATCTGGCTTTATAATTGTGTCAGAAACCTCTAATTTCCAAATATATCATGTTTAATAACGTAAAAGTTGAAGAATATAATTTTAAACAGTAGGCCAATATAAAAATTTTATTTATATTTTTATTCATCAAGTGCCAATACCTCCAGAAGAAGATCAATACATACATATTATTTTGAAATGTGGAAAATGTTCCCAGGTTGACCATTTGGTTTGACAGTTAGGCCGTGTGAGTTGAAGGCCTGTTGTTGAGCCAGCCGGGGGTCGTGTGTTCTTTTTGCGAATGAAGTTAGGTTTTCTCTGCGATGACCACTGAGGCGGACCCTCAAGAATACTATTTAAGGCTGTTCAGCATGATCTTTCGTTAGTACGACAATTTTCGACTCAACGATCGTAATTGATTCTAAATCTTCCGTCTTCCTTTTTTGGCATATCCGAGTCATACGCTCCTAACCAAGTGCCACGTGAGAAACTAATGTAGAATGTTTTGTAAGTTTTATAGATCATTTAGAGCATGAAACTAGTAATTATTCTTAAATGAGACTAATTAATTTTATGTTTTAACATTATAATATTGCTTAGTTATTGTATGTAAGTTAATATTATTTCATCATATGAGAGTTGTTATGATACATTTATAAAAGCACAGTGCTTTGTGAATTGCACAAAAATAAACATTTATAAAACCCAAGGGATTTTTGTTCACCTTTAATACTTGTGATTTAGTAAACTAATTACTGTACATTAGTCATATCTATAATTGTTTAGGAATATGGGTTAAAGACTACGGTTTATATAGTCAAAAACAATTTAAAGTTTTTACTATGCAAGTTAAATTATAGCTGACACAACTGCAAAACACTCGTGATATTACGCCACTAAAATACTTCCAGCTAATTTTAACTACCTTTTGGTATGCCAAGTAATTTTGAAAATATTGACATTAGGTGGGCTCTAGAGGGAATATTTTACGTAGTCAAATATAGAAAACTTTTGTATTTTGGTTCCATTTCCCAAGCAATCTAATCTAACAACCACAATTTCAAACAATCTAATCTTGCTTCCATTTTATATAAACATTATATAAAACGTTTAATGTTCTTCCAACAAACTATTCATTTATTATATTTTAAGTATAACTTTTTCCACATTCAATAAGGAGTCAAACAAATAAATCAAGCGAATTAAACTAAAATTTTATTACAAACAAAACAGGGTGAATTATCATTTCAAATTTGAATGCTTCATGAACCTCTATAATATGCTCTACAGTAACTGTAGTTCTATCCATCCTTAATCTGCCCCGCTGACAAACTTTGAGAGGAAGTCCTCCGGCTTGGGTTCCCAGGTGTCCTTGAAATATGCCATGATGTGGCACTCCTGTTTCCATCTCTTGGCGACTTCCTTCAGTTCCATCTGGCCCTGGAGATATAGAAAGTTTACTATTAAATAGTTACTATAAGCAAAGATTATGATATGGTAAGTAGATTGTGCATAGATGCCAAAGGATAAGGCAGCAAAATCAACATAGTTTGACACAGAACAGTGTCTTTCTCCCCCCTCGGCTCAATATTCTTGAGTTTGTTCGATGTCAATGACATGTAAGGACTTTTGGGTGTCATTGACGTGGATTCGCGGAGGACCAGGACAAGGCTGAAACGTTATTGTTGTGAATCCGCACTTTCACGTTCTTTATTTAGTAACTGCTGTGTTAGTACATTATTTTGCCGCTAGATAGTTCTGATAGTTACGTGGCCTGGATACCTACTGCTCTACCTCAAAAACAGTAATAATGGCGGCCGCCTTGGCTTCTCATTGGCTAAAAGCAGCCTATCGTGCGCTGGCGCCGCCCCCTCCCAGCGGCCTTGCCGTGAGTTCCCGTCACTGCCCCTCTCATCAGATCGGTACGCTGCTGTTCGTCGACTTATACGCACATTTTCCGTTTCGCTCTTTATTATAGTGTTAGTAGTTATTTAGTAATAAATAACTGTTGTATCTAACAATGATATAGTAAAACTTGATTTGGAAACACATAACTAATAACTCATACTAAAATACTGTTACTGAATATTAGTCTCCAGCGCTGCTGAGGGCGATTGAAAATACGCTACTCCGCGTTGGCCTCCTATAGGCGTACTATCTTGCAAACCAAACATGTAAGGGCTAATAAAAACTTTCTTGTGACAGTAATTATGTAAACAAATTACTTACTAATATAACATTCACTTTTATTGGCCAAAAGACACTTATTACTTAGCCTAAAAAATGATATTTCATGCTTGGCCTATATTTGCAGGTAAACCAAAAACTGGTATATGGTATTATATATACAGTACGATCTCACTAATCCGGCCCTATATCGGGATCGAAAGCGGCGGATTAGCGGAAATGCCGGAAATTAGTGGAGGTTCACTAAAAAAGACTCAATATGTCAGGAATAATCTGTCTTACATCAAAGGACGATTCACTACTCTTAAGAATGATTCAATTTCATTATTATTCTTCCTTATGTCTGTGAGTTTTTGATTTGACAATGTTAACTTATCACTACTTTTTAATATTTTTAAAATCACTTTTAACAACACTTATTATTAATGTCAAAGTAACATATGTTTACGTTTTTGCGATATCTCACGACCTGTACTGAACGGAAGCACCGATTAGCAATAAACAACGCACACTTTGGTCACACGCTTTACAGACAAGTAGAGACTTGAAAACAAGTGGCTAAATGACGTGGTCAGAGCGCCGGATTACTGGACGTGTCGGAGTGGCGAACGGCCGGATTGTAGAGACTGTACTGTACATAGTAAACCTGGTATGTTTTATATAGGGCCTATATTGAGATAGTGGGATATGGTAAATGTTACAATATGTTTTTTTACTAAATTATATAACTAAAGGAACTGCTTAAAATCAAATACAAGAAATAAATTTTCAAATTTAAAAAATGTTAAATATGCTGTAAAAAAATTATAACATTTTTATTTTATCCTAAAACGTTTTATTTGTTATAAGAAGAGGTAAAAAATGTGACTTGACATATTGGGGCGATAAAGAAAAATAATCTAATATGACTTTAAAGAAGAATAAGAACAATTTTTCCATAACGCCCAAAGGGTTAAACCTGACCAAATCGTGAGATTTTTGAAAACAAACGAACCAAGATTCCGGGGTAGGCCTAGTTAGTATTACAAAGTATGTCAACCAGTTGAGTCACTGTCAACAAAAGCTGAGATCAAATTAGTGACAGGTTAAAATAACGTTTCTCTGCATAGACAGTAACAAACTCTAGATTTTCCTTATCAACAGCAAAAATTCTCGTCTCGATATTATGAGCAAGAATAACTAACTTACTGACACTCCCACAGGAGCCACGGCAAGTTTCATTTGCGAAAAATAGAAGGCCTTAAGCACTTTCCTGCCACTCATGTTCTGTCACGCAAGCAGCTATTAAGTCGGTTAATTACCTTCACAACGAGCATATCGATGACTCGAAGATCTTGGACCCCCTTATGCTTCATGAACTCTTCTCTTAATTTTTCTTGAAGTTGCGCAGCGGATTTTGGTAAATGAAAGTCAGCCTCTGTTAAAACAAGAATATTTCCAAATGAAATAGAATTGAGGAACATACCTATTGATAAATTTGTCTCAGATATCAACTTAGGACATGGACTTAGGCTAGGTTAGCCTTTGAGTAGTCTACCAAATGCCGTAACAGGACAGTTGTCGTGCATTAACTGGCTTTCGTGTCATATTTTAATTGGACAAGCACTTGGTTAGAAACAAAATTTATACATATGAATCCATCAAGCAATCCTTATTGGAGATATCTTCTACCGGTTTCAGTAATAATGTACCATCATCAGGAGTATTTGCTTGACAAGATATTATATATAAATTTATTCAATCTCCAATCCTTGGGCTAAAATGAATAGCTGTAAAAATTGGTTATAAAGCAAGTGTTTAACAAATATGTGGTTGATGTTAAATTTAGAGTAGTAATTTCAGGGTCAGTTCAGTAAGCTT
Source organism: Matsumurasca onukii (assembly GCA_018831715.1). Classification (NCBI taxonomy): domain Eukaryota; kingdom Metazoa; phylum Arthropoda; class Insecta; order Hemiptera; family Cicadellidae; genus Matsumurasca; species Matsumurasca onukii. Next base: position 4,303,665 of record CM032059.1, on the reverse strand, counting down.
ATAATCCAATTCCCATCCAGAGTGTTCACTGTGTTGAAAGGGACATTTGTTTACATGAAAATGCAATAGGTATCCTACATAGTTAGTGTTAAGCAAGATGGAGCAAAGGTTAGGAAATACTTTCTACTAATAAACCAAGTCCAAATCATTACAGTATAAACTTTAATTTGCTGGTGTTCAAAACACCAGTTGAGTTCCCGACTTGGGGTAGTAAATATATGTCAGTAAATAAAAATATGTCACCCAAAAATAATAATTTAACTGGAACAGTCTAGAGATGTCCCAACTGTTCAGACTTACCAATAATTGGCATTTGACGATACCAAGCTCTATACAAATTCCTGACTCTTTTCTGCGCCTCCGCATGGTCTAAGGACAATAAGGGCTTTACTTGCCTAACAAAAGTTTTAGTTGCTTGTTTGGAGGCCATTGTAATAAATTTTTCAATATAAGAAACACTTAAATATGTTCAACCTTTGAAAAATTGCATTGTCTTTTATCTTGGTTTAGCAGACAGAAGTCACTAAAGTCAGACGAAAAACATTGTAGAATTTTTGATTTGTTGAAATTGTGACCAGCTGAAAGAACAAGATAACTGAGTTTCTAGATGTATAAAACTTATCTATAGGATGCAAATTTAGTACTATATAGATTGTATACGGTCATATAAATTCTGTAAATAATCCATCTATGTACGTTACTACACAAAAAGGGTTGTTTAAAGCCCCCCACACACGGTCTAGCATGCACGGCGTGCGGCTAGATAGCTAGCCCGATCCTAGCAGCCAGTCTAGCATGCTTTGACCGTGTGAGTTCCCCACTCAGCAAGCACGGCGTGCATGCTGGGCTAGACGCTGGGCACGACAGCACCGTCCAGCCTAGCAACGTGCCCAGCATGTTGGATCGTGTGTGGTTAACCATCGTGCCGCTCGCCGTGCCTCCACCAGTGTTCACTCTCCTTGCTCGGAAGTAATACTTGGTATTAATAATAATTTAATAATTTATTGTCAATACCGCATGTACAATGTAAAGTTGTTTGTTTGATATTAAAATTAATCATACATATAAATATAAAATAAAACCTATTACCACTGGAAAGACGTGCCAGGCTCGACAGTGTGTGGACGAAACCTTAGCATGCTGGGCGTACCACCCCACGCAGCTAGACTAGGTGGTGGTGGCTGGCTAGGCACTTTGCACGACCGTGTGTGCCTTAAGACAAAATGAATAAATAAATAAATCATTTATTGCGGAAACATTTACATGTTATGCAATCGTCAACTATTATTTTGAATATCTAAAATTTTCCATACATACTGACATCGAAGTCCCATTCAAACATACATTTTGTTCATTCACGCTCTCTTTCAATCAATTGTCCACTCTAGCTCTTTTATCAGTTAGTGTTTTCCACGTTTTCCCAGCTATGTGCTATAAACTCGTCTGTGTTGTAAAATGCTTCTGCGACCAAAACTGTTTTTAGACGAGTATTGAACGCCTTAGGCGTTGGAGCACTGATGGAATTTGGTAGCCGGTTGACAAGTTGAACTCCTGCCTGAGAAGGCAAACGTTCATGAACTGCCGTTCTGTGCCTTACAGTTCGGTAGTTTTCCCTGCCTCTAGTTTCATAGAGTGAATATCACTTCCTCTTATGGGGTCGCATTTTGATCTAAATAAAGACAGGTGTCAAGAATATAGAGGCAAGGTAATGTCAACATTTTTAAACTTTTGAATGATGGCCTGCGACTCTCTTGCTTGAAGTTTCGCGATCGTCCGGACTGCTTTTTTTTGCAAAACAAAATCCTTGAGAAATTTGCATTTGAGCAACCACCCCACAATGTTATTCCGTAGGAAAGATGTGGTTAGATTACTCCGTACTACGCCGTCATCAGTACCTGAATTGGGCAGTACTCGGACAGTTGCCTCAGAACATAAATGCCTGATGCTAACTTCCCACAAACAATACAGATAATATTTGACAACAGAAGGCACTATTGTTGATAACGTTATGCTATATCGGTGAAACTGTTATAATTTATACATTGTAATTTGTATAACTTTGTTTTATTGGAATGCAGATTTATTTTCTGTAATAGAAGCCTCTACAATAATTGAAAGATGTTGCCAACAATGTTTTGCATTCACCACCTGACACCCAACAACTTTAAATATACTGTACGACTATTATCAGTACATTGATTTTAAACATTGCTATACAAAGTCAATGATGATGTCTTCTGTCCAAGATTTTATTATTCCCTGCCACTATTGGCAAGTGAGAACCGAGCTTTTATCACTATATTACCTTGCAGCCTCACATATATGATGTAATATATGTAATAAAATAATATTTTGTGTGTAGGAAATAGCAAAGCTAATATGATTATAATATTCAAACCCTCTTGCATGGTTTAATCTAATTTCTTGTTCACGCCATTTTTCGTCAGTGGAATTACATTTACGATAGCTTATAATTTCGTCGTATTCATTTTATAATTACAGTTTTTAAGAATAAATAAGTAGTTTATATAGTACAACAGTTGGAGTATCGCCCAGAATCGATTTGTGGCTTGGCAGCTTGGTTTGTCGTTCAGCTGACTTTCACGTTCGCAACAACCTGTCATATTTTTTTCATAATCTAAACAAAGGTCGATGGAAGGGAAATTGTTTACTGTTTAGTGTTTAGTAAGGCCAACCCCGTGAACGTATGTGTTTACTGTGTTATATGTTTGTGTAGTGGATGTTCAACTTAAATTATTGTTACAATTAAATGTTTCGTGTATAATTGTTCGGCTTCGTAATTAGAAAATTGACTATCAAATTTCCCATGTTGTATATTCTGCAGTAGTTGTTAACTCTTTGTGATAGTGAAGTGTATTGTTGTGTTTATTTTGTGGTCAGCTTTGTTTTGGGCGTGGACATACGGTTTACTGTTAAGTGTTTTGCTTCTTGCTTGTAATTCAGTGTAGCTTTTCTATACCAATAATGGGAGACAAGTGTGGTGATTATTTAGACACCTATAGAAATTTTTTTGAGCGATTTGCCCTTACGGTTGATCCGAGTGATCAACTACCAGTGAAGGTTGCAGGTTATAATGTGACTGAATCAGAAATTGTTGGAGCAGTCGGAGACTGGGTTCTTCAATATTTGGAGCAAAGGTGAGTAGATAAATAGGTTTTGAAATGGAAATAATCTCGACCTAGGACCTTGTTATCAGCTAGCTAAAGCTAAATCTAGTGATTACCAATATTTGAAAAGCTTAGGTCCAGTTTAGCCTAGGCAGAGTAAGTTCGTTTTGTAAATTCTGTAAAGGCCTTTAGAAGGAGGTCAAGAGCTATACAAGTAAAGTTATTAAAATGCAGTACTTAAGTGTAACTGTGTACACAAAGGGTTAACGTGCTATCCACGGAGAACTCACACTTTCCACCATATAATGCACTTGCTTTTCCAGGCGGGGTTTGTCTGAACTTCAGGCTAACCTGGTCGGGTGTAGTTTGTCCAACTTGTTGTGAGTTGAATGATGTTCGCCCTGCTTCAGTTATATTTAGGAGGTGACTGCAGTTTTTCAGGATTTGAGTTTTCATTAATCTCCCCATTTATAGGTTTGTCACCACCCAGAGTGTGCAATTTTACATAGGTAAAAATCTAGAAGAGTAACTTATGGATTTTTAGCACTTTTCTAAGCTCAAACCTTCCAAAAAGGCCAAATAACGATGTTTTAACTTCGGGAAAGTTGCCAAAACCATAATAACAATGTTTTTACAAAAAGAAATCAACAAACTTAACTTTTGCTAATCTAACTTCACGATAACACCTTATTCAGCCTCTAGGTTAATTTGAAGTGGGTGACAGACTGACAGATACTGTCGTCTGCTATAGACTGCCGCGTGCACTGCGTCCGCGCGTCTCCCGCTCGTCAGTATAATAGTCCCAACTTTAAAGCCACTTTTAAATATGTTCAACATAAAAAATAAACTAACCTAACTTAACCTAACCTAACTTCACGATAATAACTTATTCACCTTTAAGTTAAATTTGAATTGGGTGAAAAGTCACTGACAGATGAGTGACAGTTGCCTCGCGGTGCTCCCCGCGTGTATAATAGTCCCAACTTTAAAGCCACTTTAAACCACTTATAAATAAGTTCCGCACCCCAAAACAAATTTTTGTATATTAAGGAGCCTCCTCCACATCGTGTTAAATCAGTTTCAGCTCATAATATCATAAGTCACTCTTCTAGACTAATACCTTTACATAAATTTTATTTAAATATCTATTTTCCCAGTCAGAGGACTCCATGACAATTACCTTTGTTGAGGGCCTGTAGAAACACGCGGTTTAGACTACAACCTGCACCGTAGGATCTACAGGCCCTCAACCAAGGTAACTGTAAATTTTATTTACAAAAAGAGAAAGTCCATTCTTGGGAACTTTTGAGAAAATCGAACCTCAGGACTAGGGTCCCCTACTCCGTTTTCTTGGCGGGCATGACAATGTATCAAATATTACAATTGTGAACCAGTAAGGTCTGCCTGGGTTCAACTCTCAGCGCTGCAGAAATATCTTTTTCACAATGTCCACTTCCCGCTGGTTTAGCCTTTGAACTTTGTTCCTTTTATATAATCTTGCAGTTAAGGATTCTCCGCAAAGCATCCTGGATATGTTCTAGTTTACGTTTGTTTTGCAGACAATGTCCGGCCTCGCTGAGTGCTCACCTCGCGCGCAAGGTCGTGGAGGAAGTCCGAGTCCTCGCCAAAGTCGACCCTCACGTCTGCGGCTACAGGAGTGAATGTGAAGGTAAGACTAGACACGAAGTTGTAGTTTTGTGAATCATAGACGTCGAGGGTTGTTCAAAATATCTGCTTGCGAAAGAACTGCCCTTCTATACACTGGCAGCTGATTGCAGGAATTTCATACATTCCTCAGAATAAGAATAAGAAAATCTTTATTTCCTTCAACATTGTACATGTATGATTACATTTTTACATAGAAAACTTAACTTAAACCTATTTTACGCAGTGAACACAATTTTGACTAAACTATTGAAGGTAAATAAAATAGGGCCTCTAAGGCAAAGCCTGATTTGAGGTTCCGTTTGTCAGTTAGGGTCTTATTTATTTAGAGTCGCTGCTGGTAACTCCAGATTCTTCGAATCATGGATTTATTCCCACTCTGCGTGTGCTTCTAGCTAGCGGTTAGCCTATCTGCAGTTAGGCCTGCCAGAAGTGATCAGTTGGCTGACTCAGAAGTTAAATATTGAGCAGTTGTTGGCTAGATTCTCACCATCTGGTACAATGCACTGTCTTGAGCGTTCAGTTCATTACGAGAGCAGGGGCTGTAATGGCCCACTTTTCTTCTTAAGGCTTGACTAAATGATTCTATGAATACTGTAAATATTTGCTGTAGAACCTTTAAAAACTAAACCAAGCCGACATGTAGCTAAGCACTAAAATACCACCTCCATGAGTAAAGCGAATTTTTTTGCCATTTGTTTCTCTAATTTGCTAATTGTAACTCTATTTTACTACACTCACAGCCTAGCTTTGGCCTTCAGCCTCAACCTCTTCTGTATTATATCACAAAAATTACAAGGCTGTTTTTTCCCCTATGCTTGCAGTTAAATTTCATTAAAATCTGCTAATTTAAACTACTTTAGTGAAAACCCTCCCCTTAAGCGGACTTTCGGCAGTCCAATTTTGTTGCTGGCTAATGAACTTGACTAAGATTTTTAGGCTTACAATAGTAACATTTTTACTAAACTTTATGAGGATAGACGATAAAATACTACCTGTAGAGGTGATCTACATATATACATATGTATGTATATAAAGTTGTGAAAAAATGCTCAAAACAAGTTCTAGGGGTCAGGATTGATGCTAATTTCATAGTCTCGAGCCTGAGTCTTACCATGCGGACGCCATGAATATCTTTCAATTTTGAAAAGGAACGTCCTTGTCCAAAGTTTCAGTCTACATACAAAAATCAAAACAAGTTAAAAAAACTGCAGTTTTTATTTTGATTTTGTATTCAAGCCACCAAAAACAAATTCAAGTATGTAGCTCAAAAACAATGCAGTGAAAATTGTTAACAACACATCGTAACATGCAGCCGTAACCGGTAGTGACAGAGTAGTCCGTCCGACGTTACATGATCGGTATCAGATTACACACGACAATGTTTGTGTGATGAAAGATCAGTACAGATCACATGATTCGCTGTCGTCTGCTCAGTAGACTGTGACCTCAATCAATCTGATACACAGGTCAAAATGAGTCGGTTGCAATGTTGTACAAGTCACAATGTAGAATTTCCTCGGTGAAAAATGAAGATGCGATAAATATTTTAAAATCAAATTTAGGTGTGGGAAGAAAAATTACATGAAAGTAATGTTGGGATTGAATATTATTAGTTTAAATTGCCTGTTACCAGATTTTGATAGGAAATTGTTTTATTCAATTCTATCTCACATGGAATAAACACCGTGGAACAAAACGATTTGGAGTTTTAAGCTTCCCAACACCTCCTGAGTTAAATGGAACAACTTTATATGTATCTAGAAATAGCATTTTTTGTCTGATTTTCACAAATTAGGTATGTTTCTTTTGTAAATCTTTAGGTCATGTTCTTTAAACAGCAAAATCGGTCTACCGAATGACCTCTTGTGGAAGGAGGGGTTTCCCCAAAAATGCGTTTGTGTTCTAAAAACGGTTTTATGGTAAATTTTGATCAAACTTGGTATCAAAAAGTTAGTTAAAAGAATGCCCAGATTTAATATGAATATAATAAAGAATATCTATAAATTGTGTGCATTTTAGTATTTTTAAACAGAACTTAAATTAATACAATACATCTACGAGTATATTTATAAATTTGTAGGAGGGTTGTAATGACAACAAAGAGACAAGAATTTTACAGTAAAGGCTTGTTGTTTACACACATAAAAAAGGTTTGTTTGTTTAACGAGGCAAAGGTAGGACTACAAGGTCCTTTCTACCACTCAACCTCGACCTTTACCTAGTGTTACGCTATAGTCACATTACAAATTGTACGTGGTGACTGTGGGAATCGAACCCGCGCCACTGGTGTGATGAGCTTTGAAGTCGAGCGAGATACCAATCCGCCACAGATCCGTTAAGGTCTAAGTTCTGGGCCCAAAAACTGGGAGGCCCCAAATGTTTAAATACAACCCCTTAAGGCACCTCAAAAGAATGTTAACACAAATTCAACGACACAAAGAACATTTTTTGATCTTGACTCTTTTTTTGTTATACTTATTTACAAGATTGTGCGATTATAAGAAATAACGTTTAAAATGCCACATTTCACATACAATATTTTTTATTGACTAATTTTTTTCAAAATACTTTATGGGATTATGTTATAGTGTTTTAGGATTGTTTTCCGTAGAGGATTTTCAAGAAAAATTGTAATTCAAAATAATTAGTGTGTGAAGTGTGGCATTTTAAACCCGATTTCTTGTAATCAAGTTGAGATAAAAATCTTTTCTTTGCCTCGTTAAATTTGTGTTAAATTTTCCTTTCTTTTAACAAGAGAGGGTCTGTATTTTAAAAATTTGGAAGGTTTTGGTGAGGGGAGGTGGGTGACGCAAGGTACGTCAAAACAAACAGGACCCTACAAAAAAATCCCCAAAGGGTTTCTCAAAATGGTTTATTGTTCTTCAAAAGTTAAGGTGGGGGGCATTTAAAACTCACCTTGTATGTAGACTTTGTTTGCAAATCCGTGGTCTGTGCAAGAACCAGTCTAGTCTAGAGTATGATTTCATTTGTCACGCTCGGCAGCGGTCAGGGACGCGGGCAGCATGTCATTGATGATTCGACTCGCTTACTCGAGGCTTCTCCTGCCGGCATTCTCGTACCGGCACAGTCATTGGTTAGTCAGCGCGCTCGGTTTGGCTAACTAATCATGAAAAGAACCATAGTGAGTGTGTCTGGAATTAGGTAGCCTGATCTTTGTAATACATCTCATAATCCATCAAAACACTCATTATCATCCCATGTTTACCTTAAAATACCTTTTAGGAGTGGTCGATGTCTACAAAAATAGCAAAGTAACAGAATAGTACGGATATAAAATGATGTACAAATAATCTAGGACTGGAGTATATGCTCCAAGATTTTTGCAATATGCTTTGTTATATTTGACTAGTTTCAAAAATTTAAAACCATATGTTATTAAGATATCTATTTGAAATACATAAAATGAAATATCTTTATTAGTAATTATACAGTTTACAACATCTATCTTTCGTTTAATTTATGATATTTAAATCTTGAAAGTTGGCATGTACTGACTCCATGTATTTCATTTTAAAAGTTATTCTCAATACATTTATTCTTTCTTAAATAATATTTGAATTAAGTTATGTTTTGCTAATACAACAGTTATACACCTATACACCGTACAAAATATGAGAAAGCACTTAAGAGAAATATAGATTTTAGTGTTTTTACTACACATTTTACTCATTTGACGTAGCATGTATAATCCCATTACAATTTTATATAGTATATGATCTAAATGTAGAACCCAAGTACAGTTTTCATCTATAAATTAAACTTAACATTTTTACTAGGTACATGTTATAATTTTTATTTCTGTGAAATAATAGTTGGCTTGAGTTTTGTTTGAGGTTTTTATTAAAGAAAGAACAACAATAGTTTGATTTTGGTACAGAAGCAAGTTTTCACTTTCTGAGAATAGCTTTAATAACTTCTCTGTTTTCGTGTTACTTTTGCATTAAAATAATCATTTTACTTTGTTCCTCACCACTTGACAATGAATTTTATTTTAAGTCTTCATACTATTTTACAGTCATCAAAATCATTGAGCAAATAAAAAAATAACATTCACAGTCTCTAAAACTTAACAACAAACAAACAAGACTTTGTTTCCTCGCAACAAGAATAGAATCCAACAATGTTCATTTATCAGACGACAAAGAGCCGAAAAAATGTGTAGATCGGAATCGGAACAGGAGCAGAGAGGACTAGGCCACGTGCCCTTGACGCAGAATTATTTACGAGAAGTGTAAAAATAGACGCAGACGGAAGAGTCACAGCGTCTGCTGCATCTGAGTGTGCCGTGTGTCAGGAGTACGGAGAACTCTGTGTTGTTCACCTGGAAACATGTGTGAGACACGATATAAACAAAGGTGTAGGAGCTATAAATAAAGATGAATATTGTCAATAACGCGTACAGTTCAAAAGATTCAGTATTCTATAACTCTTGTTTCTTTTTTTCTGGGATCATAACACCACTAATTATCTAATAGAAGCGCCAAAAAGCTAAAAAATTCTAGGAGTGATGATGTATATCTATGAATGACTTACAATTTGATTAAATACAGTGTCTCAAAAAAATTTTTTTTTCTTTTTTTTCCCCAATGAATATTGTACTAGGATAAAGTAAACTTCTCAGCCATGTTACTCTTAATGTATTTTAACCGTGGGGAATTACGGGTAAATCGCTAGTATTTGATAAAATACATAGATAGTTAATATTATGTATATATTTTTTGTGACCCTCCGTAGATCAGTAATTTATTTGAATCTCTATCTGACTGCTTTAATCTATGTCTCCTTCAAGGTGTCTTTCCAAAGTCACTAGAGTGTTTCCTATTTAAAAAAAGAATGAAAGACATTTCCAAATGTTATTTTCCGTACTCATAAAATTGTAATATCAAAATTGTTTGAAATTATGGTTTTTATCAGGTGAAATAGTTTTTTTGAAAGCTATAACTTTTTAAGAGTTTAACAATTTGAATTTATAAAGGATGAGCGTGTACATCCGAGGCAATAGACAAATTGATTAGAGGGTTAATAGTAGTAATTGGTCTTTGAGAGGCCTGACAATGTTTTGGACGTACAAAATATAAACTTTTGCAACCATCTATGATATAGTGGGCTTGGTGCTAAATATAAATAACTTGTGATATTTAAGGTTTTTAGTAGGGTAGTTCAAATCTAATGGGGACTTACTTTTCAGTACCGATATGAATGCCAATTCACTTATCTTTAATAATACAGTAGTATGTTAAGTTTATGATAATTATATTCTGAATCTTTTTAAACCCAACCAGTTTATAGCAAAATTATAATTTGTCTTCATTATGATAATAAAGACAAGTTAGAAGATTACCTGCGTCCCTAACTCAGTGGGTAAAGTCACAACTTGCAAAGCAGGTTGGGTTCGATTGGCCTGAGCACAAGGGTTTGGACCGCTTTCCCTAAAAGGGTTTAGTGGTGCTCACAAACTCTAGGCATCACTAAACTAGGTAACTCATTAAAAATACCATTGGCGTAGACAATAAAAAAAAGAAAAAAGATTGCTATAAACTAATTAGCTTGGAAAAAATGTAAGAACACAATAATGGTAAAAAACTATCAAGAGAAGTGTATTGGTTGTACTAATGCAAAAAGTAGATAAAGCCCTTGTATTCTTAGACCTTAAAAAATATAAAGTTTGTTTTGTTTAAGAAGGCGAAGTTGGGACTACAAAGTCCTCTCTACCACTCAACCTCGACCTTTACCTAACGCCCCCACATAGTAACTTTCCAAATGTCAAGTCTTGGGTCCAGTACTACTCCAGATGCTGTTTGTTGACACTTGAGCAGATTTATACTAAGATTATTTATCAGTTCAAGTGTCAGCTGATAAGACACACTTCAGATCAGCTGAGAATGTAAACAAAAACAGTAACATTCCTCCAGGAACAGCTGGCATGTCGACGGCACATCAGCAAGTTAGACTAAACACAGCCCACAAACATTTAGTGAATCCAATATTTTGTGGGAATCGATTGACCTTGGACCAAAATAAGGTTTTATTTGGTGGGAAATGAGTAGCTGTCCCATGCAAAGAAGCTCCAGATTTTTATGGAAAATAAAATAAAGACAAAATGTATAAAACATTGCTGTGTCTTGGCCACAAGCTCTACCATGAATCCTAGCAAATTTCCTATGACTGGGTAAAAATTACACAGGAAGGCTCCTCTCTGGCACACTTTTGAACCACTTTAACTACTTAACAGGTTGCATTTTTTGTCAGATTTCCACAAAATTTGGTACATTTGTTCCTTTTGTAAATATCTAGACTAGATTTGTTAACCAGCAAAATGGGATTACAGGAAGTGTCTTTTTTTGGGGTGGGTTGCGGCTTTCTCCAAATAGTTTTTTTTCTATGATAAACTGATTTTGATTAAACTTGGTATACAAATTTATGATACCTTACCCATAATGTGTAACACATATCAAAAGAATCCTTTCAGTCACACCAAATGGCGACTAAAAGGTTTTGCACTGTCATTTTTGGCTGAGTGTATTTTGTCAATTTTTAGTACACATGTTACATACAGTGTTTAATCAAAGTTAAATCATAAGTACAGCTTTTAAGCATATCGAAATTAACCTAGAGATTTTCAAGTAATGTACCTAAAATATTGACTGGGACTCGTGGCGTGGTCCTGTAATCCAGCTTCATGGAGGTCAGGTTTTGAGGAAGATAGTTTAAAGCGGCTCAGATAGTCTCAGTGATCATCTGATGATACCCGCATCAACTCCCACCATCGTTTAGAAATATCAGACCATCACCTGCGTGGTTCGGAAGTCATATTAAGCCGTTGGTCCTTGTATTTCCATTGGTCATTGGGCTATTTATTAATGACCCATTATAAGGAAGAGCCGGCCTTAGTTTGCAACAAGACTACACCTCATAACTCATTACTACCACTCATCTTCACCACATATTTGCCTCAAAATACCCTCATGAGAGTGGTCGGCATCTCAAATAGTGATTTAAACCAAAATTTTTTGGAAAATTGGGGGAAAAATGCAATTTGTAGAGTGGATACAGGTACATATACAGTTTTACCATTCAACTTAGTAGGTTTGGGAAACTAACAATTGTAAACCTTGTTCTACAACGCTCTCTATGGCAATATAAATGAATCCTTTGGAAATTTGTTAAAAATTGAATCATTAAATGAACTACAAACAACAAACACATGCTACCGCAGGCAGTATCATTACTGAATGTTTGTAGATGAATGAGTCTCGGGTGGACCCCACGCGGACACATGCTCGTTCAGTTCTACGCTTCATTGATTATAAGTTTCCTGCTTCCCCACTCATTCAACGTAGCTCATTCAATAAACTGAGTGCTTTACCACAGCTCTTTACTACGGTCGAAGGGGTGATTTTATTCGACAGTGGATTAATATATGATTTGAATAAAGCTGGGAATAATTATTTCTATAAAGTTTGTTGTTAACAATAGTACAGTTTCTGAGGTTAAAATATTATTACAGATGTTTTCAAGTGAAGAAAAAGTACATGATGTTTTCGGATCTGGAATCTGACTCTGTCTTTAGATAAAAAGTAACCTAAAACATAACCCAAAACATTAAAAACAGTTATTAAATAAGTACTTTGTACTTGCCTGTAGGTGTCAAGATAAAATTTGTTTGGCGGTACTAATTTACTGTAAAGTACTAATTTAATAATGGTGCCAGGACTACTCATTAATTTAATTAAAAAAGAGCTAGCCTGAAAAAATAAGGGTTTTTTGTGGTGGGTGACTGGTCAGTTTTTGCTGATTACTTTTAGGCTAGCTCTTTTCGTAATGTTTTGTGCTATGTAGTAAATTACTTTTCACCTGTATACAGAGTCAAATCCCAGATCCCGAAGCGTCATGTACTTTTTGATCACTCAAAAACGGTTGAAAACGTTCGTAATAATATTTTAACCTATGGAAATAATATTTGATACTTTTATTTAAGGCACTGACCACTCCTAACTGGTATTTTAAGGTGAATATAGGACAAATATTGAGTGGGATGAGTGTCTTTATGGTTGATGAAGTGTAGTCTTATTATAAACTAGGGCCGACTGTTCCCCAGATTAGGTCGTTAATGACTAATAAATTAACTTCACACGTAGAAGATTTGTTCGTGCGTTACTCCAGAGCTCGTCACTCTGATGGTTCGAGTGTGATTCCCGTAGTCACCACTTAATTTGTTAAGTGACTACACTAGGTGAAGGTCGAGGTTGAGTGGTAGAGAGAACTTTGTGGACCTTACTCTGCTTGTCAAACAAGGCAAACTTTACCTTTACACTACAATTTTCAAAGTCAATTTACTAGGGACTGGGGCACAACAAAAAGAAGTTTGTAAGCAGGCAACAAAGGTTAAGTTTACCAATGTGGTGGAAAGTTATTTTGTAATTTTATATTTTGCAGTTTACCCTTAATTTCATGCTGCAACTCAGTTGTTTATGAAATTATTTTCATAATCGTTGTTGTTTGGTTAGAGATTAAAATTACTATGAAACGTTGTTTTGTAAAACTGTTGTAACACTAACAGTTTTGTTGCTATTTGAGTTTAAAAATTGTTTCCGCCAAATCTTTTAAACTTTTGATACTTTTGCTTTGAGATACAGACCACTCTTATAGGGTATTTTAAGGTGAATACGGGATGACGGTGAGTGCGTTTGATATATGAGATTGTTGCAAACAAGGGCCAACTGTTTCCTAGATTTGGTCATTAATTAATAGCCCAATGACCAATTGAATGGACCAACGGCTTAACGTGACTTCCTAACCATGGGGATAGGATCGAACTGTATCTTTGTTTACAAAACCGTCTTTGCCAGATACAAAAATTCACTGAACTTAAAAAAAACTGTGTCAATGAACTCAGTTATAAAAGTAATTAGCGGCTGAACATGTAGAACCTACGTTTATAAGGTGAAGTGTGTTTGTTTTAACCCAAGAAATAACCGTACAAAGTCCACTCTGTACCAACGATCTAGGTTTATGGTATAACATTGAATGTGGTCGGTCTATCGTTGATACTCACATAATTACACGGTTGACCTTGTGGCTTCAGTACCCTGGATAATTTCACACTGGCCGAGTAAACACACAGATTTCTACCTCTGTCAGGCATACTTAAGGCAACCTAGGCCATGGCCTGAGCAAGTGAGTCCTGAAAAATGACAAATTGTTATATTACTGCGAGATACGACAAATTACAAGTATGAAGTACTGTATTTGCTTTTACACTTTGAATGCCTGTTAGTGGATTTATTACATTATTTTTAATTAATTAAAAATGAGTAAATGGCTAAAATAGTTCAAATACAGTCTAGAATGATTGTTAAAGGCGTTGGTTCCGTACCGAAGACGAGACGAACACAGGTGACTGATCTGTATTTGTCATCTAGCTTTGAGTGCTTGTTCTAGAGACAGGGACATGCAGAAGACACGAGACACATGTTGATCGCAGTCTCCTTCAGTTAAATCAGAGTATAGTAAAAAATTCCACACTCAAACCTTTCAGAACACAAAAGGAGCAATCTAGAACTTTGGCCTAGAGTAAAGGTGGTTAATCAGCCTCTGTCATAACATATGTCTTGTTGTTTGAGCTGTGGAGATCAAAACTAAGAATACTTTCCCTCCTCGAAGAAATAAAAAAATCAGACTTTTTCTACTTAGTTCTAGAAGTTGTGGTTGAATTTTTTTGGTAGTTAGTGTTAGGTTTTTCCTAGTTAAACAATTAACTTTAACTAAACTTGTGTCACTGGTTTTAAAGGAGCTTCCCAATAGTCAACGTTCTTTCACCTAAAAAAAGAGAAAAACAAAACAGAAAACCCAAAAATCTCAGTATCTTAGTCTAAATGTTTTGTTTTACTCCAAAAATGGATTTTTTTCATAGAAATTGTTGGTTCTTTCTTGCTGCTGGATAGTCACAAATTGTAAAGGAATTTTTTCTCTCATTATTACAAGTAGAGCCTCTTCTATCTTTATGCCTTTTAATTTTAGGGGATCTGTGGGGAAACCAAAATTTCTAGACTGTTGATTCTTTAAAAATCGGCTGTAAGAATAATTGCAAAACTAAAACATAGAGAATCCTGTCGAAATGCTTTTAAATCAACCTATTGACAATTACAACACTTTACGTATTGGAAACTTTATTATTCTGTTTTTCAAAATTTCTTTAGTAATAAATAGATGTTTTGTAATAATTGTAGGTGTTTAGGATGATATAGGTCTAAAGCGGCTCAGATAGTCTAAGTGATCTATCAGATGATACCCGCATCAACTCTCACCATCGTTTAGACATATCAGACCATCACCTGCGTGGTTCAGAAGTCACGTTAAGCCGTTGGTCCTTGTATTTCCATTGGTCATTGGGCTATTAATTAATGACCCATTCTATGGAAGAGTCGGCCTTAGTTTGTAACAAGACTACACCTCATAGCTCATTACTACCACTCATCCTTCACCACATATTTGCCTTAAAATACCCTCATGAGAGTGTTCGGCATCTCAAATAGTGATTTACAATGGTTTTAGTCGCAAGTTGCAGACTCCTGTATAGATCCCACCACTGGAGGTGTTTTCTATTTGTTATTCTTATTTTGTATTCTCTTGTGGTTAGCAAACCGTATTAGGTTTCGTTGCAACTTCTACGGTTGCATCATACTTGGAAAAAAACTGTCACATTCAAGTAAGGAATATGCCTTGTTTTAGAAAATTTTTCATGAGAGAAATTTATCTTGTATGATTATTGTTAAATTTGTTCTTAACATACTGCTCTAAAAAAAGTTTGAACATTGACTCTAAATGTTAGACTTGTGTGTGTGATGTATCTGCCGCACCTCTAGTTATGTTCATCGGACCATGTCTCCCCACTCTACAGTTGGGTTGGTGTAGCTGTGCACTGTGTACTATACTCTGTTCAGGCCTAGTTGAGCTTTGAACCTCTGACACTCTGGTTACTTGATACTTGATGTAATCCCACTGGTAGCACAGGTGCCGTGGTCGTCATGTTTTATTGTTTAGGCCTCATCTAAATATTCCTGGAGAGAATAATAGACCTTCTCAGTGATATGCTTCTTAAGGGCTCCCTTGAAAGAGTCTTCATTTTGCTGTTTTCAGATGTCTTGTCAGGCAATTTGCTGAAGATTTTTGCTCCCAAAAATCTGGTGCGTTCTTAGTCAATGTTGATTTCACTCTAGGCGGGTGGATTTTTGAAGCCTGACGGGAGTCATGATCATGAATATGCGAGTTAAGTACAAAACTCTCCGGCTTCCGCCTAACAATCATACTAGTTTCTAAAATATACAAAAAAATAAGAGTGAGCACTTTAAGCTTGGTAAATATTGGTCTGCAGTTGCCAAGAAAAGCAGCACCACCTATATTTCTCACAATGCTTTTTTGAAGCAGGAAAATTCTTTTGGTCTTAGAACTATTCCCCTAAAATACTGTTCCATAATTCATGAGGCTCTGGAAACATCCGTAGTAGACCTTCAACAAAACTTCCTGGTCTACCACAGCTTTGAGACGGCTTGTCATGTACACACAACAACAAAAAAAGGTTTAAAACACCCTACAAAAAAGGACTTCCTGTGTAAATTATTCCGCTGTTACAGGAAATTTGCTAGGACGGGTCTGCGGGTTGGATATGTTTTAAAATGAATGTTGAGCCTTTCAAACCCAGTTAACAACTCATCATCTATCAAAACACTGAACACACTCATCATCATCCCATATTCACCTTAAAATACCCTCTAAGAGTGGTCAGTGTCTCAAAGCAAAGTATCAAAGTAAAGTAAGCATAACCTGATTCTTGCACACAGCAAAGAGACCAGGTCTAAAGCTGGGTAAGTTTTGGCTACCCAGCACGACTTTTGTTTTCTATGGGTCAAGAGAGGGACTAACTGGAGGTGCGCTAAAGAAGGTTCCCTCTTGAGAGTCAATTAGTATGAAGAGAGAGTAAATATTTTTGGTTATATCCGGTTCGTATCTGGGAGGCCTCTGTGAAGCAGTTTGGAGTTGACTGATTTAGGTGAACAAGGATAAAAACCAACCTATCCATCCTACTCAAAGGTCAAATCAGTCGCCCAAGCATAATAATAATAATAGTCACTGTACAATTGTTTTGTGTGAAATGAGAGGTGAATTGCGATTTAAAAATTCCAGGCCACTGGTAAATACGGTAAAATAATTTCTAAATATGTGCTATAATTTTTCTTTCTTATTTTCGTTTGGATATAGTTCTGAATAGCTAATTTATTTTGAAATTGCTACATTTACTTTGTAAATATTACAGATTGTGGGAAGTTAGCAGGTTCTGCAATACATTCTGCTACAGAGTAACAAATATTCTTTTAGTTTCCTTTTGAACAAAGCCAGTTCTGGCAGAAATTTGATCTCGTTGGAGCTTGTTTAACGCCAGCCTACATCAGCAATCTCTCATAAATTTGTAGTCCATAACTATGTTGTCTAAAAGTAGAATTTGATCATGTATCATGAGGGTGTATATTTTGGTAAAAAGAAGAAGAATTTGGTTCTTCTTTTTACCAAATTGCTCTCCACCTCTATTATGAACTTTCAAACTAACAGGATGTATCACTAATCACTATTTGAGATGCCGACCACTCTCATGAGAGTATTTTAAGGCAAATATGTGGTGAAGGATGAGTGGTAGTAATGAGTTATGAGGTGTAGTCTTGTTACAAACTAAGGCCGGCTCTTCTTTAGAATGGGTCATAGCCCAATGACCAATGGAAGTATAAGGACCAACGGCTTGACGTGACTTCTGAACCATGCAGGTGATAATCTGATATGTCTAAACGATAGTGGGAGTTGATGCGGGTATCATCAGATGATCACTGAGACTATCTGAGCCCCTTTAGACCTATATCATCCTCAAAGCCTGACCTCCATGAAGCTGGATTACAGGACCACGCCATGAGTCCCAGTCCTTGGCTAGGAACACACAAAAAGCTGAAAAAAAGCAAAATAAATAAGCAAAAAAAACACACAAAAGTTAGGGCTACAGGTTGGATGTGTTTTAAAATCAACATGATTTCGTTACTACTGGCTCACGCATTACCCATGTAGTCGCCCAGGTTGTGTAAGGCAAGGTGCACTACAGGTAGGGTCAGTGACTGACTGCTCACTCACTCACTACTCAGGTTATGCAATGCTGTACCTTAACTGGGTCAGGAGCACTCTGTGAATGACCTCCGGCTTGCTCAAGCCAGTAATGAGTTAACTTGTTGTGTTGCCGCTTCTCACGTGAATAACACAGATTATTTTTGTCGTAAACAGTTTAAGATTATTTTTCAGCTCTGTCTACTCAAAATAAGCTGAAAATCTCTGAGTTGTTGTATTTGGTCAGTGATTACCTCAATCATAGTAATAGAAAAGATTTATAGACTTTGCTAGGCTTAGTAGAACATAAAATAGACACAGAATAACATTTTTTTGGAGAATTTCTAGGGTTAAAACATTATTACAAAAGTTTTCCATGGTTTTTTAGTAAACGAAAAGACCGTGACGTTTCTGGAAATCTGATACCGTCTTTAGTTGAAAAGTGAACTATAACTTAACACAACACATTAGGAAAAGAACTAGCGTAAAAGTAATCAGCGCAAGCTGACCAGTCATCCACCACCAAACATAATAAATATTTTTTCCCTTAAATTTATTTGTTTTTTAAAAAAACTAGCCCATACAACAATAGGCCTAAAAACATTAGGAATTTAAACTAAATTCGAGAAATTAAGCCAACCGCAGCCAGTAACAGCTGTCCACTGATTGGCTGGCTGGGAGCAGCGGACGACCAATCACAGACGTGTATCAGATTGACCAACTGTAACAGAGAACACAAAAATACCTGTTTGACCACAACCAATAGATGGGATGAAATTCTTTCGAATTTTGACGAATGAGCCAGTTTTTTGGTCATGTTGAAAATAGAAAAATATGCTTAATACGTACATAACTGCAAAATGTCAATGTAATTGTTTATATTTCTGGACATATTAAATATATTCCAGATTTTTCGCCAAACTCTGTTTAGTTTTGCACTTTGAACATTAAAACAGACTCTAAACAGTAGTTGCTTTCTATAATGTATAGTTAAATAAGAAAAGAATAAAATTATAAATGAACTAATTTGTAGCTGTATTTCAATTCATCATAACATAAACATTGAAAAATTTACATATGACTGATTATTGGAGAAATAATAAAACAATAATATGTATCACTTTCATCGGAACGAAACTTGTGAACTTTCTTTGACTACACTGTCACACAGAAGTTGCTTGAAGACAACAAGATATTTTTGAACGAAACATGACGAACGTCTCCATCGTTTATTCAGAGATCTGAGAATCAGCTGTGACAGTGCTGTGTTGATTAAATGAAGATGGATAGTTAATATTTAGGCCAAGTTAAACACTGGGACGACAATTGAGTACAGAGACAATTTATAACCAGGCCAACAAGTAGCTAAAGCACCATTGGCGTGAGTGAAATGAATTTTCCTTGCAATTTGTTTCTCTAATTGTAACACTAATTCGCTACGCTTACAGCCTTACTGTGGTTTTCAACCTCAGCATTGCATCCTTTTCATTAAAAGTTTTAGAGGCGGATCCGTGGCGGATTGGTATCGCACGTGACTCCGGAGCTCATCACTCCGGTGGCGCGGGTTTGATCCCCGCAGTCACCACTTACATTTGTAATGTGACTATCTGGTGACGCTAGGTGAAGGTCGAGGTTGAGTGGTAGAGAGGACTTTGTAGTCCTAACTTCGCCTTGTTAAACAAGAGAAACTTTGCCTTTACCTTTACCTTTAGAGGCTGTTTGCTACGCAATGCCTCGCTTCGGCCTTCGGCCTCAGCCTTTCGTCTGTATTATTGCAAGTTAACTCCTTTACTGTGGATGACAAAGACTACAGTATCTCAGAGTTAATCCCAGTTGACTTTGTTAATTAACTAATTGACCTTAAGCGTGACCTGCATTTACCGAAAACACACCTCCAGCTTTCGCCGTAAATTATACTTATCACACTCGGGTCTTCACTGAATGTTATCACCGTCTCAATTACGAACCGGTTGTGTAATGGATTTATAATGTTTACGTTCAGAAATAACTCTTTATCTACTGCTGATAAACGGAGCAAATTATGAGAACTTTTTCGTACATTACGTCACCGGGCGTCCTTTCCTCATAAGTTCGTTAGTTGAGTAATTATACTACAATTAGCATGTTATTTGTGAATGGGTTTTTTAAACGCTGGGGAAGTAATTAAAACAATAATTGGTAACACGTTTACAAGAAAATTAAGTTCTGGGTTTATATTGTAAATTTGAAATATCTCCTTAAAAAACGCAAATTCATATTTCAAACAACAATTTTTTAACATAGTGGGCATGAGCTCCATCTTGTTGGAAGTAGAATTGTAGGATTTGTAGAAGTAGAATTTGTAGGAATTCTACTTCCAACAAGTTGGAGCTCCTGCCCACTATGTGACAATCTTACGTGACATACTAAATTGGAAGTTTTCTAACGCGCAGATCGGTCAAAGAGGATCAATTAAATGACCAGCAAGATCTCCCAATTTAAAAATTTTTAAGGGTTAATTTAGGTTTCCTAATACTTTTCAAATATACTTTTTCTATAAAATACTTCATTACTGTATACCTACTTTTGCACCCCTCTGTATAATTTACATGTTAAAGACCCCTATTAATTTATCAGTAATTAACAATGTACAAACATTTAAACAAAGAACTAAGACACACCTAAACAAATTCCAAAATGAAGGAGAAATTCTACTTAACAAATCTCAACCTTTCAAAACAAACAAAACACAACTTCTGACGAACATAACAAGCCCGGCCTGATCTACAATTCAATGCAGGAGGCGCAATTAAAATCACCACAAACAATGACGCAGGTTGTTTGCTAATTGAGGTAACATCGGCGAACAAAACAGTCTTCCAATACAAATGTTGTGAATGGTCAACTGTGACGCTGTATTCTACCAATTTTTTCAGTCTTGAATAGAATATTTTATTAAACATTCAGTTTGCAGCATTGCTTTTGGTGAAAAAAAATTTTATTGATGTTAAAAGTAATTATGTTGATTTGTATTGTATGATAAGTGGTAGTAATGAGTTATAAGGTGTAGTTTTGTTACAAACTAAGGCCGACTCTTCCTTAGAATGGGTCATTAATTAATAGACCAATGGAAATACAAGGACCAACGGCTTATCGTGACTTCCGAACCACGCAGGTGATGGTCTGATATGTCTAAACAATGGTGGGAGTTGATGCGGGAATCATCAGATGATCACTGAGACTATCTGAGCCGCTTTAGACCTATATCATCCTCAAAACCTGACCTCCATGAAGCTGG
This sequence comes from Matsumurasca onukii, assembly GCA_018831715.1. Classification (NCBI taxonomy): domain Eukaryota; kingdom Metazoa; phylum Arthropoda; class Insecta; order Hemiptera; family Cicadellidae; genus Matsumurasca; species Matsumurasca onukii. The sequence continues at coordinate 4,282,431 of CM032059.1, read as the reverse complement.
ATTACAGGACCACGCCACGAGTCCCAGTCCAAAAGTTATTAAACCGTCTCAGGACTTAATTGACACCATGTATATTAATATAAGGAAAGAAAAAACTGAGAAGCACTCTTTAAACATTTTTTATTCCACAAACATGATTTTGTGGGTACACAGTTTCTCAAGTTAACCTTTGAAGTTACTAAAAATAGTTTTCCCACCGTCTCCTTGGTCTAATTGGTTTGACTTTGCTGCATTTAACAGACATATCATCAGCATAGAACTCAACGTTATTCAATACATCTGTGTAAAAACATGAAACACAAGCCGAGTACAGTAGCTTTGCAGTTTTATTGTGGCTAACCACAAGGGAGAGTTGTCCATTGTTTTTAAGCCGGGTTTTGTCAGTCTACCGTCACATTTTTTTTTTTACGAGTAATACTTTTAGACCTTTCATAACACTCATGGTAACTGCGGAAATAGCACTTATTAAGTATTTAAACATCAATTAAGTTCATGTTTTTGCTTGGTAATAATCTTATAATTTAAGACAAATACCAAAATGTTATAGTTTAAAATTCTAGGGGTAAACTTTTGAGACTAAAAAAGCCTCTAGAAGTGACACGTTGAGGGAATTGTTTATTACAGCTTTCAGATTATTTTCCAACTGGTTTCACTATGAAACATGTATGTTGAGTGAACAGGTTGAGTTTTTTGTTTGAGTATCCAGGTAATAAAGATCCCAACGTAAATCTTTTCTATACTATCAAAGTGTTCTAGTTGTGTACTAAGCAAGATTATATTGTCTTTACAAAATGTTGCTGATCTTTCTAGTGGTATTTTTATGTATTGTTTCTGGACTACAAACTTAATGTCATAGTTGACAAATTTCTTAAGTTCATAATTTAAATAAAAATGTTCAAACTATGTTTTAAGTAGAATAACACATAGAGTTTTATTCTCTGGAAGCAGAACCATTCATTCCTGATGCAGCATATTGATACAAAATTATTAAGATTATTTCCTGTACAGTTCAACAAAACCTCTATAAAATACATACTGCTGTACTCTGCACTGCTCTGCTCTGCTGCTCTCTGTATACTGCTGTGTTATTGTATCCCAGCACTGCAATAGCAGCTTTTTCTTGATGGCCACTTCCCGTGGTTCGGAAGTCACGTTAAGCTGTTATCCCATTCCATTGGTCGTTGGGCTGTTAATTAATGACCTGATCTGGGGAACAGCCGGCCCTAGTTTGTAACTAGACTACACCTCACCATCCATCAAAACACTCACCACACTCACCCTTCATCTCATATTCTCTTTAAAATACTTTCTAGGATTTGTTGGTGTCTCAAGATTAAGTATCTCATAAGGGCAATTTTGGGGCTTTTGTCAAAAGTCACGGGGGAGGTCATAACCTGAAACCTCTCCTCCCTTGGCTACGCTCCTGTGTTACTGTACCTGTATCAACTGGGACTTGTGGCGTGGTCCTGTAATCCAGCTTCATGGAGGTCAGGTTTTGAGGATGATATAGGTCTAAAGCTCAGATAGTCTCAGTGATCCCCGCATCAACTCCCACCATCGTTTAGACATATCAGAACATCACCTGTGTGGTTGGAAGTCCACGTTAAGCCGTTGGTCCTTGTATTTCCATTGGTCATTGGGCTATTAATTAATGACCCATTCTAAGGAAGAGTCGGCCTTAGTTTGTAACAAGACTACACCTCATAACTCATTACTATATCATCACACTCGTCCTTCACCACATATTTGCCTTAAAATACCCTCATGAGAGTGGTCGGCATCTCAAATAGTGATATAGTGATATTAGCGACAGAAAGCCACACTTTCTACCCAAAGCTCTTCTCCTTCAACTGATTCATACAAGTTTCGTCTGTTGCAGATTTCCTGACGCTGAAGCTGATGCAGACGTGTATCACCAAGTTGATCAACGTGTGCGGCAGGTACAGAGACAACGCTGAACTGTCCAAGTTAGCGCCGCCGCTGCCTGCACCTCTCGTAACCTCGTACGCTGTCAAGAACTCCCGCCGCAGCATGGAGGATAGACACGTCATCATACATGACTTCCACTCGCTGTTCAACATCAAGGTACGTTTCAGCAAACATTATGCTATGGTAAGTAGATTGCGCATAGACACCGAAAAGCTCAGACAGGAAAATCAACATAGTTGCGGCAGCCCTTGTACAGATAGCGCTGAGAGGGAATTTTTTTAAGAGTCAAGTGGAGGCACTGACGGACGCAAGTTCGTTTGTTCTTGAAAATCGCACAATTTGGTCACATTTAAGTCAAAGAAATCGGGAGCATGTCGAGCCAAAAGGGGGAGAAAGACGGCAAGAGAAGGCAGCGCTATCTGTGCTTGGGCTGCCGCAACTATGTAGATTTTGCTGCCTAAAACATGAGGCATTTATGCTCAATTTGCTTACTATAACCTTGTCTTTAGTTTCAGTGATCAATTTCGTGGTGTTTGTGGAAATTATTAAAATACACTAGGCGCTTTTGTGTTTGATGATGGTGTGATTTGGTTTTCCAATTGAGTTTTTAGCTGAATATGAGGTTGAAGGATAAACATAGATGCGTAGCCGCAAGAGCTAACGGGAATCCTAACAAACTTTCTGTAAAAAGGGGATAATTTAAATTATTTAATTTTCACAGGGATAATTTACACTGAAATACTCCTTTTGGTAGGGCTGTTCCTTTAAAAATGGTATACAAAAAATAGTACACATGATTGGTACGGCATCATATATGTTACACTAAGTTTTATCCAAATGGGATCATGGGTACAGTTTTTACAGTGTAAAATTAATCTTTTTGGGAAAACTTATCTCTAAAGTTAAATTTTGCTGGTTAACAAACATAACATAGGGATTTACAAAAGGAACATTTGAACTAAATTTCACAAAAATGGGGAAAAAGCGATCTTTAAATTTGTTTATTCACACGTTGAAGTTTTTCCATTATTTTGACTCAGGAGGTGTTGGGAAGCTCAAAACTGCTGTTTAGTTCTTGAAGTTGTATAAATGAATAGCTCTTTATCCTTTGAAAGTTGACTAACAGTGCTAACAATATGTACCATAACATAAAATTGAGTATGGGTGAATATGTTTTTGTGATATTTCAAACCCTTGCTTTATTATAACAAACAAATTTATTTTAAACAAAGTTTATATGCAGTTGATAGACTAGCAGCTTTTTTAAAGTGGTATCAAAGGTATTTTGGATCTTATTGAGTTTGGGTAAAAGGCTTATCTCAATATTTGCTGCTATCTTTAGCTGCTCTTGAGTAAGAGATTAAATGAGATTTTATTGACAGTTTGTAAACAATAATATGGATTGCATTTTCAAAGTACATTCCTCCTTTCAATAACAAAGTACATAGATGAAAAAACAACAAATAAATACAAGTCTCTTAACCAAAAGTGTCCTAAAATATTAGCTACTCCAGCATAATTCTGAATTTGTTTAAAACATCTTAACCTCACAGGTAACTATAAAATATTTGTTCGTCTTTAAATCATTTGCAGGATTGTTTTATGGTAGGGCCTCAATAACTTGACCCTTTATCTCAATATGGTCTTCAAGATTTCAGAGTCAATATGTTATATACCAGGCACTCATAGTTATTGAGTAAATCATTATAACTTGAATTCTAAATTAATGTAAACCTTGAAGTTGACCTTTAAAATTGAAATATCACACAGTGGATTTAGATAAACCTGGAGAGGTTTACAAGAGTGTTATAAGGATAACTCTTAAACATTGTGTTTTGATTTCTCTGATGTTTTTTCATTTGAAAATTCTACTTTCCTTGATACGAAAAAAATCTTCATAACTGGAATTTTCAGATTTTACGAGAGCCGGCCTTCATACGAGATTGGCAACGCCAAAGATTATGTTGTTGTTGATTGATTCTTTAGATAGATTCTCCTCCTTGGCTCGACATGCTCGAGTTTGTCAGATGTAAATTACTTAAATGTGACCAAATCATGCAATTTTCAAGAATGAATGAACTTGCGCATGTGTCAGTGGCGCTACTTGAGACTCCCCTTGAATGCACTCGCAGCGCTATCAGTGCTTGAGCTGACACAAATATTATCCTGCCTCAGCCATTCGGCATCTATGCACTATCTACCTACCATATCGTAATCTTTGGTGACGCTCATCAATCCGAAGTGTGGGTTTGATCTCTGCAGTCAAAATTTGTTAAGTTACTTTGCGGTAGCGTTAAGTAAAGGTCAAGGCAGAGTGGTAGAGAATACTTTGTTGTCCTAACTTAGTTTCGACAAACTTTATCTTTTTTTACCTTGTGTTTGCGACAGGACCACGGGCCGGCCAGCTACTACGGAGTGTTTGACGGACACAACGGCACTGACGCAGCGATCTACAGCGTGTCCCACCTCCACCAGTACCTGGCCGAGAGCAGGCACTACCCCACCAATCCCATGCTGGCACTCCGGGAAGCTTGTGTCACCACTGACGACATGTTCACGATGAAGGCTGAGAGAGAGGTGAGTGGCGCACGTTTACGATGTCTAGAATCCTCGTAGAACTAGAGTGCGTAAGACTAGTTCTTGGCCGTTACCACTTACTGTGTCTCTATCCCTGGTTGGACGATCGTACTTCTAATTTATGTCGCGTTACTTTTCACCAACCGTCTAAAGCTGCTTACGGTGGACAAGAGTTTAGCAACACATTAGACACAACAACACGAAGAAGTTCAAAAGTCGGTCATAGTAGAACATGTTGAAGCTGTTTGAATCAAAGCCCAGTTATGCAGGTGGGAAGCTCTTCAATGCCTTTCCGTAAGAACTAAAAGGACTTGACCCAGGCCTTTTAAAGAAGAAGTTGCAGCAGTGGCTTTCAGATAGACCCTTCTACAGTGTGGTGGAATTTTTGAACTGGAGAGCCTTTTACTGTAGTATTCTGTACATAATTTAAACATTTGACGCCTTGTTCGATCTTTAAGATTATAATAATAAAGAATATGCTCTCTCTCTCTACAACACAAAACATGTAGTAAAATTTGATGAAGCTGAATTATTGGCTAAAATTTCACATTATTACCTGTTAGTCATTTGTGAAACCATTGAGATAATTAAAAATGAAAATAACTTAAGAAGACAGCATTAAACTTTCTACAAGCTGGCAACCAGTCCTGAAAAAGTCTTTTTGACGGTATCACAGCCAATGAGAGCATCAACAGTTGTCATCCCTGCTCCAATGGACGGTTGGCAGTCCTGCCACCAATAGGATAGCAGACAGTAAGTAGCTCAGTTGCAGCCAATCAGTGACTGAATACGGTACTCCACAGCAAGACAAAAATATTTCAAACTAATTATTATGAAGTTTTAACCCGGTGTGAACTGGAAGTACTAGATTATAGTTGTGACATCAGCCGCAAAACTGTGACTCGTGGCGTCGTCCTGTAATCCAGCTTCATGGAGGTCAGGTTTTGAGGATGATATAGGTCTAAAGCGGCTCAGATAGTCTCAGTGATCACTGATGATACCCGCATCAACTCCCACCATCGTTTAGGCATATCAGACCATCACCTGCGTGGTTCCGAAGTCACGTTAAGCCGTTGGTCCTTGTATTTCCATTGGTCATCGGGGTATTAATTAATGACCCATTCTAAGGAAGAGTCTGCCTTAGTTTGTAACAAGACTACACCACATAACTCATTACTACCACCCATCACACTCATCCTTCACCACATATTTGCCTTAAAATACCCTCATGAGAGGGGTCGGCATCTCAAATAGTAATTTAGTGAAAAGCCTAAGAGTTAATTTGATGTAAATCTAACTTCACGATGTTTGTTGGATCTATGCTTACGAGTGTTTTGTTTGGTTACAGAACCTGCACGGAGGGACGACAGCGGTGTTTGCACTCCTGAGGCCGAAAGACAGGAAGCTGTATGTGGCCTGGCTGGGAGACTCGCAGGCAGTTCTGGTCAGACGAGGCGTTCCTCTACAGATTGTCAGACCTCACAAACCCGACAGATCGGTAAGCGGCGCAAAGTACGAGGGTCATCCAGAAAGTCAATTGCGCATCACGTGTCGCGCACACCCCTCACCTTTACAAGCGCGTGCAGCTGCTAGCTACATTCTTCCTCTTCAGTTTGAGTGTAGGTTCGTTGCTGTGTGATTACGCGTCTCGTGTCCACAGTGATTAATAATTGCATCTACAATTGAAAACCCCGCTAAATGTAAAGTGTGAATTTTAAACACTCGAAAAGTCGTGGCAACTGTTTTTTTGGGATCGAAAGGGCTTAATCCATGTCTCATTTATGCCAAGAAAAGAAACGACTACAGCCCTGACTTGGTGCCGAGTGATTATCACTTATTCCCAAAGCTTAAAGATTTTTTGGGTAAAAAACAGTTTGCTAACGATAAGGAAGAAGCTAAGAAATCCTGGCTCATGTTTTTGGCGGCAAATGAGTAGAACATGGGTATGGAAAAACTGGTCCCACATTAAAACCAGTGTCTTGAAATCCATGGCGACTGCGTAGAAAGGAAGAGGAAGGTTCTATGCATTTGTAAATAAAGTTTTGTGTTGATAACTTAATTTTTTATTTGACCATGCCAAAACGTTCTTTACTTTCTGGATGACCCTCGTAGCTTACTAAAACTAGACGTCTAAAAGGTTAGGTTAGTAAATCTTTAACAGATTTAGGAAAGAAGTAGTGAGCTAAAACTATAGAGAAAAGTTGCCAGTTTTGAGATAGTTCTGGACCAACATTTTTTGCTGGTGAGAAATGTAAAGTCAAAGTTACAGTACATGGTCATCAAAAAAGGTGTATGTGATTTGAAAGTGAAATAAAAATTTTAATATAATTGGTAGAGTGTTGATTTTTACATAAAAAACAGAGCAAATCTTAAATTTTTTTAATGTAATTTAAAAAGTTTCAATGTGAGCTCCACCGTTGCACGACAGACATCTAGCCGATAGTCAACCTCCTGCCAGGTGTTGTGGAGCATTTCAGGAGTCACTATTGAAATGGCTACGTTGATTCTTCTTCTCAGGTGCTGTAGATTAGTTAGATCACGTATTTTCTCAGCATAAATTAAGTTTTTAATGTAACCCCAAAATAATAAATCTAAAGGGGTCAAATCACGACTCCTAGGTGGCCACAAAACAGGACCATTCCTCCCAATCCAACTATCAGGAAATCTGTTGTTGAAAGCATCTTGGACGATTAGACTGTAGTGACATAGAGCTCCATCCTGCTGAAAATGACATTTATGCCCTTTTCCCATTCAATTTCTTCAACTTGAGGGAACACATACATTTGGGAAAAGAGCATTAATGTAATTTTCCTCTACTAATTATATTACAATTTTTATTTCACTTTCAAATCCCGTACACCTTTTTCGATGACCCTATATTTTGCCGACTTTATGACCTAGGTGTCTTTGTTCTACCGGTACACAAGGTTTGAGACACCCCGTGTTTACCGGTACAGCTAGTTTCATATCAATTCATACAAAGGAAGCTTATTTTTTATTTTGGTCCAGAAAGTAGCAGAATTGCTCCAAATTTGATGTTGTTAAAACTAGTAGTTCTAAAAAATAGTAATTCTAAACTAGAAAAATATCAGCACGCTTAAGTCGCAAGCTACTTGTAGATAATTTTGGCTGTAAGTTAGCATTCAAAATAATGAAAGATGTGTTGAACAAAATGACGTAAATAGTGAACGTTGTTTCGCTATCAAAACAGTATCGATTAGTGAGAGAAGAATTCTTTGTTGGCCTGTAATTCTTAATCTTTACTCTGAGCGTTGTTATGGAATGGACGATAAGTCTTTGAAGATTGGGAATCAACGAACTCTTTGTTTTAATAAAGAAACATTTTTGGATAAAGCCACAGAACACATTTGAATTATTTAAAATACAAAATGTTTTGTTTACACACACTACGGTAGACATCGTTAGTTTTGCAGAATGATAATTAGTTGTTTTTATAGCTTGTTCAAGATAATCTGAAATTAAAAACTATCAAGCCATTTTGTTTCCAAGAAATCTTTTTGAGGAATTTTTCCCAAACTCTTATTATATTAACATTTGCTGTCAAAAGGAATAGAAAGGAGAGCAGGCTCACCTGAATAAAGCATAAACACATAAGATAACACAAACTGTCTACTATTAAAATATGAATATATGGATCTTTTCTCAAGATATGTTTGTTTTACAGGATGAACGAGAACGAATAGAAGGCATGGGTGGGACAGTCTTGTTTTGGGGAGTTTGGAGAGTAAATGGGCAACTAGCAGTCTCGAGAGCAATAGGTAAATAACTAATTTACGTAGTAAATTCATAGATTTTGTAAAGATAACACATGTAATAATAAAGTGTGCAAAACTGAGGCTGTAAGCCAACTATAGTTAGAATTAGCAAATGAGAGGAAAAAATTCGTTTCACTTATGCCAGCGGTGCTTGTGCCCCACCCTTACCCGGCCTGCAGTCTCATATTTTGGTGGCGTTTGCAACTGTTTGCCGCTACGATACAAAATAGTTAACTTTCTTATTTCAAAACAAATAAAAGTATAACAGCTGTTTGTTTATTTTGAAATATAAGGGCAGACTTTCAGACGCTATCTTTTTTGGCCACCAAAAAAAGAATGTTTTCATTTTCTTCTTCAGAGATTTTTCCTGAAGGTTTGACACCAAGAGCTTCAAAAAGAGTACGTGTTTGAGGGGGGTAGCATGCCGGGAAGTGCCTAAACACTTGTTCATTCACCAGTCACTGTACAACCTGGCTTTATAGCATTATAATTTAAATTATGCAGACCTAGATTTCCATTAATTTATTTCCTAGAAGAAAAATATTTTTGTGATAATCCCCGATTTCCACCCAATTTTTCAACACTAAACTACTCCTTAAACTAAAACGCAGAACCTAACCACAACAGTGTTTACAAAAGCTGTTTTAAACAGTAGAAAGAGTCCAAGGTCACACTTTACAACGTATTCGTAAATTTGCATATGAAAGGCTCCCGAGCCGGGTACAATGGACCATTCCACGCCACGGTTGTGTGTATTCTGACACCATTGTGCCTTCTCTGCTCCATTGCCCTAGTCAACGGGCCTTGTCTTCGTCTTTCTGACACTATTGTCTGATGATGGAGTCGTTTAACAAGGGGGTATTTACTAGGAGGACTTGGTTGTTTGGTTGATGAAAAGGTGTGCTTTTGTAGGGTGATGAGCGTAGAGAAATTTGTGATGTACGGGAATAATTTGGGAATTTTGCCCCTGAACTGGGAAATTTTGGGAATTGTGGGTATGAGAGGTTTTAGCCTGAAATGTTTGAAATTTTCCTCGAAAAGTTTTCTTTTACCCAAAATTGTACTTTTTCACCTAAAAAAATTGAGCCTTGAAAATCTATGAACTAGCCTTGAATTTGATTTAAACTTATAACAGAATTTAGACTGCCTACATGGTGCACTGTTGGTACTACTTAAACTTACTTGAACTTAATGGTCTTAAACTCTTAATCCATGTTCCTAGAGAACACAGGATGGGCGTCAAAAAGTCTTCTTCTGATTTTACGTCCGCTCCAGGTATTCCTCAATGGAGTAAAATTCCTCTTCCATGAGCCATTCCATAAGCTTGCCTTTAAATTTTTTTAGTCAGCTTGTAGTTTCAGTCTGGGAGGAAGTATATGGAACAGTTTGGTGCCGATGTAAGAGGGTTTCTTCTCGTACGCAGTGAGGCGGTGGGACTGCAGGCTGTAGTTTTCCCTATTCCTCCTGTTGTAGGAGTGCGTCTCTGAGAGATGTGGAGGCCCTTTCTTGACAACCTGCACAGCTGGTTCTCCAATGAACAGATTTGCTATAGTTTGTATTTGGAGTCTTCGGAAGACACTTCGGCAGGAGTCACGGAACCCTATCCCAGTGAGTTCTCTGGCAGCTGCTTTTTGAAGGATCAGGACTCTGCGTAGGTTTCCTTGTAAAGAGTAACCCCAGACAATCAGCCCATAGCGAATGTGTGACTCAAAGAGAGCGAAGAAGGCTGTTCTTGATGTTTTAGTGCTAATGTGATTGCAGCTAGAAGCGGGAATAAATCTTAGCTAGAAGAGGGAATAACCCTTAAATCCCTCTGCTTCTGTAATTTTGATGGCCACTCTCCGTGGATTGGAAATTACATTAAGTTCAAAGAGCCCGAGCGGCGTTCAAATGAGAAAGTGAATTTAACATAGGAAAATTTGCAAACGATGTTTTAGGTAGTGGAAAACGTGGAAAGTTTTTCTTTCGAAGCATAGAGTTATTAGTGCTGTTGCCTATAAAATAGGAAAAATGACTTTGGTTTTAAAATATAATTTTAAATACTGAATTTTTAGTACTACTGTATGTTCTTATTTCTTAATAGAAAAATCAAGTTTTTTGTTCAGAGGTACAAAATTTATTTGATGACAAAACTAAAAGTTTTAGTATTTTTATGAAGCACCATCAATGCTTCCAGAGAAAATTTTCACATTTAAGTCAATTAACTTACTTAAAACGTCGTTTGTAAATTTAATTTCAAGTTATAAGCGGTACTCAGAGTTGCCGCTCTATCCGACTGTCTCTTAAGCAGTTGGCCTTTTTCCATTGATCTTTTGGCTATTAATTAATAACTCAATCTGGGGAACAGTCGGCCCTAGTTTTTAACAAGACTACACCT